>CM040124.1:118001425-118514401 GCA_022559845.1 Amorphophallus konjac | reverse complement strand
CTGACGTTTGCCCCGTGTTTCAGCGGGCCCACCAGACAGCGGCAGCCGGGATGGCTGGTGGAGCGGGTTCCAGTTCGCGGGGCCCTCCTCCGGAGGTTTCTGCCCTCCAGGAGCAGCTGGCGTACGCGGTGGCTCGGGCTGAGGAGGCCGAGCGTGACTGCGAGGCTCGAGTGAGTGCTTGCTTGGCCGCGACCCTTTTCTAGCTACTTTCCTTCTATCACTGTTCTCTTACGGTGCATGCGTGCCTTGACAGGTGGCCGAGATCCGAGAGGCCCTGGCGCGTGCTGTTCGTGCCGAGCAGGAGCGCGACGCTCGGGTGGCGGAGCGTGACGCCCGGATTGCGGAGCGTGACGCCCGGATTGTGGAGCTGGAGGAGGAGCGTCGACGAGAGGCTGAGGAGCTCCCTCGTGACGTGCTGGATCTGTGGATCGCCCTCGAGTTGTCGAGGAGGGAGGCAGTGAGAGAGAGAGAGGAGAGGGAGAGAGAGAGGGAGGAGCGACAGCGGGATCAGACCGAGAGGAGGGCTCTGGAGGCCCAGCTGCTGGAGCTCCGATTGAGTCTTGGCACGGCGGAGGGGAGGCTTCGGGAGAGCGAGGAGCGGTACCAGAGGGCGAAGGAACGCGGGGCGTGACTTCATCAGTCTGGTTCTTTTTCCATGGGCAGCTATCTGGTTTCTTCGGCCGAGGAGCGTCATCGCGCCTTCGAGGCTGGAGTGCCACCGCAGGGCGAGGCGAGCACGGCTTCTCAGGGTTCACAGAGGTCGCGGAGGCCCCCTAGGGATCTCCGTCAGAGGAGGGAGGAAGGAGATGACCAGGAGGGTGACGGTGAGAGTTAGAGAGTTGCTTGTACGTCACCCTTCTCACTGTATGATGTACTTTCGGCTATTATATGAAATGGAAATGGCTTTTGTGTTGTGTGTAATTTTCTCTCTCCCACACTTTCTTTTTTTGCACTGAGTTGTCCCTTGAGGCACGCTCCGCGAGACCTTGCCCTGAACAGCGGGGAACTATGCTTTACACGGGGGGATTTTGTTTCCTTTTCCCCCTTTTGGGCGCGTCCAGGCGCGAGGACGCGTCTTAATCCTTGATTTTAAATTTAAAGCGACGGGTGGTCCTTTCTTCTCCCGTGCCTTACCCGCAAACGAGCCCGCCTTCCGCCGAAACGCGCTTGTCCCTTTTTCATCTTCCTCCTCTTTTGATCGATGGAGTTCGGTGGGCCCGACTGTGGTGAAGGTGGAGAGGGACGAGGAAATCCTCGCCCAAGGAGGGACGCGCCCGAGCACGGAATGGCGTCCATGGAGGAGGAAGGGCCGCTTCGGGCCCCCGAGGGACCCGAGGGGCCCGAGGGCATGGGAGGAGGTGAACACGGTCCGGTAGGTCCTCCGATCTCTTCCTCTTTTAATTCATTTTGGGTTTTGAAGCGAGCCGGGCGAGGAGAAAAGGGTTCGGCGAGTGTTGCACTCAAATGATGGACGCGTCCTAGACAGGGGACGCGTTCCTTTTGACTGATATGGGACCCCTTTCTTGGTGCAGGACATGGCAAGGACCCTGGGCCTGGCCGATGAGTGGGCGAGTGCGGACGAGCCGAGCCGCGTCAGGAAGGAGAGTCGTGGCAAGGCGAGGCTCGAGAACTGGCCCGTACGTCTCCCTGGACAGCAAGGGGGTGTACTGGTGCAGGACAGTGCCGACTTCCTGCGGCGGCAGAGAGAGAGTTACGCGGGGCTTCCCCAAGCTGGGGACACGCGTGGCATCGGCGGCTCGCGCGCCCAGCTGTCAGAGACTAGGCGGCAACTGGCCGTCGCTCAACATGAGCTGTCGCTCCTGGTAAGTTACGTGCCGCCCTTTTAACTTCAGATTTTGGAGTTTCACTGACGGCCGTTGTTTATTTTGTTCCAGCGTGCCCAGCAGACAGCCACGGTGGGAGCGGCTGGCGGATCTTCTAGCTCCTCGGCCCCTTTTCTCGAGATTGCTTCCCTCCGGGAGCAACTTGCCGGTGCGGTGGCCCGTGCGACCCGGGCGGAAGAGGAGCGTGACGCCTGGGTGGCGACTGTAGCGGAGCTGCGGCATCGTGGTGAGGAGAGACCTTCTCCAGACATCTTGGAGTTAAGGGTTCTTCTGCAGATGATGAGGAGAGAGGTAGAGAGAGAGAAAGCCGAGAGAAGGTCCGAGCGACAGCGGGATCTGACCGAGAGGAGGGCCTTGGAGGCCCAAGTGAGGGAGCTCCAGCTGGGCCTTCAGGCCGTCGTGCAGAGGCTAGGAGGGATGGAGACGCGCTACGAGAGAGCGCGAGAGTTCGGGGAGCGACTCCGCCAGTCCGGTCGCTTTGCCGCCAGTGGCTTCTTCGCCACGCCAGGGGAGGAGCAGCGAGTCACTGCTGCGGAGCAGGCACCCAGAGGCGAGGCAGGTGCTACTGCACGGGCATCCCGGAGGCTTCTGAGGGACCCTCACCTCGGGGGAGAGGAGGAGAGTGCCCAGAGAGACGAGTGATGGTGAGGATTGGCGGGCTAGTGGACCCGCCACCTCTCTATGATTGTAGTGCTTATGACAGCTTATGTAGAATTACGAATGGAGTGATTTAATTTTCTGATGCTTGTTTGTCCTCTTGTGCGTTCCTTCTTCCCTACACTTCTTCTCCTTTGCACTGTTCCCATGTGACGGATCTGTCGAGACTCCGCCTCGAGCGGAGAATCACGTCTTGTTGTGACCATTTTCCACGGGAATCTGCCGTCGAAGTCAATACAGACGGCCCTAGTTCCTTTTCCCGGATGTTGTGCCAAATTTTGCGGGCGTCCTCCAAAACATGATAGGGTATCCCTAGACAACATAGGGGCTATTCGTCCTATTCTTCGTCCAGTCAATCACCCTGTGCGAGCAGTGAAGCGACACATGGGGCCTGCTTGGTCGGTGTCTTATTGCGAGGGCTATCATCGACAGGTGATGGAGGCAATCTTGGCCCGCACTCCTTCCATTTCTATAAATTCTTGTCCCTTTTATTTTCCCAGGTATATCGAGGAATAACTCGAGGAGCACAAGTTCTCACGGGAGAGGAGGAGTTCAAAATTCTGAGAGTTGGATGGAGGGCGAATCTTCCCATTCCTCGAAGAGAAGCAGGTCCAGTGGTAGTAGTTCCAGGAGGCTTTCAGACTTTGAAGGGCACTTCAGCGAAAGGGCCCAATCACAACTCGTAAGCCAAGTTTTCTTGCCCTTTTCTCATTTTTTCTTCCTTTCTTCTGACCAAACCTCACCCCCATTCCTTGTATGTGTAGGTTGTGATGAAATCACAAATCTTATGGGAGTTGGTAGTAGCAGCGTACAGGGGCCTCCCAGATTTTCAGAAGGCGAGGCTAGACGTGATGGGATTTGGTACCTTCCTTCGGATCGAGCCGATCCAGCTTGACCTAGTCCTGATCCAAGCCTTGTGTGAGAGATGGGACCCAGTGAGCCGGGCATTCCTGATGCCCTGGGGGCACATGGTGCCCAGCTTGGAGGATGTGGTCCGGATCACAAGCCTGAAGGTAGAAGGCGAGGCAGTGACCGGAGTCACTTACGCGGACTACAGAGAAGGTGCCCAGAAGTTACTGGGTTTGGACCTAGATGGTCGGAAGAACATGTCGGTAGCTAGGGCGTCCCTCATGGATGCATTAGGGCTCACCGACACTCGTCGGCGGGACAACGAATCCTCAGAAGAGTTCATGGAAAGGATGGAAATAGGATGCCGTGCCGTGTACTGCACAGATTTCGGCAACTGGGAAAGATGTAACATATATTTGAGGAGATTTCTCCTCTTCCTTTTGGGGAGATTGGTACTGAGCTCGAAAGGGGATGGTATCCAATGTTGCTTCCTGGAGCTGCTGTCAGACCTTGAAAGAGTATGGTATTATGCTTGGGGAGCCGCCATGCTGGCACACTTGTTTGCAGGCCTATTCCAAGAAACGGATCGTGAGATGACTGTGAGTGGTTTCACACCATTCATCCAGGTATTTTTTTTGGTTTTGCTTGTTTTGTATTTTTTTTTGTTCTTTTCGCAAGGTGCTGATGACCTGCGCCGAGCAGTTATGGAGCTATTATTACCTCCCTATGGGGAGAGCTCGACATTGGCGACCCGTGATGGTGCCGCTAGCCAGGCGGTGGGAACCCGTCATGAGTGCGGCACCCCTAACCTACCAACTGATGGTGTTAAGGCGGGAGCTACAGGAGTTCCCTACGGCGATGGTAAACTGGAGACCCTACTCAGACATGGTCGATGCCAACCAGCCGTGGGTTCTAGCAAGTAGTGCCCGGTTCGGACGGGAACTATGGATGCACTGCCTGAATGAAATCGAGCCTCTTCGACTACGATTAGTTATGAGGACTTTAGGACTGGCTCAAGAATGGGTGGATTCAGCTGCGCCACCTCGTGTCGGGAGAAAGACGCGGGGACCGGCGACTTGCATTGACTGGCGCGTGCGATTCCCCGAACAGTATGAGGACTGGCAACGGGGTGGCACGATTGTAGAATCACAGGCGCGGGATAGCGAGGACTACTTGCGTCTATATAGGACAAAGTACGCAGAACGGTTCCAACCCCGGGGACTTGTGGAGGTAGGTTTCCCCTTTTTCTCTTCTCTTCTTTCTCCTTTTCTTGGTTTTTCTGGTGAAAATGCTGACTTGTAAGGCTGCAGGATGTCCGGGATGCCATGATAGCGAATTTACGAACTCGCTTGGCAGAGATGGAAAAACAGTTGGGCGATGCCCGCGGAGCTACGAGCGCCTTGGTAGGTGTACAGTACGTTCCTAATTAAAACCCCAGATTCCAGATGTTGGCTGCTAATTCACATGGTCGCAGCATGCCCAGATTGGCGCAGCCTCCCCAGCGATGGGAGTAGGTGGTGCCTCTTCCAGCTTGTGGATTCCCACCTCAGAACTTGACTCGCTTCATGAGCAACTTGCTCACGCCACGCAGCGTGCTGCGGAGGCAGAAGGGATGCTCCGTATACAGGTAAAAGTTTCAGCGTTGAGTTCTCTTTGTTTACGCCTTATCGCGTATCTGAGATGGTACACTCGGTAGGAAAAGGAGACGGAAGAAGCGCTTGCCCAAGCTGCGCAGAAGGAGGCTAGGATAGCAGAACTGGAGAGGGAACTACGGCGTCATCCTGATGACGACTCATCCAGGGATGCTATGGAACTGAGGATCACTCTCCAGTTAGAGAGGGAAGACCGTAAGAGAGAACGGGCAGAGAGGGAAAGAAACGCAGAGAGAGAAAGAGCCAACAGTTTGGCTGAAAGGGAGGAGCGAAGGGCCATGGAGGCCCAACTATTCGAACTCCGAATCGGCCTTGGTCTTGCTGAACAGTGGCTGAGAGATGGTGAGGAGCGCTACCGAAAAGCACGAGAGCGTGGCTTTCGTGTTGGTAGCTTCTCTGCTGCTTCCGTGGATCAACGCCGGGATGTGGGAATAGGAAGAGGAGTACAGAGCGGTAGGAGTACCGCTTTTCGTAGTTGGGTAGCACCCTTGAGAGTGTTTTGCCCGGAGAGTAGTGGGACGAGTAATGCAGAGAGAGAGGGCGGAACTTGATGTAAATTTTTTGGTTTTTTTGGAATAAAACACAAGGTTTGGTTTGTTTGTTTTTCACCTTTGCTTCAGTTACCTGAATCCCTGCACATATCACTGAAACAAACAAATCAGAATTTCTGTTCTGACTTGGCCCCTTGCTCAATAAGCAAATGGTCACTGTGACTGTCCTTGATAACTGGTCAAGGGGCCAAGCCTTTATTTAACGAAGGCAAGGGAAAGATGCGGTGATGATAAATGCGACAGGCAAGCACACGAATGCAAGCGATATTAAAAAGTGAGATGCTGCACGCAAATGTAATCATGCAAAATTGATTTGTTTTCTCTTTTTTTTATATTTGATATTTTTTTTTGTTTCATCATAAAAAGATTTTTTTTGTTTACAAATATGTACATTTCTCTTTTCCATTTTTTTGTGCTTTTATCATTTCAATTTTTTTTATTGCTAACGCCCGGCAAGCACCCAAATGGCACCTAACCTACGTGAGACAGGGGTTTCTTACTAACCTCCCAGGTATCTTAAGTGCACATCTAGGTTGATTTGGGCCTCTAGACCCCTCGAATGACGATCCCGCCGGCTAAGACTTACCCTGATGACAATACCGTCATGCCATGCTTAGGCTCCCAGTTGCTTCCGACCACAGGGATTCACCCAAAAGGTGTTTGAGGTAGATGATTTGCCCGACCCGGGTCTGTTTCCTCACAACTCTAGATGGTATAAGATGGAACACCCTGGAACCCTAACGACCAACCGCGCGACGCTGACCTGGAATCAGACGCCGTCGCACCCATAGGTGACGCGCTTGCATTGGCCTAAGCCCGAGGTTAAACAAGAAGACATCAAGGTGGTAAACAGGGGTCTTGACCAGCCAGAAACACAGAGACTCCTTCGCAGCGATAGCTTTTGCTTTTCAAAGTAGGCAACCAAAATGTGTATATTAAAATAAGGTCGCAGACCCTGGGCAGTTTTCACCTTTCAGAAACTCCATCGAACCTTCATCTTTAGAGGGAGAAGGAAGAGCGTAGGGGATAAACCTCCTGAGAGGACCGGCAAAGCCGTTAACCCGGCGAGCGAATAAGGGCCCATTAACTCTTTCCTTTCGGACAACTTCGGACCAAATCTCGAGCATTTACATTCCACGGCCCCCCTTTGTGGATTCAGATTTTTACTTTGAGGGGTTCCGTTTATCGCACCAGGCACGGTCACGACCAGGCTTTTCTCTTGATTTTGACTTTGTATATTTTTTTGTGAGGGAGATATAGTCGTTTGACGTTTGTGGGCTCCCTTTTCGTATGCCTGCGGGGACACTGCCCTCTTCTCGTGCTCTGATCGATGCTCGAGGAAATGGATCCTACTCTTGTCCTTGGGGTTTGAGTTTCGGTTTCTCATGCTCAGCGTTTTAAGGGCGCCGACTGTCTCATTTGGTCGAAGAGAAAAGAATAAAGATTACAGCTTCCGGAGATCTTCTGGGTGGAGCCCCACCGTAGGTGATGCTACCGATTTTTTTGAATAAAATACATAAGTGAGCACATGTTAGCTTCCTTCGAGCGAGCATAGGCCGACGTGGCCGGACAGGGATCTCCACGGTTCTGCCAAACCAAGACCCGGTGCCTACCAAGCCTTAATGGGCCCTATCCTAACATGAAGCTTAGATGCAGGGACTTAACTACATGGTGACTGCTAGGCATCGGCGTTTTGAATTTTCCATATTTTTAGTGGTTTTCAGTATTTCCTTGTTTTTGATGTTTTTTATCTTTTCATCATTTTTTTTGTTTTGTGCTAAGGGTAGTATTTCTTAAGATAAAGCCCATTCCAAGGGTGGGATAACTCGGTCCCTTCGGCGTTGACTAGCTTGTAGGCGTTGCCAGGGTGCACGGCTTGAATTACAAATGGTCCTTCCCAATTGGGTTGGAGCTTAGAACGCGGCCCTCCAGGTTTGACAAAAATTCTTTTTACGACCATCTTACCGACTTTGAATTTTCTCTCAACGACTTTCTTTTGGTAAAAGCGAGCAAGTCTATTTTGATACACACGCGCGTGTTCGGCGGCGGCCAGCCGCTTCTCATCCAAGAGTTCCAACTGGGCGAGGAGTGAATTACGACGATCGTCGAGGGAAAATTCCTCATCCAATTGTACCCTGAGAGAAGGGATCAGAGTCTCGTACGGGACTACCGCTTCCATACCATAAGTGAGGGCAAATGGAGTCTGCCCGGTGGGGGTACGGATTGAGGTGCGATAGGCCCATAGGGCTTCGATAATCTTTTCTGGCCAGTCTGAAAACTTACTAGACTCGCAGGTTTTTTTGATGATTTTGAGCAATGTTTTATTGGTGGCCTCCGCTTGGCCGTTACCTTGTGGGTAATAAGGCGATGAATGATGCAATGCAATTGCGTACCTTTTGCAGAGGTCCTGTAGGTCCTGAGAAATGAATTGTGGTCTATTGTCGGTGACGATCGTGCTTGGGATGCCGAATCTGGCGAGAATGTTCTTCATGATGAACTTGCAGACTGTTGACGCCTTGGTTTCCGCGTAAGCTTCGGCTTCGGCCCATTTGGTGAAGTATTCTGTCGCAGTAAGGATGAAAGATTTCTGCTTGGTGAGGGAATTGGGATCACCTAGGGGACCAATGATGTCGAATGCCCATATGGAGAAAGGCCATGGGGAGGATATTGGATGAAGTGAGGAAGATGGTGAATGGATTTTATCGGCGTGAAGTTGACACTTGACACACCTACGGACATAGACATCACAATCCTCTTCCATAGTGGGCCAATAAAAGCCTTGACGAATGATCTTCTTGGCGAGCATCTGACTATTCACGTGGCCACCGCACACACCCGAGTGCGTCTCTTCTACACATTTCCAAACCTCATCGTCACCAAGACATCTTAACAGAATACCAGTAAGGCTCCTCCTATAGAGTAGACCTCCAATCAATGTGTATTTCTGAGCCACCCTTCTTATGGCTTTCTTGTCCTCTGTGGTGGCCCCTTCAGGATAAGACTGATCTTGGCAATATTTGACAATTTCATAGAACCATGGTTTCTCTTCATCAGCCAGTTCTTCTTCGGCCTCTGCCAACATGAGCTCCCTCTTCTCAAGGATATCTTCCTGCAGGATCTTCCTTGCTATCCTGTCTTTGATGTTTACGTAGGAAGCATCATCGACTGCAGGGGTGTGAAGTTTGTAGATGGAAATGGACTTAAACCATCTTCCTAGAGGGAACCTTATGGATGATGCCAATGAGGCGAGGGCATCGGCGAGAATATTCTGATGACGAGGGATATGAACAAAGATCAGTTTTGTGAATAGTTTGGCAAAGGCAGCAGTGAGTTCTTGGTATGGCTTGAGTTTGGGATCGCGAGTGCGATACTTAGTGAGTACCTAGCGAAGGATGAGTTGACTATCACCTACGACTCGCAACTCAGTGATACGAAAAGAATGAGCGAGTCCTAGACCAGCTAGAAGAGCTTCATATTCGGCTATATTGTTGGTGACTGGAAATTTGAGCTGGTATGCCAATGGGAATGTGAGGCCTTCCGGCGACAGGAGGGCGATGCCGATTCCTCTCCCTTGAGAATTCAGAGCTCCATCAAAATATAGCGTCCACATTGGCTCATCTGATTGGTTGATGGACATTAGTTCCTCATCTGGAAACTCTGATTGGACGGGATCGAACTTGGGAAGAGGATGGTGAGCAAGATGCTCGGCTATGGCATAACCTTTAATCGCCTTTTGCTGGATGTAGGTGATGTCGAACTGAGAGAGAAAACTTTGCCAGCGTGCTAGCCTATCCGTAAGGACGGCTTTCTCCAGAAGGAATTTGATAGGATTCATTCGAGCAATCAAGTGGACTTCGTGAGCCAAGAAGTAGTGCTTCAATTTCTGCACTACCCAAACGAGGGCAGCACAGGTTTTCTCCATGCCGGTGTACTTCTGCTCACAGGGATTGAGAAGTTTGGACAAGTAATAGGTTGCCCGTTCCTTGCCTTCTTCATCAGCTTGTGCGAGGACGGCTCCCACGGAGTCATCCAAGACTGAGATGTAAAGGATCAGAGGTTTTTCTGGTTTAGGTGGAATGAGAACGGGTGGACTAGCCAGATATTCCTTCAACCCTTCAAAAGCTTTCTGACATTTAGAATTCCAGTGGAATTCTACTCCTGGCTTGGTCAACTCGTAGAGAGGTCTACACCTTTGTGAATGTTGAGACACAAATCGACGAATAAACTGCAGCCTGCCGATTAAACCTCGACTTCCCTCAAATTCTTGGGAGGCGGCATATCCCTGATAGCCTTGGCTTTGTCGGGATCTATCTCGATCCCTCTTTTACTCACAATGAACCCCAGCAATTTACCTGACGACACACCAAACACACACTTTTTCGGGTTCATTTTCAATTGAATTCTCTTGACCTTTGCAAGACCTTAGCCAAAACTTCTGGATGTTCCATCCTGGTCCTTGATTTCACCAATAAGTCATCCACATACACTTCCAGATATATGTGCATCATGTCATGAAATATGGCCATCATCGCTCTTTGGTAAGTAGCTCCAGCATTCTTTAACCCAAACGGCATGACCACGTAACAATATGTTCCCCAAGGGGTAGTGAATGACGTCTTTTCCTGATCCTCTTCTGCCAAACGAATTTGATTGTATCCTGAAAATCCATCCATGAAAGAGAGGGTTTCAAAACCTGCCGTGTTATCAATCAACACATCAATGTGAGGTAAGGGAAAATCATCCTTTGGACACGCGCGGTTAAGGTCCCGGAAGTCGATGCAAATCCTGACTTTCCCATCTTTCTTCATGACCGGGACAATGTTCGCCACCCATTGAGGATAAAGAACGACTCTAATGAACCTGGCTTTGTGGAGCTTATCGACCTCTTCTTTCATTTTCAAAGCCATCTGAGGGTGGAAACGCCTTAACCTTTGTTTTACCGAGATGGACCCTGGTTTTAGGGTTAAACGGTGTTCGACCAAGGTTGAATCCAAACCCGGCATATCCTCATAGCTCCATGCAAACGTGTCCTTATATTCCTTGAGGACCTCAATTAATGCCTCTTCTTCAGAGGGTGGTAGGTTGTCACTTATGAGGATGATCCTAGGGTCTTCCTCAGTCCCCAAGTTGACTTCTTTGGTAGATTCTTCTACGGCGGTTGACGGCTCGTCGAATCTCCTCATTCCGCTAGCGTATGCGCCCGCCGCATCCTCATATTCTTCACCTTCATCTTCAGTGGGGCATTCTTCATTCGTGATCTCGTAGACTCCATACCCTTCATCAGATGCACAGTCGCCCTCGCATTCTATTTCGGGTAGTTGGATGAGATTTTCTAACAACTGGGGGATGGCAAGAAGGGCCTGACACCTGGCGGCCAAATCCAGAAGGAATCGACGAGGGATCTGCCTACCCTTGGATTTCTTTCTAGGTACTACCCTTGGCCTATCATTCCTAGATTGATTGACAATATTTACAGAAGAAGAGGAAGATGAAGAGGATGGTGTAGAATGTACAGGAGAAGACCCCTCAGAGGAGGGGTAGAAAAGGTCGCTCATCGGACTTCGGACGGGTGGTCCGCAAGGCGGTACGCACCCGTGGGAGATGTAGGAGGTTTCCTCAACGAAGATGTGTTGTTGGGGAGTTTGAAAATTGACGTTTTTTTTTGTTTTCATTTTTAATGACAAAGCAGTGAAAAGAGATTGGAGGAGAGAGAAAAGGGGTTATGGCAAGAGGATTGTGAGGCTCATAGAGCAGATCATGGTTGAAGACCTGACGCGGGTTGAAAAGCCCGCGTAGGTATGTAAGCAAAGAAGGGGACCTGGGAAGATCATTAGACAATTGTCTGGCCCAGAAAGAAGATATCAGCAAAGGCTGAGACGAGTGGATGGAGAGGATGGCGGCTAATGAGCCGTCGACGGTAATGTTGAGGACGGACGAAGATCCGTCGATGACAGAGTCCTTCTGGCGAGGGTGAGGATAGTTTGGAACCTTGGCAAGAGTGGTAATATTCTCTGGTATTTCGGAGATCAGTGGTGGTCCTTCAAGCGGTGGAGACGAGAACATCCTTTCCAGTGCAACGGAAATGTCCCGTATGTCGAACCATTTGTCCCACTCGCATTCCGGATCTTTGATCTTGCCTCTTTTGGTGATCCTCGGACATTTTTCAGCCAAATATACAGCATGTGATCCCCCATGTGCTTCTCGTGGGTGATCTCCCATCTGAACAACGGGTCCTCTGTTGAAGTGGTTTGATAGAGTCCACGTGAGGGGCTTCCAATCTGCCTTGAACGGTCCTTTGAAGCCTAGGCCAAACCTGCGATTCGGCCTAATTTCCTTTGGCGGTTTGAGCATACCCTGTGACTGTGCGCCCAGACCCTTTCCTTGTTGATAGCCGATGTTCCTCATAATCTCCCAACCTTTGGAGTGAAAAGGGAGACATGATGTTGCGGTTGCCCTGACCGGCTCCTTTGGTGCTAGTGGAATGTGAGATGGATCACGCACGTCCAGCAGTGATAATATGGGCCGATGAGATGGCCAAACGGAGGGCAGAGAGGTGTTGATAGCATCCACTGTGTGAAGGACCGGTGTACTGACCACTTTAATAATTCTCCCATTGTAAGGAAACTTCATGCACTGATGGTTGGTGGATGGCACAGCGTCCATGGCTTCGATGTAAGGGCGACCCAGTATAGCCTTAAATGTGGGGTCCATGTCGAGGACATGGAATTCCGTGGGGATTGCCATGGGGCCTAGTTCTGCCTTCAGAATAATCATCCCCTGCGGCGGCCTTTTGCTATTGTCATAAGCCGTGACCGTGATCGAGGAAGGTCTTATTTGTTCCTCGTTGACCCCACACAACTGAAGAGTGCTCATGGAGATCACATTTATGGATGCACCCGTGTCCACAAGACACGGGTTTATGGATACCCCATTAATTTTTATTGAAATGCACAATGCATATTTCCGAGCTTCCTTGGGAGCGAGCTCGTAGTTGTGGAACATGATGGCCGGTTGTGTGTCTGTTGGGGTCAGGACGGTCGAAATCTTCTCCACGGGGAGGTCTTCATTAACCATGACCTTTTGAAGATATTCCATCAAGGCCGCCTGGTGGGATGTGGATCTTTGAAGTAGCTCTAGGATGGAGATCCGGGCAGGCGTCTTGTCCAAGTGTTTCAGTAGATCATACTGTGTTCCAGGGATAGCTCTTTCTGGTTGTTCTGCATCATCCTTCTCTGGCTGAGATTGCTCGGGATTCTGACTGTTGTAGGGGAAAACCCTGTGGAAAATCCTTCCACTCCGGAGCACCATTGCCTGCGGCTTTTGTACCTCTGTGGGGGTAGCAGTGGGTTTTAACAGGGGTTTGAGGGGTAGTAGTGGAGGAATGGTTGATGAAGCAGGGGTGATGACGGGAGCAGGGATTCTGATGAGGGGTTTGTTAGGTGGAGGCATGGCGGAGGTAGAGGGGATATCGCGCGGATTATGAAGGATAAGGGGTTTGGAAGGTGGAGGTGGAGGTAAGGTTTGAAACGGGTAAAGGTTTTGAGGCGGATGGTGGGTGATGAGTGGTTTTGAAGGCATTAGTGGTGATGTGGTGGAGAAAGACGGGGTTATGTATGGTGGACGGATGATAAGGGGTTTAGAAGGCGTAGGGGTAAATGTGGTAGAGGTGGATGGTAAAGTGGGGGAGTGGGAGAAGGTGAGAGGGTGTGAAGGCGTAGTAGAAAGTGTCGGTTGATAGGAGGTCGGGGTGCGGATGAGAGGGCGTAATGGTAGTGGAAATGGTGAAGGCGATATCGATGCGGGTTGATGAGAGAGAGGTGCTACCCGGGCAAGGTGAGGGGGTTGCATGACGATAGGGTTGGAGGTATAAAAAATGGAGGTACTTTCCTGGTGCCACACCTGCTCTCTCCCGACTTCCGGGAAGGAGGAGATGGCGTTAACCTGATGATTGGGTTGTTGGTGCTCCGGTAGTGGATTCTGGATTATGCCCATGTCGGGCTGTTGTTGTGGGGCCTGCTGAGGCTGCTGTTGTTGTTGTGGTTGCTGCTGCTGCTGCTGTTGTAACTGCTGCTGTGGCCTCTGAGGAGGTCTCCTAGCCTTGAGAGCCGCGACGTACCGTCTCATCTCATCCCAATCTATTTGATGTTCATCATTCATATCATGGATGTAATCTTTGAAATGGAAGCAGTAATCCACTGTGTGTCCCGGCTGCCTGTGGTAGATGCAGTATTTGGAGGTATCAACATTGGGGGGCCAGGCGGGCCTTTCTCTGGGTAGGGCGAGTTGGTTTGATGCCATGAGGGCATTAAAAATATCTGCTAAGGTTTCTGGCAATGGTGGATAGTAGGCTCTCTTAGGACCGAGCGGCCTCCTTTATTGCTATTGGGGACCATAGTTCCCCGGGGGTGGAACTTCGTTGTACTGAAGCGGTGGTTGTTGTTGCTGAGGTTGTGGTTGTTGTTGCTGGGGTTGGCGTAATGGAGGCATATTATCCTGGGGTGGATTATTTTGGGGTGGAGGACGGAGAGGGAAAGGACCTGATTGAAGGGATAGTCGGGGCATTTGTTGAGGCCTTGGGTTGACTGCATAGTTGGCATTGTTGACCGCACTGACTTGCTCATTTGTCACGACCCCTTCTGTGGCTCCGCCCGGGACACCAGCGCCTGTCTTTCTGACCACTTTGGGCTTCGGCGACTCAAACATGTTCATGATGGGGGAGTCTTTTAGCTGGGTTTGGATGTATCGGGCCCTTTCATACAGTTCCTCCATTGTAGTAAGTTTATTCATGGCGAGGACGTGTCTGAACTGCGGGGTTGCATTAGACACAATCATTTTCACTTGTTCGGGCTCGGAGAGGGTATCCCTTATTCTTTCCGCCAGAGACCTCCATCTATCAGCATATCGGACAAAATCCTCGTCGGGTTTCATCTTTTCGGCCACTAGGTCGGTAATGGAGAGTGAGGGACCGACCCTATCCCTATATTTCTGCAAGAACCTTCTCTGCACTATTTCAAAATTCTCGGCCTCGCGGGGCTCCAGAGAATAGAACCACTCAAGCGCGGGACCATCCAATGATCTCCGAAAGAGGTATGCCAGGGACCTCTGATCGTTTTGCCAATAGGAGGACTCATACATGAAGTCCTTAAGGTGAATGAAGGGGTTGCCGGTACCATTGTATCTGCGGTACGTGGGCATTTCGGAGGGAGGAAGATGAATGACGGGGAGGATTGGCAAAGCAACCTCCGGGGTGGCTTTCACGTCCACCATTCTTCTCAGATTTTGAAACTGCTCGTCCATGTGATTGAACCTATTGAGGAGCGATTGGGCGAGCTCCTCTGGGGGTGAAGGTGGCACTTGCCATTGGGGGAGAAACTGTCTCCCGGAGACTTGAGGGGGAAACCCGGAATGAGATGGAACTGTCGGACCACCGACAGTTGGCCCTGGCTGAAACGGTGTGTGAGGAACACCGGGAGTTTGAGATTGTGACGGGAATTGGAATGAGGGAGGTTGTTGGCTCGCTTGTCCTTGAAGCGAGGGAGACTGGATGGCTTGCGCCAACGAAGGAGATGGAATGGCCTGCACGGACTCGTGGAGAGGTGCGATAGCCGGAGTTGACTCCTGGGGCGTGGGGGAAACAGATTTCCCCTTTAGAATGGCCTGGAAGGCCTGGAGCTGTTCAGAGGTAAGCTCCGTGTTGGCGAGGAAGCCTAGTAAGGAAGTGATATCCTGTGGCGGGGACGTGTCCCCGGCAATAACCTGCACCTCATGCGAGGGGTCATGAGAAGGACCCGAGTCCATAGCATAGACTCGCGGGTCGGCTGTCAAACCACGGCTAGGGTGGTTCTCCTCAGAAGACTCGTGAGACATGCTCACAGTTCTCCCAGAACGCAAAAACATACACTAGCAAGTAGGTAGCAGAGATTATCAAACAAGTGGATGCCTTTACGCCTTTTTTTTTGTTTTGATTTTGATGATTTTTTTGTGTGTTTTTAGCGAGATCCGAAGTTCACACAAGATAGGGACCCTAGTTTATTTTTGTTTCACCGCCGTGTCAGCTAGGGTCTCTCGTCTCACCACGAATGAAATGACTAACTTCGGGGAACTTCAATGGTACAACCAGCCCAGTGAACGAAGAGGAGATTCTTCGATGTCGGGGACTTACGGAGGTCCCAGTGTAGGAGATTCTAGTCCGTTGAGAAGAATTCCCAAACGGAGAGTCCTTCCTTCACCGGGAAAGGGTGATCCTCAAAAAAAATGAAAAAAAGGATAGAAAAGAGGAATGGATGTATGCAATGGAATGCTGACAGATATATGGAGTGGGAAAACAACAGAAATAACAAACATATAAGAAACAAACAACGAATCACAACTGATAGTGCTGCCGTGAGCACAACGGGGGCGCGCGCGGGCGCCAAGGTGGAGAGGCACGGGTGGTGCCGAACTTGCAAGGGTAGCCGAAAGGAAGCAGTAGACGTCCCACCGTGATCGCCAATCTGTGAGCGACGTCACGCGGTTCGGAGTTCGATGGTGCGGGGAAGAGGATGCGGAGAGCGCGCGGGCTCTTCTTTTTGTTTGTTTTGCTGTTTGCTGCAACACAGAGATGAGAGAAGAGAGAGAAGGGGCCACCACGGGAGATTGCTCCGGCGGGGCGAGCGGGACAAGTATAATGTAGCAAGATATGGGGTTCAAACGGCCATAGCGGGAAGTGACTCGCCGCGACCTCGGGGGGACGGGAATGGTGCAGAAATTAAATAACAAAAATTGAAACGGCCATTGGGGAAGTGACTCGCCGCGGCCTCGAGAATATGAGCAGAATATAGCAGAATATAAAAGAGAATATAAGAACAGAGATTTAAACGGCCATTGGGGAAGTGACTCGCCGCGGCCTCGAGAATATGAGCAGAATATAACAGAATATAGAGAGAGTATAAGAACGAAAATTTAAACGGCCATTGGGGAAGTGACTCGCCGCGGCCTCGATGATATGAGCAGAATATAACAGAATATAGAGAGAATGTAAGAACGGAAATTTAAACGGCCATTGGGGAAGTGACTCGCCGCGGCCTCGATGATATGAGCAGAATATAACAGGATATAAAGAGAATATGAGAACAGAAATTTAAACGGCCATTGGGGAAGTGACTCGCCGCGGCCTCGATGATATGAACGAAATATAACAGGATATAAAGAGAATATGAGAACAGAAATTTAAACGGCCATTGGGGAAGTGACTCGCCGCGGCCTCGATGAAAAGATGTGATCGCCAGGGGCCGAAAGACCCCAAAATAAGAAAGTGATCGCACCTACCTCAAGAGCGGGAGATGGCGGGTTGCTTCTTCCTCTCCTTCCGGCCGGCCGACGGAGAGGGCTTTCCTCGGCTACCCTTGCAAAACAACGACAAACAAATGACAAGTGGCTTAGAAAGATGAATGTGTAGTATTCATATCCTTGCAATAAAAATGACGAAATAACGGGAAGACACACACCTGGTTGGTGTTATCTTTTAAACCCCTCTCGGACTCGAGTAGGAGGAAAATGAGATGATGGATGCGAGATGATGAATGCAAAGAACTATGAAGAAAAGGAAAGAGTTGGCTTATTGGATGTGCCGGTGGTGAAATTCGGCGGAGCTCCGGCAGCGTGGGGACGACGTAGAAGCGCGGTGGATGAAGACGACCTTCCTCTCGCGAGCGTGGGCACCCGAGAAGCCGGCAGAACCTCCACCTACAAAAGACCCCACGGGTTAGAAGAATGACTCCGTAGCCTCTGGGCTCCGGCAGCCTATCGGATCACTGCTTAGCTCCCCTAGAACTGAGGGGGTGGGCCTCTATTTATAGAGCTCCGGAAGGTGGAGGCGTCCAGGACCCTGGACACCTCCATCAGGGCCGAAATAATATTTTATTCTATTTTATTGATTTTTTTGGAATACTTTTGTGGGGGCGTCCAGGGTCTCGGACGCCTCAAGTAGGTCCACCGAAAACCGCCGACGGCCGCACGCGGTTCGGCACAACGCGTGGTTTTGTGAGCGGCGCCTCGTGATTCAGAAATGGGCGCGTCCAGCTGACCGGACGTCTCTATATTTTGGATTTTTTCACACACGACAAACCGTCGTTCGGTGGCCGGCGTCCGTGAGGGAGTTGATGGAGGCGTCCAGAGGCCTGGACGCCTCCAAAAATATATTATTTTATTGGTTTCCTTGTCTTTTTATGATAGGGCTGGCATTTTAATTTTTTTTATTTGTTTTTATGGAGGCGTCCAGGGGCCTGGACGCCTCCATTAATATGTATTTTTTATTTATTTTATTTTTTTATGCCAACTGGCATTTTATTAATATTTATTATTATTAGTTTTTATGGAGGCGTCCAGGGTCCTGGACGCCTCCATTAATATATATATTTTTATTTATTTTTGGGCCCTGAGAAAAATAATAAAATAATAAAATAAATTAAAAAGATGGGGGCGTCCAGGGGCCTGGATGCCCCCATTAAGACCCACCCGGGTCCTCAAATCAGGCGTCGGCGGCCGCCCGGTAGACCCCCTTCTTGATTCCGGAATCTCTTGATGCGTCCGACTGGTGTTGATGCCGTCCGAATGCCGAGACGATTCCGGATGCCGAAAAAGGCAGAAGAAGACCCGAGAAAAGGAAGCACTCGAGTGATTCAGAATGCGTAAGCCGTTGCGGGGCGTTGTATAGTAATATGAGACTTTCTCAGGAGGCGTCAAGAATGGCGTGTCTACAGTCGGATTCTGAATGGATGGATCAGAAAGAGGGGGTTGGGAACACTCGCCAAGAAGGGTCGAGAGTGGAGGGGCAGTCCCCTCTCCTCCCTACATATGGGTGACCCTAGACGGGTCCTCAAGAAGTCAGCGAGGAAGAGAATCCTCGTGGGAATGGGAAAAGTCGTATGACGACATGGGGGATGACGAATCAAACAAAGGATTGAGGTAAGAATGGAAATGAGAACTGACCCTAGGAGGTGATCCTGAGGAGGAGAAACAACTCCACATACACTAAGCACTCCAAGACTAAGGCAAACAATCCTAACCAAAGAATAAGCAAAACCTCAAACAACCAAGCATCCAATGGAGGGGAGAGATGAGCAGAGAATCAACCACTTAAGCAACCAAATTGTCAAATGATGCGCGGCAATTTTTTTTAAATTCCTCTTCTAGGACCTTAGTGGATTAATTAATGTATAAATACACTCAACCACAAGGTACCTAACCAAGGTAGGAAATGAGGAACTGGGTGACTCTATGGAACTCTCTCTCTCACGGATGCAATCCCTAGACTGGAGGTGGATACGGTACAACCTGCCCGGCGTCTATGTGGGAATCCCCGGCTCACGGGGGCTTACGGAGGTCCTCAGCAAGATCCCCTAGTCTGCTCCAAGGAGTATGGAGGTGAGAGGAGACCCTACCTCGGTAGGAATGCAACTACTGTGAAAAGAATGTATGCCCCTATGTGCACCGGAGTGCATGTGAAGTCTAGCCTAGCAACTAACAATCAATGATCAATCAAATACGTAAGAAAATGGAAGAAACCATGCAACAATGATATAATAGTAGGGGGAGATCACTAATCAGCACCAATCATCATGAAGATGAAATAACAAGACAGTCAAAGTGAATCACGGTGCACTGTAGCATGACAAGAATGGTCTCTGTTAGACCGCTCAAGGATATAGATGGTCTGTAGACTACCGTATAATACAGGGAGTAACGACGGACTAACAGAAAATCAGCGAACTCTGGAATGAGAGAAGGCAGAAATCAGAGACGTACCAGGTTGGACGGTCACCTCCTAGACCGTTTAAGGTATGGAACGGACATGTAGAAGCCGTGTAATAGCAATCAAAACAACAATCAGAAGATAGAGGCGTACTTGTGCCAACAAGATGGACGGCCAAGAATAGACCGTGTAAGACTTGAACAGATGGTATTGGACCGCTTATAATAGCAGGCTTTGCGGAAGATATGGCGATGTTCACAGAGAAGGTCGGTGGACTTCTAGCCGTAGAAACGATGGACGGCTCTACAAAAACTGCGCAAGTTCCAAAGGATAGAGAACGCAACCCAACCTGTAGCCACTTAAAGTAGAGGACAAACACAGCAAAAGAATGGGTCATCAAATCACTAACACGATGGGCACTAGGGGTCCCACCGTGATTGCCACAAAAGAAAGTTGTAGATATATTTCTCCTCCCGTCCGTTGTTTAATGCCCTCCCATGCCTATCTTACCACATCCAACATGGGATAAACAAAGACAGAGGGAAAGGGCGGAGTAGAAACCTGTGATCACCACCAAGGTACCGAACGTAATGGACACGCCGTACCTTGGAAAAAGGGAGAGACACTCGCCTGGTGTGCAGCGCTGCAATGATGTACGGCTCAGGAGGAACCGCCTATTGAGATAAACGGTCTAAAGTCAGACCGTCTATGAACGCTGCAAAAGACACGGGATGAGGTATTCCTGGCTGACGAACGGCTCCAAGTCGACCACAGGAAGTAGAAGAATGGTCCAGATTGCACCGCTCGTCTGCTTGAACGGGTAGTTGGGAACCGCGCAATGCCACCACACCAGAAGTCGCAAAGAGTTCAACCTCCACCCTTTTCGGTCGGCTAGAAAGGATGGGCCTCCTGTTAGTGTGCTTCTGACCTGCGAAACAATGTGTAGAACACAAGAAAAAAAAATCCAAGTTAGGAACGTGGAGTGTAGCAAATGCTCTAATGAAGGGAAATGAACATAAGTAATTGATTGGGGGATACATGGGGATTTTTAAACCCCTATGGCGTCAGAAAACATGGGAGGGTGTGTCCATGACAGTGCAAACAAAGAAAAATGTGGGCGAATGGACGTGTAGAAACAAGCATGCAATGAGAAGAAACGGGACTATCAAATGCTAAAGACTCAGGACTAGGACTACTCCCTGAACCGGAGGCATGTGTGGACGTAGAAGGCCTCCCTCCTTGGTGCTAGGTATCTCAAGAATTCAGCAGGGCTTCGCCGTCGACCAAAATCTCCCCCCTTTCAAAGGTAGCCTTTACGGTCTATTTATAGAACCCCCAAATGCTAACCCAGAAATTAGGGTTTCCATGCATTTTTAGGTCGAGATAATCAAATAAAAGATGAAGATAATTCAATTATCTTTCATCTGGAGGAAACGGCACTCAAAATGGTTACGGATTCACGGAGAAATAATCGGAGGAAGTTTGGTATAAATCCACAATGAGAGAGAGAAAATCCGTTGAATCTTCAGCAAACGAGCAGATGAACGGTCTTACAATAGACCACTCATCAATATGGGCGGCCCATACTGGGCCGTCCAACCCTGTCGGTGGAAATTCAACAATTCAAAAAATAATCCAAATTATCCATTGAACTGGCTGAATAGTTCGCCGTTGGACTCTCATAAATGAACGGCTAGGATTAGTCCGTTCAAGAGGAAGAGCAGCCGAAGGCCGGCCGTTCTATCCTTGTCGGTGATAAATAGATAAATTGGGTAATTATCTGAGAAGACCACCAAGCGTAGGATTCTTGGAGAAGAACGGCTACTAGTAGTCCGTCCATTATTTTGAACGGCTAAAAGGAGACCGCATGAATGCTTATCGGTGGAAATTCAAAAAATTAACCAAAATATCCATGAATGTATGGATGGCCCACAGGCAACCACACAATGATTGAGCGGCCAGGGATGAACCGTACATGTATATGGGCGCTTGAAACTTATAGAAAAGCCTAATCAACCAAAACCAAGGCCCATTAAGCCTAGAATTGAAGCAAGCGCAGCTAGGGAGGGAGGCTACCCATAAAATTGGCTCAAAACATGCTCGAAAATAGCCCCAACAAGCGATGGACAACTCGAGGCATCAACAAATGGGAGTAAGAGGAACGACTCAACTTATCATCAAAAAACGGGTGTCAACAACAGCTGCAAGGGGAGAGGGAGAGAGGGGCGTCCTTGGGCCAAGAACAATTCTTGATTTTCTTCTTCATTAATTGTCACAAAATGGAAAATACATGGATTATATAGAAAGGTACAAAAGACCTAAACTATCCCGAGATCTAGGGTTAGGGAGGGGTAAACAAGGGATAGGATAATAAATCCCCCATGTGGTCAAATGACCAACTTAAATAAAATACAACATGAATAAACTATATTAAAGGGGGGGCGCCCCCTTGACTAAGGGGTAGTCCATTTTGAATTTTCTTCAACCTTGTCCCCCCCTTGGTCCATGTCCAATCTTGGACTTTGAACTAGCCCCACATGGGCCCTAGATCATAGATGGACCAATGGGAAAGAGGGTGGGGGCCTGCTAGACCTACTGACATTTTACATAGAAACCCAAAGGCCTTTTTGCAAAGAAATCCAAAGATTCCTAAAGACTAACAAATTGGCTTATAATGCCTTACAAATGCAAACCAATTAACCCTAGGATATAAATACAAATAAAAAGGATACAAATGCAAAAATAAAATATTAGTGCCCGGTGTTGATTCCCATCAATTCTCCCCGAGTGGGAAGAACTCGACCCCGTCGAGTAAGGGGTGCGACTGCTCGTATGGCTCTTGCGGATCTGTCACCATACCAAGTAGCGCGGAGTACGCTCCACTCCAAGTAATCGTCACATGCTCATCCCGTATATATTCGATATGCACATGCTGTGGTGAGAATAAGGCTAGTGGTGGACACTCCGAGGTGGGGTCACTCACAAGGGGAGGAGACGGCTCAAAGACTCATTGGGAATCACCGGGGAGTCCCTATATGTGGCTAGATCTGAGATATTGAGGTAGAGCGGATCCCAAATTCTGGCAAGTCTACAACGTACGCATTAGATAAGACTTGCCTCACAATCGAAAGGGACTGACATCACGAGCTAACATGAGACCGACTATGCGACTCCTAATATGCTTGACACATGTATGTATAGACTCTGAACCAATAAAGAAAAACACCGACTCACACAAGACCCTAAACAAACCTACTGTTAAACCAACCCATACATATGCAATGGTGGACCATGACATCCGAATATGTGCCATGCATACACAAGATGCAACCGGTGGTTAGCGGAATGAGGAATTCCTAGACATCCTAAAGTGAACCACTCATGCACTGACAGCCTTTTGGATTTGGGATGTTTGGGTGGGATAGGAGTGGAAGGTTTGGGTGGGCTAGGAGAGCTGAATTTTCTTTCTTCCGTACCTAATGAACGGACTCCTTGCGGAGTGTAGGTGGACTGGCCCATGGGGTAGGGGTGTGATAGGGGATTTCCCTAACAAGGTGGAATGGTAGTGCTGGGTCATGAGGCTCACTAAGGAAGGGGTCGAAGGGATCAAAGAATGTGTGACCCCTCGATATGGGTTCCCATAGGTCACGGTCCCACGTTTGGAATTCTTGAAGGTGTAGGTGGTCACCTTCATGCACTGGGGTAGATGGGACAGTGGTCTCATATAGTAGATATGGTTCCTCCCGCGGGATAAGTGGAATGAAGCTAGGCTCGACCGGCATGGGGAGGAATAAGAGAACCTCCGTGGTGACATGACCCACAGTGCACACGGAGGTAATGGACCTTACGGCTGGATGTGTGAAGCTATGACTATTGGGTTGGTCGAAGCCTCGGGCCAACATACACGTCAACTTCAATTGCCAGTCTAATCCCTTACTGAGGTCTTCCAATGTGTCAACATGGTGAGAAGACCGAAAAGTGGTGTGGAATGAGTTGACGGGCACTAGTTGTAGTGCGGTGTCCGTGGATGGGTAGCAAGGTGCTTTATGGACCAAGCCTGTCTTGAGCCAGCTAAGTAGTGGCTCGGCGATGATTAGCTTTCCCGTTAGAAGTATGGGTGGCTCTAGCTGATGTGGCTCCAAATGAGGTGGCTCCGAATAAAGATCGGAAGGTGAGGGTGGGGGCATAAGAGCTCTCACGGGCGGAGAAGGAGTGTCCTCCTTGAGGGGAAGAGGTTTTTTGGGTGGCACCGGGTTGAGACTACCGGCTACGACCTCCCTATACTCGGGCAGGAGTCCGTCAATCTGGGTACACATCCTATCCACCTTATCTGACATGATTTTGAAAAGTTTGGCAATGGTGGGGTTTGGAGTAGGGGTATCGGGATGGACTCACCCATAATCACTCGGCCTAGTATTGGGCTTAGGCTCGTCTACATGTGGGGCTCTTTACTCCGACTATGACCCACTTGGTTGGAGATGATTGGGTGGGGTCGGTTGGAGGTGACTCGGCCAGGTAGGTAGACCCTTCTAAGATCGCCCTTCATCTCACGCCGTGACTCTATAGGCCATTGCCTCCTAATTTACTTAAAGCATTCTATGTCCCTCCATATTTCAGTGGCATCGTAAAAAAGCCGCCTTGTGGCAAAGTCGACTTGCATGGCATCGGACATAACGTAACACTCAAAGTATTTGTCCATAGCGGCTTCCCACTCTAGGTAGTCGCTCGGAACTTTTGATCCATAGAAGTCTGGGGCTTCGGGCCTACGGAGGTGGTGGGGTTGGATTCCCCATCCTTTAGTGTGTCGCCACTATTCATATGACATGGGCTTTTGGGGATCCATGGGACACGGGGGAACTATAGGATGGCCATGCCGACACTTGGTGACAAGACAAACCGACTAGACACGACCCTACAACAACAATGCAAAGTTGCAATGCAGACTTGACTACAAACCTAGACTCAACCAATATCCAGTACGTGGCGGAGGTTTGATCCGAAGATCACACTCACGCAAGTGTGCAACCTTCCCAATAGGTGTAACCTATCGTTCCGGGAACACCTTTTGATATACCGGGTAGAGGAATACAATGCGACACCTTGGATCGACTAACCGACTACCCTAGACTCGACATAGCTTTGATACCAATTTGATGCAGGACGGGACGCGAACCTGGGACTCTAGCTCGCGGACGTCCCTAAGCAAGGGAAACGTGTGGATCTGTGCGGTTGAGATACCGGCAATGAGTTTCGGGTATCGGCTTTTCCGCGTGCTCGGATCGAGTCACGGGACGGGTCACGCTCACTCTCTCATAGTGGTGATTGAAATAATATAACGAGCTAATTAACCTATCACTCATGCAGCGGCATATGAAAATATATACGAGTAAAGCAAATGCCAAGAGCGGAGCGGAAATGATACCTCCACGCTCCGGGCGTGGGGAAGATGACCCCGACCGAAACTTGTACTCACGGTGTATAGTAAATAAATAATTACAATAGTGAATTTATTTGCCCACTCCATGCAGGGAGGTAAATGGCTACAATGGGACCCGGGAGAAGCGAACTCGGGTTAACGGGCAGCAAGCCGGAAGGGCTTTCGGGCCGGAGACGGGCTGCTGGTCCGACTCGGTACTATTCCAACTCGGTTCAGCAGCTCAGTTCAGACCGCTGGACAGCAAGGGAACTCGGTTGCTGTGATGGTGGCTTCCGGTCACCTTCTGGTCACGGCGGCTAGCTGGGACGTCGGTGAACGACTCCTCGTCGATCCCCGAGATCGGCGGCGGCTGAATCAACGCTGAAATAATTTTGCAAGAATTAACTTGCTGCTGCCTTTGCTGGCCTATTCTCGGATCAAAAATGCGCGCCTCTACGAAAAGAATTTTGACGCCCATATCTATTTTTGGATCGAAACAAAATTGGTACCGATGGATAGAGGACTCAAAGGGCTATAACATATAATTATTTCTGATCCATCCAGTAGATGGATTAGAAATGAGAACTACTGTTCCCAAGGTTTTTTTATTGACTCGGATTACAGACAGTCAGGATAGAACAGGTTCTGCCTGAAAATAAATTTTGACCGACAGAGTGATGGAAGATCTAGACTCTGAGAAAATTATGGGTGGAAAAGGGGAATGTTAGAAACATGTATGATTTTTTTGGGGATTGTTAGAGAAGACTAAATGGGCGGGAAAAATACAACAACAACACACTATCCCGCAGATCTGCTGATGGGCAGTGAAGGGGCGTGATCTCGCGCGGCTCCTGAGCAGGGGTAGATGATCACCGAACAGTGAACTGTTGAGAAAGGTAAATGAATCAGGGGGCCCAGGTGAGGTTCCCTGGGGAAAACCCTCCGATGCTTAAGTCAGTAGAGAAATGGTGGAAGATAGGGAGGGAGGTAGAAAGAGGTGCACGAGATCCCCCTACACCATGGTGGTGAAGTGGTTCATGCTCGGGGGATTTTAGGCGTGTATTGTCCTTACCATTCACTGGAGGGAGTCCCAGGTTTATATAGTGTGCTCGCCTCATGAGTCCCGTAAGTTGAGGAGTTTCAGGCGGGAGTTATGTCCTCATCGTGGGGTCTTTACGTACTCATCGTGAGTTTCAGGCCGTTTATAGCCTTGAGGATCATGGGTCCCTTATCCTCATAAACTCGTTCTCATAAAGGGCTCTCAACGGCAGCGTTGATAAGCAATCGTCGGTCGAGCCGACCATAAAAGGTGCCAACCCTGTCCGGGTGATAGGCATAGCTCGGATGAAGATAGGTAGGAGTGGGCGCTGAGCGCTTGCCTCTATCTCGATGAGGGGATAACTCGGGCATGGGTCTTCCTCCGTTCTGACCGACGCTCGGGCCTTCCGAGCCTAGGGGCCGCCGAGGAAGGATTAGATCCCGAGTAATCTTATTGGGATTTTTAGCCTAAGTGGGCCCTGTGGGGCTGTCACTTGGATGAGCTAGGCCTCGTTTGGTCCTGATGGACCTAGTTTGGCTGCTCTTAGATGGGCTACAGAAATCCCCCTCTCCACTTGTCCCCCTCCTACTCCCGAGCTTTAGTAAGCTCGGAAGAGTAGTTGTTGGGGTTTTAGACCAGCGTGGCTCAGGTGGGTGGAGATCTAGCGGTGTTAGGAAGCCACGTGTCATGGTTACCTGGGCCCTTAATAATGATGATTCTGACGGATTTGAATAGAAGGGGGCCCCTTTTCTCCGAGGTCGGAATGACGTGCCACCTTCCGCGTAGGGATATAGAGGTTTGGCGCTTGTTGTCATTCCAGACTCCCTCCGTCTTTAGGGTTTTGGCTATTCTCTGTTCTTTCTTTTGGGCTCTTCGATGCGTCATGAAGACACGACGGATGAGCAGAGGCTTGCAGCGGTGTTCGTGGAGTTGGCAGAGATAATTGCGGAGGCAGTCTGGCGGCTTGCTCTTCCCCCAGAATCTTCGGGGTCTCGAGATCGCCTTTCCTCAAACTCTTCTCCGGATTCCATGGCGGACCAGTGTTCGGATGCTAAGGAGTGGGAGGATGAGCCAGTGGTGAAGGCGCCGGTTCCAAACTGCAGTGAACTGGGGGAGGCGGATGTGAGAAGGCTGGAGCACCAGTATCGCCTGCCCTCAAGTTCCGCTTTGCCGCGGCCTCTCCACATGAGACGAGCTTGGACTCTCGTACAGGCCATATCTATACTTTCCTTTTGCCGTGGAAGGGTGGGTTCCGCCTTCCCTTCGAGCCTTTCATTCTTCAGCTTCTCAATTTTTTCCTATTGGCGCCCATTCAGTTGGTAGCCAATTCTTATCTTCTTCTTTCCGCCTTCCGCATTCTTTGCCGCCAGTGTGGAGTTCCTCCTTCTTTGGACCTCTTTCACTATTTCTTTGAGTTGAAAGCACATCTTTCAGCCGGGAAGGGTTTCTATTTCATCCAGGTGAGGCAGAATAGGAGCTGTATCTCCTTGGCTGCGAAGGATTCTTCGCATAAGGGGTGGAAAACTCAATTCTTCTTGGTGCGGATTTGTTCGGTGGAGGAAACCTGGAGGTGTCCAGTAATCCCCAATTTCCACCCGAATATCCCTCCCAGGCAGGATGAGTTCTTTCCACATGTGGAGATATATGCGGCTATCTTACTGAAGCACTGCCAATCCACATAAGAGCTGGTTACTCCAGAGAATATCGAGCGGTGTCTTCTTACGCGGCTGCATCCGTCAGGTTCAGGTGCCACAAGCTAGGTTCTCCTTTGGATGTTGAGATAATTTTTCTTTTTATGAATACGTCTTCCTTCCCGTGCAGACACCAGGCGGCAGGCTTTGGAGGAGGCCGCAGAGGTGATCGAGCTTGGCGATAACTCGGTTGCTAATGAATCGACTGCTCCTACGGGTCGCTCCCGAGCCAAAGATAAGGGCAAGGGGGCGGCCCAGGGCGAATCCTCCAGGCCACGGGGGTCCAAGCGCAAGGATCCCATAGAAGGCATGATCCGGGCTGCCGCGAAGGCCAGGAAGCGGGCCAAGAAGGCCGGGGTCGTACTCATAGTCGAAGGTGACCTTACCGCGGCTCGCCCCTCCGCCGAGCATGATGGGGCCGACCCTACCGGGCGAGCTCTCCCACCCGCCGAGCAAGAGGGGGTCGAGGAGGTTGGGGCTGCTCCTGTGGTCGGCGACGATGCTGGCTCGGCTCCTCCTTTGGCCGGAGCTGAGGGGGCCGAGGCTGCTCCTGCGACTGGCAACGGTGCTGGCCCGGCTCTCCCCTCGGTAGGAGCCGAGGGGGCCATAGATGAGGCGAGGGATGCTGGGGCCGCAGCCAAGGTTGGTGCTTCAGGTGGTGGTACAGGTGCCGAGTCGGTCCAGGTTGGGGGGCCTCAAGAAAATTTGACCGAGGCACGAGAGGTGACCGAGGCCGGGGCTTGGTCCGAGCCACTCGGTGGGCGTCGGGCGATGGGGGGTTCCTTGTTCTGGCGGCTTTGGAGATGCTTGGTATCCCGGGCCCTCTGCACCAGGTATGCCGCGGTATATCCGCGAAGGTGAGGGGGGGAGGTAGCAGTACTCTCCGTCCGCGGCCCTGGCAGGGGTTATGGAGGGCGGCCTGGTCCTGGCCCAGATGGGGGCCACTCTGGCAGAAGGGTACGCTCGGTCGGAGTCAGAGCGAGCGAACCTGGCCTGGACCCTTGTTGGGTCTGACAGGAGGTTGGCTTGACTTGTCGAGGAGCGTGATGGGCTTCGGCGGGAGCTATCCTAAGTCAGGGAGCTGGTGCGGTTGAGCCAGGTGGAGACTCGGGCGCTAACCGAGCAGCTAGCTAAGGCCCGCGAATCGCTCGAGAGGAAGAATAGGCTTCTTGAAGAGGAGCGCCTTGCACGTGTTGAGCTGGATGGCCGGTGGGAGATCGAACGTGCAGAGCTGGTGGACCGAGTGGAGGAAGCCGAGTGCCTTCGGCAGGAGGCCGAGGTTGATCGGGCTGAGGCGGAGAAGCAGGCGGGGGACGGCTGAGGCCGAGCGGAAGTTAGCCGAGGCAGAGCGGGTGAAGGCTGAGCTCCAGGGCGGAGGCTCTCGAGCGGTACAAGAGCTCAGAGGCCTACCGGGTCGACCTTAAGGAGGCTGCCCCTCCCTACTACGAGTCAGCACTTCACCGGGGCATCCGCAAGGGGTTCAAGCAAGGCTACGATCGGGCCGTCTCTTATGTCGAGGAGAAGGCGTTCGGGGTAGTTGACTTCCCGTCCGGGCAATGCTATGACTCGGACTTGTCATCCTCTAGTTCCTCTGCATCGGCACCGAATGAAGAGGATCACGGGGTCTCTTCGTCCGAGGGGTCACCAACTCCGGATGCCTCGGGAGGGCACGCAACCGAGGCAGTTCCCATGCCGGTGGGGTCAGTGCCAGGGTCGGCCGTCGCCGAGCGTGTCGGGGACAGACCGTTTGAGCCCTCCACTTTCGAGCTTCAAGGTGGGCCGGAGGCCTGATGTATGTACTTTGCTTCCTCTTTTTGTATGTCTTTTTTCTTTTGAATAAAAACTTTCTTCTTTGTGTAGAAAAATAGATAAGGCAATAGCATTTAACCGTTCCGTATCGCCATTGCCGCATTTTTTTTCAGCGTATCTGCAGTGGTTGGAAAGAGCCGATACTTTCTGCGTGGATCTCGCCTGATGGTTGGGTGAGCGTCTAACAGGGTGTCTTTCCGTTTTCTCATGCTTTGAATGCTTGGCCGCTTCGTGTGTCCCGCTGGGGCGGAAATGAGAAGTTTGAGGTGACCATTCGTAGGGAGAGATCCCTTTGGCGTGTTTTCGAGGAGAGAATCATTTAAGGCAAATAGCCTCCCTTCGCCTATAAAAGGTCTGAAGGGCGTCCCTTCCTCTCCACCGCTTAGGGTTTTCCCTGATAGTCTTTCCTCATTCTTTCTTCACGTAGCGATGTATGGAGGGCAGAGAGTCCTTGCTTCTTCGAGTTTGAAGGAGGTCCGACGGCCGGCGGATGGGTTTAAAGAAGGTCCGACGTGTGGGGGCACGTCGTCTTCTTTTTATCAGTTCCGGCGGCGCTTGCAGGGGGGCGAGATGGTAGACGGATGGGGGCATTAGGCATCCCTACTGCCCATCCCTTCCTGCTCGCTCCATGGAGGGGAGGAGGAAGCCAATTAAGCTCCCTCCTTCTCTGGCTTTCCCCTGCCTCCTCGTCAAACTCTGCTGGTTTCTTTTTCCCCCCCGCAGCCTCTTTTTCCCTCTTCTGTGGTTCTCATCATTTCTTTCACTCTTCGAAGGGTGTCTGCACTCTCTTCCTTCCAAAGAGTTGGCAGGTTGGCGGGGAGGATGCTTTCATATGCGTTCCCTCTCCCCTTTCTCTTCCAAGTTGAACTTGGAAGGTAGCCTTCTCCTTCCTAATCCCTCTGTCACCTTTGTCCCGAGCTGCCCGAGTCAACGGGGTCGACTACCCTTTATCCGAGCTAGTTTCTACACGAGACAGAGTCAATGACTGGACGTAGGAAGGTCAACCGAGTCAGCCGAGTGATGGGCTCCTACGGCGGCGCCAGATGGATTTTTGGCTTTTTTGACATGTATTTTCTTTGCTTCGGCCTTCCTGATGTACAAGCGAGTTGTTTGAATAAAAGAAAAGAGCCTTTTGTTTTATCTCATGTCGTTTGCACAATGCTCAGTATTCAGAAGTAGAACTTGCGTAATGTAGTCACATTCTAGGTCCGAGGGATGAGCTCTCCTTCCATCGTGGATAGACGGTATGCTCCTTTTTCGAGCGTCTCGACCACTCGGTAGGAGCCTTCCCAATTAGGGGATAACTTGCTCGCTGCCTCAAGTGGTCGAGAGGCTTCGACTTTCCTGAGGACGAAGTCTCCCAGCTGAAAGTGTCTATCTCGGACTTTGGCATTGTAGTATCGAGTGAGGCGGCGTTGGTATTCCGTTGCTCGGATGCTGGCAATCTCTCGGACTTCATCTGCTAGGTCGAGGTTTTCGAGCAATTTCTGATCATTTGCCTCGGACGAGAAGCAGATGACTCGGAGAGAGGGGTTGCCAATCTCCAATGGGATTACGGCCTCGGTATCGTATACCAGCGGAAAGGGGCTTTCACCAGTTGCCGTTCTGGGAGTCGTTCTGTGTGACCAAAGTACGTTTGGCAATTCCTCAAGTCAGCTGCCCTTGGCTTTGCCGAGCCTAGTCTTGATGCCTTTTAAGATAGTCTTATTGGCATTTTCGACCAGCCCGTTAGCCTGAGGGTGGGCGACCGAGGTGAAGTGATTGCGAATGCCCAGGTCGGCACATCTGTCTTGGAAATAACGAGAATCAAATTACCGACCATTATCGCTTACTATCACCCCGGGGATGCCGTAACGACAGATGATCGACTTCCAGATGAAATTCCAGACGACTATCTCGGTGATCCTTGCCGTGGCTTCGGCCTCGATCCACTTAGTGAAGTAATCGATGGCGACGATAATGAAATTCTTCTGGGCCTCGGCCATGGGGAATGGCCCGAGGATGTCGATACCCCAGCGAGCAAAAGGATAGGCTAGGGTGATGAGCTTCGTTGCTGGCTGATGGACCAAGTGGTTAAATCGTTGGCACCGGTCATAGTGTTCTGTGTAGGTCGAGCAGTCGCGCTACAGAGTGGGCCACCAATAACCTAGCCGTAGCACGATCCTGGCGAGCGACCTACCTCCTAAACGCTCCACACAGACCTTCGTGAACTTCTTCGATCGCTCGGTTGGCTTCGTCGGTGCTGAGGCGCTTCAAGAGAGGACCGGAGAAGGATCTCTAGTAGAGAGCGCCATCCAGAGTGACGAATCGCCGAGCTTGGTACTTCAATCTTCGGGCTTCCCGAGGGTTGGGGGGCTCCTGAGAATCTTGGAGCCACGACAGGTACGGGATACGCCAGTCGCTTGGGGAGGCCGAGTCAACAGCTAGGAGCTCTGAATCGATGCTCGGCCGCTCTAGCTCTTCGAGAAGGACCGATCGAGTACCCTCGAGGTCAAGAGAGGAGGCCAGTCGAGAGAGGGCGTCCGCTCGGGAGTTTTCTTCACGAGCTATTCGGACTACCTCAAAACTCTCGAACTGTTGTGCCACGGTCTTGACCAGCTGGAGGTATTTGATCATTGGTGCTTCTCGAGCTTCATAACCACCGTTAACCTGGCTAGAGATCAGTTGGGAGTCAGTATGAATCCTGACTCGCTCAGCCCCCAACCGCCGGGCCATGCGGGCTCCTGATATGAGGGCCTCATACTCGGAAGCATTGTTAGATGCTTGGAAGTTGAACTTCAGGGCGTACTGTAGCTCTGCTCCTTCGGGGGACTTCAGGAGGATCCCGGCACCGCTCCCAGCTGAGTTGGAGGATCCATCGATGAACAGTTCCCAGGTCGGCCCAGGCGTGGACGGAGATCTTTCTTCAGTCGGGATGGTGCTCTCGGCGATGAAGTCAACGAGCGCCTGGCCTTTGATAGCCGAGCGAGGCCGATACGATATATCGTAGGCCCCGAGCATGATGGCCCACTTGACGAGGCATCCCGAGGCTTCAGGGTGAGGGTGGATCCTCTTCAATGGTTCACCGGTCAGCACGGTGATGGAGTGCCCTTGAAAATAGGGTCGGAGGCACTTGGCCAAGGTAACCAACGCTAGCACGAGTCTCTCAGTTGCGGGGTACCTTCTTTCAGCCTCATTGAGCACCTTGCTGGTGTTGTGTCCCTGTGATTTTGATGATAGCAAACACTATAAGTCATCATCTATTTGAATCTGCATATAAATCTATTTGTGTTGCATATAAATATTTTAATGAACATGTGTTGCATATGAATGTTTCAATGTTTCATCACCACATTGTTTTGAATATATCTGATCTATTCTGTGGAAGAATGCATGAGTGTGCCAGCTCTGTGGGTCAACCCATCTAAGCGTTTATCTAGCGGCTGTAGATGCTCCCCCACCATCAGTCAGGTTAATGCATTGCCAAGACAAGTGTCGACACTTTTTCATGCATTGCCAAGACAAGAGTCGACACTTCTTCATGCAGGTCAGCCTGCTCCAAGTGACATCAAAAATGCCTTGAGCCCGTAATGCATGCTCCCCTGACGCTGAGAATGCTCCCCTGGAGCAGCGATTGCTCCCCTGTGCATGAATGTGTGCATGAGTGTTCTATCAGATTCGCATGTCTGTACATTGCATCTGTCTGTGTTGCACTCATAAGTCCATACATTGTTTGTGCAACGTTTGTTCTGCTAAGTCCATACATTTAGCAAGTTTATACATTACATGCACAAGATCAAAGTCTATACATTCACAATGTCTGCATGTCTAAGGCAATGTCTATACAGTGGGCAGTCTTTCTAAGCGTCTCTTGCTGCATCTTGTGTATGGATCATTGAAGTCTATACATCATCTATTCATCGTCACATGTGCATAAGGTAAAGTCTATACATTCACTTGCATGTTTATCAATGTCTGTACATCCTTCAAGGGCCAAGTCCATACATTGTCTCGCTCACATCCTGTTTAGCTGAAGTCTGTACAGCCATCCGTCTCTCCTACCGTCTCAGTTAAGCCTTGAAGTCTGTACATCCACCGTCTTTTTCAACGTCTTACATTCGTCAAGTCTATACAATTGTCTTCATGGCATTGCAAGTCTGTACAACCTTGGCATGTGCTTCGCAAAGTCTATACATTGCGTTGGTGGCAAGTCTATACATTGGGCTGTAGCTTGCTTGAAGTGAAGTCTACACATTGATTCACTGTTCATGCCTTCACTCAGAGTCTGTACAGCCATTCCTTGAGTTCAAGTCTGTACATCTGACTTTCACTTAAAGTCTGTACATTGGACAACTTTCCAAGTCTTTACATTGATTCAGTGTTCGAGCTTTTCCAAGTCTATAAATTGGCAGTTGAACTGTAAAGTCTGCACATTATGCTTTGAAGCGTTACAAGTCTGTACATTGGTTCAGACTTTTCAAAGTCTGTACATTGGGCCTTTAAGTTTTTTGAAGTCTATACACTGGCTTACTCTTCTAAGTCTACACAGCCTGCTTGGTCGTTCAAGTCCAAAGTCTATACATTCGTTTGTGCCTTGTCCTGGCCATCGTCTCTCAACCATCAAGTCTACACATTGGTCGGTGGCAAGTCTGCACATTGGAATCTCACTCAAAGTCTGTACAGCTGTTGACACCCGTTTTATACCGATAAGTTGAGTCGTTTCTCTTACTCCCATTAGTTGATGTCCTAAGTTGTCCATCATTTGTTGGGCCATTTTTTGTGGCACGTCCTGGGCCCATTTTATGGGCAGCCTCCCTCCTTGGTAAAGGTCGTATCAATTCAGGGCTTATTGGACCTTGGCTTTGATTAATTGAACTATTTTTTAAAAGTCAAGTACCCAAAAGCATGAACGGTCCAACATCAGCCGTTCAGGACTGGGGCGGTCGACACCGGACCGTTCATACATTTTGGCTATTTTCTGAGGATTTTCTTAATATTCACCGATAGGCTTTTGTGCGGCCCTATCCTGCCCGTTCAAACTAATGGACGGGCGAATGCCAACCGCCCATATCTCAGAGTCCTACGCGTACTAATCTCCTCAGACAATTATCCAAATGTTTGAATTATCACCGACAAGGTTAAAACGGCTTAATTTGGACCGTTCTACGTTGGAGCGGTCGTCAAGGCGCCGTTCATCTCTCAGGGTCCGACGCCGGCCGTTTCGGTCTGTTCGAGCGATAATCGGGCTAATTATCTGATTTAATTCCATTTCCACCGACAGGTTGAACGGTCTGAACATAACCGTTCATCCCTTCGATGGAGGTTTTTTAACAGCTTTTCATCCTTTCATGCATGGTTTTATCTCTGATTTGTTTTAACGATCTCTCCGTGGATAATCCGCCATTTTTGATGCCGTTTCATCTGGATGAAAGATAAGGATATTATCTACGAATTATCTTTTGCAAATTTGACCTGAAAATATCTAAAACCCCAATTTCGAGGTTGGCTTTCTAGGCTCTATAAATAGACCCTAGTGGCCGGACGTCGAAAGGAGAGGGGGGAATTTTGGTCGACGGCGAAGCCCTGCCACATTTCCGAACGACCTAGCTCCAAGGAGGGAGGCTCTCTACGTCCTTACGAGCCTCCGGTTCAGGGAGTAGTCCGTGTGTCGAGTCATAGCGTCATTTTCTGATTTCTTCATCATCTGTTGCATGCATTGTTCTCTCTCTACGTTTCCCTCGTTTTTCTCCCCATGCATACACCCACCTACGTTTTTGTCACCCTAGGGGTTTAAAACCCCCCAGGTATCCCCCTTTCCATTTGATTATGTTTCATTCTTCTCACATGAACGCGTACTACGTCATTTAGTTCTAATCTGGGTGTTCCTTCTGTGTCTTGGTACTGTTTCGCAGGTCAGCACTTCATCAGCACGAGGTCCATCCCCTCTAGCCGGCTGGAGAGGGTGGATGTGAGCCCCTTTTGTAACTCTTGGCATGGCGAACTAGTGCGGTTCGTGTAGGCCCGTTCAAGGATACGAGCGGCCCTCTCTGCGCCGCTCTTCATCTTTAGGCGGTCCCATTAAAGCCGTTCGTCCTCCAGGAGTTCTTCTCCCGCGTGTTCAGCAGCACCCTCAAACGGTCTATCGTAGGGCCGCGCGTCTGTTAAGGCGGTTCTACGTCGACCGCGCGTCTTCCCGGTGCTGCAGCAAGGTGAGTGTCTCCCCTTCCTTTCCAAGGTACGGCGTGACTATCACGTACGGCATCTTGGTGGCGATCACGGTCCTTTTCCGTTGCTCTCTGTCTTATTTTCTTTCTCTCGCTCTTGTGGTTTGCTCATCGCTCATTGCTCCATACATTTGATGCGCTTTGACCATCGGTGAGAGAGCGGAAGGAAGGAATATATATATCTACACCCCTTTTGTGGCGATCACGGTGGGACGACCAATGCCCATCGTGCCTTTGAGTTGCTGACCCTCCTTATTTGTTGTCCAAGTTTTCTCCTAAGGGTGATTTGCAGGGTGAATGCGCTTTCTGTCCTCTGGGGGACTACGCGGTTCTCCCTGGGCCGCCCACCCACGGGAGCGGTTGATACTCAACCGTCCATCCCCTGCAGTTGGAGCCAGCTTCATCGGTATTTCCTGTTACACACGGTGCTAGATACACCGTTCATACTGTAGAGCGGCGTAGATCTGGCTGTTCAGTTTCCCAGCACAGGTACGTTTGGGTCTGTTCTTATTGCAGGTACGCGGCTGATTGAGGGCCGTTCATGAGGTTACACGGTTGACTAGTGACCGTCTTTCGGGTATTCTCCTGCCGTTGCTCTCTCATTTTTTTAGGTTCTGTGATTACGCTGTAGTTCTGTGCTCTCCCTGGGTTAGACGGTTTCACATACACCGTTCTACTGTTGGGGCGGCCGAAGAGGGGCCGTTCATCTGGTGCCACAGTGTGTTTATGTTATACTTTGATTGTCATATTCTATGTGGTTTGCTATGCTTGGTGCTACTCATTGACTTCCCCCCTGCTCTCTTATCATCATTGTATTACCATGCTTTTCATTGCTCATGTGTATACTTGCTCATTGATTGATAGCTACTAGGCCAGTTTGTGCATGCGCTCCGGTGCGCATAGGTGCATCGACCTCTTCTCATATTAGTTGTATTCCTACCGAGGTAGGGTTTCCTCTCGTCTCCATATTCCTTGGAGCCGACTAGGGACCTTGCTGAGGACCTCCGTAAGCCCCCGTGAGCTGTGGATTCCCACACGGACGCCGGGCAGGTTGTACCGTATCCACCCCGGTCTAGAGTTGCATCCGCGAGCAAGAGATCCTGATAGAGTCACACAGTTCCTCACTTCTTATCCCAATTAGGCGCCTAGTGGTTGAGCGGACTTATATTTTCATTAATCCACTAAAGCTTGAAGAAGAAGATATAAGGAATTGACGAGCATCATTGTAAGAACTTGATTGCATTACCGGGTGATTCTGCTCTCATCTCTCTCCATTGTATGTTTATTAGTTGCTTGGTAGATCTGGTTGATTAGCTTTGCTGGCTCTAGTCCTAGGTGTTTTGGTGTATGTGGGGTTGCCTTCTTCCCCCACGATCACCTCCTAGGGTTGACTCTTATTTCCATTCCTACTCCAACCCTTTGTTCGATTCCTCATCTTCCATGTCGTCATACGACTTCTCTCCGGCCCACAAGGACTCCCTTCCTCGTGGTCTCCTTGAGGACCCACCTAGGGTCACCCATTTGCAGGGAGGAGAGGGGACGGCCCCTTCACTCCCGACCATTCTTGGTGAGGGTCACCGATCCTCTCTTCCAAACCCGCCCAACCAGAGTTCAACTAGTATGATCCTCGATATGATGGCCCAGTTGGACCCCACCCAGCTCCATCTCATCAGACAAGCTTTGCAAGGGGGCGATGCCCCGACCTCAATTCCTGCTCACGGCACGACCATTGCTACCACCACATCCCCCGTGGTCGGGACCACCTCCGTGGCTCCCATTGACCTTACTCCTGTCCGCCCTCCGACCTTTCACCATCCCAATATAGAAATGGGCCAGGCTTCCACCTCGGTCCATCAACAGCTTGATAAAGGAAAGTCCCCCCTCCCCTTTGTTTCTTACCTTGATCCGTACACCATGATTTCTCCATCACCTCAAGCCCCCATAGTCCCGGCGGACTTCGCTAGGTTACAGTCAGGGGCGGCCCAGTTGGCTCATGTAGATATGGGCCCTTCCTCAGCCCATTATCCCTCTTACGGTTTGCCCCCTTCATCAGCTTATCCTTTGGCCGCCTATCCAGGTATTACTCCTCTTGCTCCTTCCCCTCCTTCCCGGGAATGGGAAATTCTTGACAAATGGGCTGCTATGCAGCAACAAATTAATCTCCTCCACAAGCGGGTCGGCCCGCAATCTCTTGCCGATGTCCCTATCCCTAACTTCAGGGACATTCATTTTCCTTCTCAGTCTGAACTCCCCGTGTACCGCAAATATGATGGGAATGGCAACCCGTTCATCCACGTCCGGGAGTTCTTGTACGAATCGGCACAGTTCCAGCAGGACGATCGCTTGATAGCCTATTTGTTCCGTTGGTCTCTAGAAGGGGTCGCTCTGGAATGGTTCTACACCTTCCCTATGGAGGAGGCCGAGAATTTCAAGACAGTCAAGGAGAGGTTTATACAGAGATTTCAGGATCGGGTTGGACCCGAGTACTCTTTCACTGACCTAGTGGCGGAGAAGATGAAGTCGGAGGAAGACTTCGCAACCTATGCAGACCGCTGGAGGCAGATGGCCTCACGTGTGCCCGGGCAGATTCCGGAAGAGGAAAAAGTGAAGTTGTTAATTTCCAATGCTACGCCAACTTTCAGAAACATTCTGGCAATGAATGATATCGCAAACATGCACCAGCTATACAGCAGAGCTAGGTTTATTCAAACCCAATTCAAGGACTCCCCCATCCATTCTTTATTCGAGGCCCAGAAGCCCAAAGCCACCAAGAAAACCCAAGGCCCCATCACTGAGGGAGTACAAATTAATGAGCAAGTCCAGGCCGTTCAATTCCCCCAACAAGCCGCGCCACCCCGCTTCCCACCGCCTCAGTACAACCCCCAGTTCGCCACTTCGCAAGTTCCCCAGCCCACCTTCCAAGTCCCGCAATACCCTCAACAGGCACCTCCGCCACCCTAACAGCCTCAGCGGCCCCCGCAGTACAATAATGTTCCTCCACCCACCACCTGTGGCTCTGCTCGACCAGCTCCAAAAAGGGCTCATTACCCTCCTCTTCCGGAGACCTTGCCAGATATTTTCTCGGCTTTAATGTATACTGGTGACCTTCAGTTGCCTCCTGAACGCCCAAACTGGAATCCGGCTGCCGACCAATCCCGATATTGTATATTCCATCGGCAACCCGGGCACACGATAGAGCGATGCTACCAGTTCAGAGACCTGTTGTATGATTTGCATGAGGGCCAGAGGATTGATTGGGCCCAGATGCACCAGTTAATTGAGGATATTAAACAGAGGCAAAAGCAAGCCAGGCAGCAGCAGGCGGCACCTCAGCAACCCCCGCTACAGCAACCCCAGCAGCAACAGCAACCTCAACCGCAGCAGAAAGACCTTGGGATCCATCAAAATCCCATGCCAGTACATCAACCCGCTCCTCCACAACAACAACAGCCGCCGGCCCCGGCGCAAGTGAATATGGTCCAGTGCCCAGCCCCCAACGCTGGGTGGACGTTTGATGATGAGACCCCCGCACATCTCTTGGCCTTCCACCACCACTACTCTCTCACACCTGCCATCCCCTCCATTCTTAGACCCGCCATTCCGACTGCTACACCACTCGTCACTTCCTCCGCGTCGCCTCTTAGGCCCACTACATTCCCCTCTGCTCCTTCCATCCTTTCACCACCACCCGCCATACCTCCCGTCATTTCCCCTAAGCTTAACCCTTTTCCCCCTCCACCAGGGCCTATTAAACCCACTTCAGTCATCCTCACCTCCATCTCCACGCCCTTCACCTACCCCACCAGGCCAAGCGGGAGTCCAGTCCAGGCCGTGCCAGCATCACAATGCGCCCTTCGGAGCGGGCGTCCTTTCCAAAGAATTTTTCCTTCTCCAGGTGCGTTTGCACCAAACCCTACAGTTTCCTCCCCTACAGTTGAGCCAGAAGAGATAGACCCTGTGCCGGGCACAAGATATGACTTATTGCAGCACTTAGACCGGCTGCCGGCTAAAATCTCAGTGTTAGAACTAATCAAGAGGTCGCCACTCCACCAAGATGCCCTGAAGACCTTCTTACAGAAAGTTATGGTGAGCGAAGATGTGGCAGTGGATAGCCTACCCTCGGTCTTGGCCACGATCACAAAGGGGCCCTCTATTGCATTTGCTGAGTCAGAGCTAGCACCTCCTGAGGCACGGCAGATGCCGTTATGTATCACCATCTCTCTAAACAAAACAGCTGTGGAATCCGCCCTTGTGGACACGGGGGCGTCAATAAATGTTTGCCCATTGAGTACCCTTCGTGCTTGCAATATATCAGAGGACATGCTCAAGCCGACGCCGACTACCATAGCAGCCTATGATAACTCCAGACGTGCTTGTCACGGAGTGGTGACTGTGCAGGCCGAGCTAGGGCCCTTAGTTATGGATGTGGAATTTTATGTGCTGGACATAGACCCGATGTTCAAAGCCATTCTGGGCCGTCCATGGTTGAATAGTTTGAATGCCGTCCCCTCGACGGCCCATCAATGTCTAAAGTTCCCATTCCAAGGACGAGTGGTCAAGGTAAAGAGTGTTTCCATGGTTCAAAATGTTGACGCCATAGCCGCCAAGATTCTGCCCACACTGTGGCCGAGTAATAGGCCGGTTCTATCTGTCATGGACTTAAACTATTTGTGGGCATATGCGTCACGCAAACCCACCACTGTACCAACCAATGTGAAGGTCAAGCCCAAAATGAGAGACTCCAAAGGGTGGCACCTAATTCTAAAATTGTGCTATCAGCCAGGCCGAGGACTCGATGCACAATTGCAGGGCCAAACCAACCCCGTTCCCAAAGGAAGGAAGATGGGCCGCCGGGGCCTCGGCTATCATGAATCCTCCATGTCGATGCTTGGGGACTCTGGGCCATTGACCTGGGATTACCGACAACATTTTGTGAAGGGTCCGTTGCAGCCCGGCACCTTGAAGACCTCACCATCCAGCCTTGAAGAAAAGATAGACGAAGCTTGTGCTGTTGCTGATCCGCCACCATCACCGCAAGGGCTAGCCGGTGACTTGGAAGACCTTTCTGATTGCTTTACGAGGATGTTTTATGAAAAAGAGGGTGAACCAAAGAATAAGGAGACGCAGCTGGTAAAGCGTCCTCTGATGCCATTGGCCCGCCAGGGGCCACGAAAGATGGGAAGCTCCGCCACTACTTATTCTATGTCCCCGTCCCGTCTCGCTTCCTGGTTTCAACGGTTGGATTCTGTTCCCCGTTCCCCTCCACTCATGGTCGACCCGTGTTTTACGGAGAGACCCAAAATTTTATTCGTTCCATGTGCTTGCGGGCGCTGCCGCCCATTGATCTATCAACCCTATTCACTCCTCCTCCCCCAGGAGCTCAGCTCCATGAAATGTGGTTTTCGTCTTCTGATCCTTTCTTTGACTGCATCTTCCCAGAGTTGTTTCCCATGCAGCTTCCTCCTCCTCTATCTTCTTCCTCCTGCTGTGTGATCACCTCCAGCCTCCAAAAAAAAATGCCAATTTCAAAACAGAGGTCTCCATGGAAGATTACGCTATGTTCTACCCGGATCCCCAGGGGCACGAGACCCCTGTTCCTCTTCCAGTAGATTTTTTCTCCCCTAAATCGGATGTACAGTGTACAGAGCCTTCTAGGATGGTCGAGTCAGTCAGGGTAGAGTCTAGTTCGAGTTTTGTCAGCCCATCCACGTCTGCGGCACCCGTCGTAACGCGCCCTCCCAAAACCGTTCCCGATAGGTTTCTACAAGATTTGGCTGGAAGATGTCATGCTCTGTTAAAGTGTCCGGAATTTGTAGAGACCGCGATTGTCTTGGAAGATGATGAGGGGATTGATGAGGTATGGAGCAGGGATGGATTAGGAGTATATGAAATTGTGAATGAGAAAGACCCAGCAGATGATGAGGAAGATGAAATGGATGACACTGCCGACCTATATGCCCAAGGCTTGAAGAAGTTCGACGAGCCTTCCGTAGCAGTGGATGAATCCACTAAGGAAATTAACCTCGGAACAGAAGAGGACCCCAGGCTCATACTCTTTTCCACTAATCTCCCTCCTCAAGTCGAAGAGGAGCTTGTCAAAGTCTTGAGGGAGTACAACGATTCTTTCGCCTGGTCCTACGAAGACATGCCGGGCCTTGACCCCGCCTTGGTCGAACACAGGCTGATTCTCAAACCAGGGGCAACGCCCGTTAAACAGAAAGCAAGGAGATTCCACCCACAGATGGCCTTGAGGATTAAGGAAGAAGTCGATAAATTGCATAAAGCCAGGTTCATTAGAGTTGTGCTGTACCCACAATGTGTGGCAAACATAGTCCCGGTGATGAAGAAGGATGGTAAAATTCAAATCTGTATTGACTTCAGGGACTTAAACAAGGCATGTCCGAAAGATGATTTTCCACTTCCTCACATCGATGTCTTGGTCGATAATACAGCTGGGTACGAAGCCCTCTCCTTCATGGATGGTTACTCGGGGTATAACCAAATCCCTCTGGCTCCGGAGGATCAAGAAAAGACCTCGTTCACCACACCTTGGGGCACGTACTGCTATGTCGTTATGCCATTTGGGTTGAAAAATGCAGGTGCCACCTATCAAAGAGCGATGATGGCTATCTTCCACGATATGATGCATGTTTATTTAGAAGCTTATGTGGATGATATTTTAGTCAAATCAAGGTCGCAAGAAGAACACCCCACCATTCTAGCCAAGGTGTTGCAAAGGGCTAGGGAATACAAGTTAAAGATGAATCCAAAGAAATGTGTGTTCGGAGTTCCATCAGGAAAATTGCTCGGGTTTATAGTTAGTAAACGGGGGATTCAAATCGATCCAAACAAGGCAAAGGCCGTCATGGAAATGCCACTGCCGAAGAACATCACTGAGCTTCGAGGTTTGATCGGGCGTTTGCAATTTATCAGGAGATTCATATCTCAGCATTCGCAAAGATGCCGCCCGTTATATGAATTACTAAAGGCAGGCGCGAAATTTGAATGGAATGAACAATGTCAGAAGGCCTATGAGGAACTCAAGGTTTACCTCTCTAATCCCCCGGTTCTACAACCACCCGTCCCCGGGAAACCCCTGATCCTGTACATTTCTGTAATCGAGGACTCCCTAGGAGCTGTTCTGGCACAGGTAGACGATGAAGGAAAGGAAAGGGCGGCGTACTACCTCTCAAGGTTATTTAATCCCGCTGAATCCAAGTACACTGCTATGGAAAAGACCTGTGCAGCACTAGTGTGGGTAGCGCAGAAGCTTAAACACTATTTTCTTACCCACGAGGTTAGGCTCATCTCTAGAATGGACCCCATTCGTTATCTGTTGGAAAAGCCAGTCCTTTCTAGTCGGCTAGCTCGCTGGCAAAGCTTTCTTTCCCAGTTCGACATCACCTTCATTATGAAGAAAGCAATCAAGAGATATGCTATTGCCGAGCACCTGGCTCATTCTCCTATCCCTCACACTGATTCCATCCAGGATGAATTCCCCGATGAACACCTGGCGGTGATCACTCATCTTCCTTTCTGGTCTCTTCATTTCGATGGTGCTCTTAATTCCCAGGGCAGCGGAATCGGCGCTGTTCTCCTTACTCCAGAAGGGGTAACCATCCCCATGGCATATCAACTCTCATTTCCCGCCACCAACAATATATCCGAGTATGAGGCTCTCCTTGTCGGTCTGAAGCACGCCTACATCTTGGGCGCGCGATACCTTAACATCATAGGGGACTCTCAGCTGGTGCTGCGGCAAGTTTTGTCGACTTACTGCACCCGCGACCCTAAGCTCAAACCCTACCAGGATCTGGTCACGCTGTTGGCCAGGCAATTCAGGAAACTCGTCTATATTCACACTCCTCGTTCTCAGAATATCTTGGCCGATGCCCTTGCATCGCTCGCCTCTTCCCCATCACTTCCCCTGAGTCGCGCCACTGAGACCATTGTGGTCCAAAGGCTAGATGTCCCTTCTCTTCAGGATCCCTGGTTCAACAATCTTAGAATGTCTCTAGAGAAGAAAATAGAAAGGGAGGAGACAAAAGAAGTTTCATTGACTGAGCTCGAGGAGATCATCGAAGAGGAAGAACTGCCGTGGTTTTATGAGATCGAGCAATACTGCAAGGATGGTACATTTCCGGAAACGGCCAATGCTGAGCAGCGAAGAGCCATTAGAAGAGTCGCCGCAAGATACACGATCATCGCAGATGAATTGTATAGGCGGGCTCTGAATGGAGTTCTAATGAGGTGCCTAGATGACGAAGAAGCTTGGAAAGTCGTGGAAGCAGCCCACTCCAGCGAGTGTGGAGGGCATGTGAACGGACATGCCTTGGCAAAGAAGATTCTTAGGCAGGGCTATTACTGGCCAACTCTAGAAGAAGATTGCTCCACCTATGTCCATAGGTGTCTTCAGTGCCAAATCCATGCCGATAAAATCCACGCTCCTGCCTCCTCTCTTCATCCTATTACGGCCCCCTGACCATTTTCTATGTGGGCATTTGATATCATCGGACCCCTCGGTGATCCGAATTCTGCTGTTAAACAGAAATCCTTTATTCTGACGGCTACGGAGTACTTTACCAAGTGGGCTGAAGCTGAAGCTTATGCAGAAATCAAAGCCACCACAGTATGCCGCTTCATCATGAAGAACATTATCTCGCGGTTCGGGGTGCCAAGCGACATCGTCACCGACAACGGGCCTCAATTCGTCTCACAAGAACTCCAGGACCTCTGTAAGAAATTCAATATAGTTTTGCATCATTCATCACCATACTACCCCCAAGGTAATGGCCAGGCTGAGGCCACGAATAAAACCCTTCTTAAAATTATCAAGAAAACATGTGAATCACATAAATTTGCTAATTGGGCCGACAAATTGATAGAAGCTCTATGGGCTTACCGCACCTCCTTCCGCACTCCCACAGGGCAGACTCCCTTTGCCCTCACTTATGGAATGGAAGTGGTGCTCCCATATGAAATTTGATCCCTTCCCTAAGGGTGCAGCTGGATAAGGAACGTAATCTTGACGAACGTCGAGAGGCGTTGCTAGTCCAATTGGAACTTTTAGATGAGAAGAGGTTGAATGCGGCCAATCATGTTTCAGTATATCAAAAGCGTGTCTCGGGATATTTTCAAAAGAAGGTCATTGAAAGGAAATTTGAAGTGGGTAATATGGTTTTGAAACGCAAATTCATCAGGTCAACAGGCCCCAGGTCTAAGCTGCAACCCAACTGGGAAGGGCCCTTCGTAATCAAAGAAGCTTATTCAGGCAATGCGTATCGTCTAATTAACACGGAGGGGGAGGAATTGCCAAACCCGTGGAATGGGCTGTATTTAATGCGCTTTTATCCATAAAAATAAAACCAGTAAACGGCTCGATGGCAGGGCATACCCCCACCAAATTGCGAAAGGAGGACCTAGGTCTAGCATCTCACACACTACACGACCCCATGGTTCGGTATTCTCTCATGCTACCCGACACCGTTTCTCCTTTGGCCATGCTCGGGGAAGGTGGAGATCCTTGTATTTCCTCTCTCTCGGTTGGAGATAGGGGCAAGTGGTGAATAAGGGGGCGAGAACCGACCCAGATCCCCCCATTAAAAAGAGGTCTCAAATAGGGGCAATCCGTTAAGACCTCACTCCGCAAAAAGAAAGAAAAGGAAAGCAAGAAGAAAAAAGAAAGAAAAGAGGCGAAATCAAAAGATAAGGCCGAAAGCACATAAGGCTCGAAGCTCTCAAAACCCCCGAAAGAATACAACTAGGCATGGCAAGAGTGACAGTATAGTTTCCCCGCGGGACGTTATGAGCCCAGTCGCATGCGTGCCTAGAGCGGATGAAGGTTCGATGACGGATGCAAAGCCCCGGCGCAACAGACCGGATTCTTTGAAAAGGGGGGGGGGTCCTGGGAAAGAACTCAAGCCCTAAAAACCTCTACACCTATCGTCAGCTTTCCTACTCAATCTTTTTTACTTTCCCAAGGAATGAATCCCACCCCGGGTATGGCCTCAGCAGAAGCACCGTTGAGCAAAGTTGACTCCGATCACGGGCGGTCCCCCTTCCTGCACGCGCTGAGCCTTGGAAGTCCATAGCAAGACGAGAAGGTCCCTGCTATTGAGACCCGAGCTGGTTTCAAAACCCAAAAAAATTGAATATTTCAAAACCCAAAAAATCAAATATTTCAAAACCCAAAAAATCAAATATTTCAAAACCCAAAAAAATTAAATATTTCAAAACCCAAAAAATCAAATATTTCAAAAACCCAAAAAAATCGAATATTTCAAAACCCAAAAGATCGAATGTTTTCAAAATCCAACAAAAAAACAAATATTCCAAAAAGCAAATAAAAAAAAAGAAAAAAAACTCACATGTTTCCCTCTTGCATTCATCTGCATTTCTCGCATTTTGATATTTGCCTATTTAATAAGGCTCAACCCCTTGACCAAAAATCAAGAAAGGGTCATCCCCTAACTTGCTATAGGCAAGGGGCTAAGCCTAAAATAGATTTAATCTGTTCCATGTTTGCATGTGTACAGGGGCAGGTTGGAAGGGCAGTTGGCTCGAGACCACATGAATATTCAATCCTCGTGTTGTCCTATGCAATCACATCACATCATAATCGAATCACAAAGCTCAAACTCAATCTCATCAAATCTTATTCATTTCATATATCAAGCTGTCCGGATATAAAATCCCATCCCATGTCATCATAAAAAATAAAAGAAAATCACTCAGTCCACCGCTGGGCATCCCCGCGAGGACGTATCTCTCTCAACTCCCTAAGGTAAGCCTGTCGAGTCTCTGGAGCCTCCTCAACCTCTGCTGGTAGGGTACGCACCCTACTCACTTCCCATATAATTAGCGCACTCCTGACCGCCTGCTCATCCTCCTCTGTCCCGATCCTCCGTGCCTGTAGCACGGGAAGGTGGGGTAGCGTAGGTAGCACCGTTCGGGGAAGTCCAATCTGCAAGTAACATCTGTGTGGGCTGTACATCGCTAAGGCAATGTCGCTCACGAGCCTCAAGTCCAAGCCGGCCCTCCTCGGTAGCATGATGGTGGTGTCGTGGAGGAAATCCGGGCGCATCATAAACCTGTCCAAGGGCAGCCTATTGATGTACGGGCACCACTCGTCCCTTGTCTTCAGCTCAGCCGTCCTGCACTCAACCTGTGGAGAAAACCTGAAGGCGCCTCCTATAAAGTAGAGGGGATGGCTCCCAAAGATCCTGCTAACTGAAGTGATGTCCTCCCTCAGGGTAAACTTCATCCTAACTCCCATCCAGCACTCCAATAGGATCACCGAACCTAAGAGAGGACCTCCTAAGGATGCTGAAGTAAGACCCTCATACAAATAAGCTAAGACAGCCTGAGAGATGGAAAGTCCCCGCCAAAGGCCGCTAATGGTGCTGAGTAAGGGGATCTCTAGGACATGGTCGGCTGAAGGGAAAAGGATGGCCCCGCATAGGCAGATGCACGCAGCTTTGGCTATGGCTTCAACCCACCCGCACTTATTTCGGCAATGCTCCACTACCCACTGGCTCAGAGGAAGGAGGTGAATGTGACGAGGACCTACACAGGCGCGAACATCCCTGCTATCAGGCATGAATCCCCCTAGGATGAGTTTTGGATCTATAAGGGCAACGGTATTGCATATCAAGTCTTCCTCCCCCACCTTGGACCTAGGGAGCCCGAAGTATGTCTCTACCTCCTCTAACAGGATAGTGGCCTCAAAAGATGGGAAGAGGAAAGTGTGGGTCTGGGGGTGCCAAATCTCCGTCAGAGTAGAGATACTATGCCAGTCTAAAGAAAGTCTAGGGTAATTCTGACCTAGAACTAAGAGGGAGTGTAGGTGCCAGGATTTGAGAAGGTAAGTCACCCCGAGGGGCAACGCACGGACCATGGGAGCCACCCACTTTAAACTAGAAAAGCATCTCGGGCCAGGGAGGAGCTGAAAAGAAGGAAAACGCTATGGATGTAAGGAAATATAAGGGAAATTGAGAGAAATTGAATACGTTCTGATCCAACTTACCTCTCTCGTAGGGGAGGCATCGAGATGACGAGGAATCAAGCTTAGCCGTTGGATCACCTCTGGCTCCTTTCTAGCTGGTCTCGGCCCTTCAAAGGGCGCTCCCTCCGCAGAACTTCCATCAAGGGCCCTCTTCATGATGATCGGGTGGTAGGAATCAAAGGTTTTAAGCCTTGGGAGATGGAGGACGTGTGAGTTGCGGGTCCAGGCCCCCCTACTACTTATAGGGCCCATGGGGAAGCCTAAACCTCTTGGGATTAGGCTCGGATAAGTCTAGGACGGGTTAAGATAGGGTTATGATAAGTGCAAATCGTCCTACCCGCGGGCTGGGGACTCTCCAGGGAGTCCCCATTCAAGCAAATAGGAGGTCCACTTGGGCGGTCTTACGATAGACCGTCCATATGTATGTACGGCCCATCACCAACCGTTCATCTCTCTGAGAAAGTCCGAGTCCAGCCTCTTGTGCGGCCTACAATATGCCGCTCAAATGTTATTACGGTTTATATTGAACTGTTCCAACTGAATTGAAGCGGTCTTTGGAGAACCGCTCTTCTCCACGAACGGTTTGGGGAGAACCGCCCATGTGCTCTGCCCCCAATCAACCTGCTGCACTCATGTCTCAATCATTTGGCGCACTCATCTCACTCAAGTCGGCGTGTGCGTCACTCATCTCACTCAAGTCGGCGTGTGCATCACTCATCTCACTCAAGTCGGCGTATGCGTCGCTCATCTCTCTCGGGCTAAGCACACTCCTCAAACTCACCCATCTATCTCACTCTATCTAGTAAACGAGTCACATTCATCCATTCATGCATACATGCATTCATCCACAAAGCAAGTGAAAAAGAAGAAAAATGTATATATATATATGCACATCACTATCATCATGTACAAAAGGATGGGCCCCGCACGACAAGTCAAGCGGCTCTCTCTCCCTGGCCTCCGTCACTGTCCCCCTCACCCTCATGCCTCTTTGGAGGAGGCATCGCTGAGGTCGCCTCGTCACGCTGACGTCGCCTGCGCCGCTCGTCCTCCTCGTTCCTCTGCTGCCCAGAGGAACCCGTGAAAAAACTCCTCACGGAACCGTGCGTACCATGGCTGACACTCGGGGTCCCGCTGCGCGAGCGCCGGCTGATGTCCTTATACGCTCGCAGCTCCCCGCGTAACTCGGCCGCCTCAGTCTGGCACCCCTCCGCCTCGGCCGCGCCAGCCCGTAGTCGCTCTAGCTCGGCCTGGAGGAGCGCGGTCTCCACTGTGTCCACCGGTCGGCTCCGCGCAGCCTCCTCTCGCACCCGGGCTACCTCCTCCCGAGCCGCCACCCGGCTCCGCTCCAGCTCCGCCTGGAGGCGAGTCAGCTCGGACGTCTGCATCCGCATGGCATTGTTAGTCAACAGTTCATTCATAAGCATAGTAAGTAAAAGAGGAAGTTTAGAGTTGCGTACCCTCTCCACGAGTGCCACCTCGGCCGCCTTGGCCCGCTCTACCATCCAAGTGAAGTCTGCATCCCGCTCGGCTCGGTCTGCTGGGGTTTGGACGGAGGAGGAAGAAGGAGCGTCTGGTCCCGCCCTCTGAGCACCCTCGGCACGCTGCACCCAAATACTCCATGTCAGTCATAGGCATAATCATAATCATATAGAACTGCATAATTTAAAGAGTCTAAGGTTTAGAAAACTCACCAGTAGGGCCAGGGCCTGCCGGGCCTCGTCTCTCTCTCGGATGGTGGAGTGCAGGAGTCCCTGCAACTCTGCCACTCGTCCTGCAGGGTCGACCTACATTTAAGAGTCTTTGTGTTAGTGCGTCATTCATAAGCATAATAGACAAAGTTTAAGTTTAGAAGTCGTACCGGTCGGTGGGCGCCTCGGAACACCTGGTCCCGGTAGTGCCGTGCGTACGCAGTGTAGTACGCGTTGTCGCTCTCTGCCCGGGCGGTCACCACTCGCCCTCACGCAGCCTAGTCGGTGACCTGCCCGGCGTTCCTTGCGGTCCAATCAAACACCTCGCGGAGTCCCCGGGTCATCCTCGTCACCCGTTCCCCCGCCTTCTCAGGCGCAGGGAACTCTACGGCCGGCTGATGGACCCCGATGGTCCTCATGACCAACCTGAAGTACAGTGGCTCCACCACATTCATGCAGTGAAGCCACACATCCCGGCCAGAGAAGGCCAAGGCCTCGGTCACCCACGGCTGGCCCTCTAGGCTCTCCTCCGTGTAAGGAGTCCACCGTACCTGCAAGGAATAGGAAACTGCATCAGCATCATAATCATGAAAGAATAGCATGCAATTAAAGAGTTTGAGTCTAGAAGCATACCGAGGTGTACGGTAGAGTGTCCAGGTCATCCTGCAGCTCCCGGACCTGCCTCCTCAAGGCCATCATCTCTCGGGGTGCTGTCCACCTCCGTGCGATCGGCAGGAGCCCAGGGCGGGTCTCCTCGCCTCTGCCCAACCCACGTAGGCGCACGTAGGCCCACACCTGTACCACAAGGTCATGTCAGCATTCAGCAAGCATATAGGTTTGCATAATTAAGTCTAGAGAAGAGAGTCGCACCTGGAGTAAGGGGGAGAAGCCCCCAAGCATCGTCCGACGCGCCGTCGAATTGAGAGTGTCAAAGAGGAAGGTAAGAACCTCCGATCCCCAAGCATAGTCACCTACATACTCGAGCTCCTGGAAGAAAGGGATGAAGTGACAGCTCATCACGTTCGCCCGAGTGGAGAAGAGAAGCCGCCCGAACATCAGCATCAGGAACCGTCTCAGCACTCTGTCCGCCTCAGGTCCCGGTCCCGCAGCAACCCTCGGTCTCGCCAGCCCCACGAGCCGCTCCAAGTGCTCCTCCGGTCGCTCGCCCACTGCAACGCCGGCTCGTCGTAGACCCAGGCTGTCCTGGAGAGCAGCCCGGGGAAGGAGGGTCGACTGCCTCTCGGGGCGCCGCAGCTGTAGGCCGAGCAACTCCCGAGCCATCCCCCGGTAGTCAGGAAAAGTAGTCCCGCTGACCGGTGACCCGTGCACACGTAGGCCAGTAAGCCTGGCCACGTCCTCCAATGTAGGGACCATGTGCCCCCACGGGAAAAGGAACGTCCGACTCACTGGATCCCAGCGGTCGTGCAGGGCATAGAGCAGAGCTGCGTCAAAGCGACACACCTCAATACTCAGAAAGGGGGCAAACCCCATGGCAGTCAACCGCTCCCTCTGGAAGTCCGACAGTGCCAGGTACACTGCACGGACCTGCAGCCAGGAGGTACGGGTCCTACGCTTCCCCTGCATTCATCCATCTCATTTATGTTAGTCATTTAGTGTCATATTTTGTTTCAGTTAAATAAATTCTCAAAGTCCAATTCTTGATTTGAAGAACGGTTACTCACGAACCGCTCGACAGTTGAGCGGCCTATCTCGAACCGTTCTGTTTCTCAGGTTCCCCGTTTTGAACGGGCTATCCCTAACCGTTCCCATCTTGGACGGATTACCCTGCACCGTCTGTTTGCCCGTCTTCCTAAGGAGTAACGGCCCACCTTTGGCCGTATGGATTGACGACGGTCCTGTGAGGACCGTATTGTTTTGCCTTGGTTGCATGTTTGAACGGACCTATATGGTCCATCTATCATTTGAACGGTGATAACCTCACCGTATTGGTGTTTTGGTGGCCCGTTGGCTGTGTAAGTTTGAACGGCGCTCCCTAAGCCGTGTTTATTTGGGGCGGCCCTATGTGGACTGCATTGTTTTGCCGTGCGGTTTCTGTTGAACCGTTTCACCATCGCCGCCCCCGACGACGTTGAACGCCCCCCCAGCCGGCTGGGAGACCTCCATGCCCCCCTAAACCGGCCTCTAAGCATCTCTCCCCCCTAAAAGAGCCCCTAAGCTAGCATGCATTAAGCGAAATTAAAGAAATGAGGGGCGGCGAGGCCTACCTCGGCATCACGAGGTTTCTTCTCCCTCCTCGTCGGCGTGCCTCCTTCCTCGGCTCTGGCGACGTCGTCGTCTCCGGCCGCACCGTCCTCTTCGGCGACGACAATGGCTAAGTCCTCCATCATCACCCCGGGTGTGCCCTCCTCCTTGGACGGTCGCGGTGGTGGCGGTGGCGATGACGAAGGTGAACCCTCATCGGTGATGGGCGACCGTGCGGTGTGAGGCTGGCTCCTCATCATAGGGGGGGTGCTGGGAGATCGAGAGAGGGAGGGAGGTTAAGAGAGAAGGAGAGGATGGGTGTTTGAGGCCTTGTGCCCCTTCGTCCCTTCCACCGTTGGTTACGGTGGAGGGAAACGAGGGGGTTTCTTTTTTTTCGAGGTTGCAGAGAAGAATAGTCTATCGTTAGACCGTTCATATTGAACGGTCCATCATAACCGTATGTCACTCTTGACCGTTAATTTTAAGTCGGTTGAAATTCTAGGCCCGAGCGGTTCCCATAGAGCCGTTCCTATTAAAAACGGTGCGGTCCCGACCGTTCGTCACTGGCAACCGGCCCTGTAAGATTTGTTCGAAGGTCAGGTAAGAGCGGTTAACATAGAGCCGTTTGGAATATTGCACGGTTGAGATACGGCCATTTATCTGGATGGTGTATTTAGATCATGAATATTGATATTTTCTTTGGAAATGCATCTCTTAACCATCTTATGCAGCATCATTTCAGCCTGTCTCGCCGTTTCGCCTGCACAGGTAAGTCAGGTATGGCCTTCTATCCCTAATCCCTTATTGCATTAATTATATGGTATTATATTATACAATTTTGAGAGCCGGCAGGTTACCTACGTGTCCCAGGATCTGATGTTCCCCTTCAACAAAAACGATGATGATCCAGGCTCATGTACCTAACCTTCGGATAGGCCGTTAAGTTGGGATGTCACGAGGAGGACGGTTCCATCCGCACGCTGTGGTTGCGGACGGTATCTTGACTCTGATATTCCCAGCTTAGCAATACTACTCTCGAATATTCTATATTTTAATCTTTCTTGGCATTTGTTTTAACAGTTTCCTTTATTTTTAGCCCAGCATGCATCATATGCATCCTTTTGAGCTTTCATGCCCCATGGTTGCTTAAGAAATGTCCCGTCAAGTGATGGCCAGCTGTGTGTTCAGATGCTCGAGTAAGATGAACTAATTCCACTCTGAACTCGAAGGTTTTCTTTGGTCGATTCGTTTGGTCCGGTTGATTAAAAGGTCCCTGTCTGGAGCTTTAGCATTTTTCTTTTGTGGCCCCCTCATTGGACCGCGGGATTGTGTCCCCCATGAGGTTGGTCTTGTCGGTTGGTTTCGTTTAGTTTAGTCCCTCCAGATTGACGTCGCCTTTTGGTCAATTACTCCTGACGCTCGGTTCAAGGTTTTCGAAAGATTCTCATCGCTTGTTGGTAGAAACGGGTGTCGTTTCACCTTAACGCCCGCTTTTCGGTCCACCCCGCTACATTTCCGCTTCGTCTCCACGTTCCGTGTCACCTCCGCTTCACCTCCGCTCGCTCCCCTGCAAAGAGGACGTTAAGGAGGGGCATCTGTTGACACCCGTTTTATACCGATAAGTTGAGTCGTTTCTCTTACTCCCATTAGTTGATGCCCTAAGTTGTCCATCATTTGTTGGGCCATTTTTTGTGGCACATCCTGGGCCCATTTTATGGGTAGCCTCCCTCCTTGGTAAAGGTCGTGTCAATTCAGGGCTTATTGGACCTTGGCTTTGATTAATTGAACTATTTTATAAAAGTCAAGTACCCAAGAGCATGAACGGTCCAACATCAGCCGTTCAGGACTGGGGCGGTCGACACCAGACCGTTCATACATTTTGGCTATTTTCTGAGGATTTTCTTAATGTTCACCGACAGGCTTTTGTGCGGCCCTATCCTGCCCGTTCAAACTAATGAACGGGCAAATTCCAACCGCCCATATGTCAGAGTCCTACGTGTGCTAATCTCCTCAGACAATTATCCAAATGTTTGGATTATCACCGACAAGGTTAAAACGGCTTGATTTGGACCGTTCTACATGGGAGCGGTCGCCAAGGCGCCGTTCATCCCTCAGGGTCCGACGCCGGCCGTTTCGGTCTGTTCGAGCGATAATTGGGCTAATTATCTGATTTAATTCAATTTCCACCGACAGGTTGAACGGTCTGAACATAACCGTTCAAGACGTGAGCGGTCTATCGTTAGACCGTTCATCCCTTCGATGGAGGTTTTTTAACAGATTTTCATCCTTTCATGCATGGTTTTATCCCTGATTTGTTTTAACGATCTCTCCGTGGATAATCCGCCATTTTTGATGCCGTTTCGTCTGGATGGAAGATAAGGATATTATCTACAAATTATCTTTTACAAACTCGACCTGAAAATATCTAAAAAACCCCAATTTCGAGGCTGGCTTTCTAGGCTCTATAAATAGACCCTAGTGGCCGGACGTCGAAAGGGGGGGGGGAATTTTGGTCGACGGCGAAGCCCTGCCGCATTTTCGAACGACCTAGCACCAAGGAGGGAGGCTCTCTACGTCCTTACGAGCCTCCGGTTCAGGGAGTAGTCCATGTGTCGAGTCATAGCGTCATTTTCTGATTTCTTCATCATCTGTTGCATGCATTGTTCTCTCTCTGCGTTTCCCTCATTTTTCTCCCCATGCATACACCCACCTACATTTTTGTCACCCTAGGGGTTTAAAACCCCCCAGGTATCCCCCTTTCCATTTGATTATGTTTCATTCTTCTCACATGAACGCGTACTACGTCATTTAGTTCTAATCTGGGTGTTCATTCTGTGTCTTGGTACTGTTTCGCAGGTCAGCACTTCATCAGCACGAGGCCCATCCCCTCTAGCCGGCTGGAGAGGGTGGAGGTGAGCCCCTTTTGTAACTCTTGGCGTGGCGGACTAGTGCGGTTCGTGTAGGCCCGTTCAAGGATACGAGCGGCCCTCTCTGCGCCGCTCTTCATCTTTAGGCGGTCCCATTAAAGCCGTTCATCCTCTAGGAGTTCTTCTCCCGCGTGTTCGGCAGCACCCTCAAACGGTCTATCGTAGGGCCGCGCGTCTGTTAAGGCGGTTCTACGTTGACCGCGCGTCTTCCCGGTGCTGCAGCAAGGCGAGTGTCTCCCCTTCCTTTCCAAGGTACTGCGTGACTATCACGTACGGCATCTTGGTGGCGATCACGGTCCTTTTTCGTTGCTCTCTGTCTTATTTTCTTTCTCTCGCTCTCGTGGTTTGCTCATCGCTCGTTGTTCCATACATTTGATGCGCTTTAACCATCGGTGAGAGAGCGGAAGGAAGGAATATATATATCTACAACAGCATGCTTCGTTGTTCAAGCTTTCAAAACTCTATACATAGCTCTTGAGCTAAAGTCTGTACAGCCGTTTCTTTGGCAGGTCTGCACATCGTAAAGTCTACACACTCGATTGCCTTGCTTTGCTTCAAGTCTGTACAGTCTCTCCCTCAGCAAGTCTATACACTGGGGTCGTCTGCTGAAGCCATAGCATGTCTGTACATTGGGTTCTCATGCATGTTAAAAGCAAGTCTAGACATTGTCTGTCATGCACGCAGTCAAGTGTATACACTCTTCACACTTAGTTAACTGATGCTTTAAGTCCATATACTCATTCCCTTGGTATGTTAATGCATTTAACTGAAAGTCCATACACTGAGCTCGCATGAAGAACTTCAACTCTATACACTCTCTCAGTGTACATACTTATCCATTTGCTGCTTATAAAGTCTATACAGCCTGTGCTTTGCTGATCGACTGAACTCCTCATTAATCTTGCAGGTGTCTGGCACGTGATCCAAGGAGCTGAGATGCTGACACGTGGTAGAGTCACTTGGGCGGGAGCTGTGGAGACACACGCCCTAAGCTGCTGTGATATATATAGAAGCCTTCGTCCACTGTAGAAGGAAGAGGAGAACACAAGAGGGCTGATCGAGACTGAGAGTGAAAAAGAAGAGAGGCAGAGAAGTAGAAGGAAGAGAGCCACGATCAAAAGAGCAGAAGAAGAAGAGAAAAGAAGAGATGGGGAGAGCCTGCGAAAGAGAAGAAGATAGAGAGTGAGAGCAGCAGAAGAAAAAGAGAAAGAGAGAGCTCGTGAAGAAGAGCAGAGAGAAGCTTCGTTATTTTCACTGGACTTTGGATCAAATCCAATCTAGTTGCTCCTGCGAGAGCTGTAGTTTATATTTCATTTTCCAGCTTTCTGGTTGCTGAAGTTATTTTCATTTTGTGTTTCTTATTTTTATTTTGTTTTTTCTGATTACCTTTGTTCTTCCGATCCTCTGGACTGAGGTCGGGTTCCTCCTGTTGGTTCAGGAGAAGAGAGATCTGATCTCCGGGTTGCAAGTGACAGGTTGTCACTTGTGGGTTCCCTCTGGTTAGAGGAAGGGAGGCTCGTCCTCCGGTTCTGGGCTTGTGGGTTGCAAGTCCAGGGGTCCCTCCTGGTCTGGAGGAAGAGAGGTCTTCGACCTCTTGTTTCCAAGTGGCTAGGAGTCACTTGGGGTGTCCCTCCGATTGGGAGGAAGAGGGGAGGCTGTTCCCCTAGTCAAGCTATGTGGCAGCAAGTGTTCGCAGACTGAGTCTGCTTGTTTCTAGCGTTGGCTAGTGAAGCCTCACTCCGGTTGGGAGTGAGGGGTGGATGTAGGTCTGGAGGACCGAACCACCTAAAAAATCTACTGTGCAGTGGTTTGTTTTGTGCGTTTGCTCCTTGCCTTCTACCTCCCATTCACAGGTTATGCATGCATGGTTAGTTGTGTTATCTTGGATTGTTTGTATTGTTCCTATCTGCAGTAACCTTGAGCATTATATTTTGCTAGGTGTGTTTGGGTTGCATAGTTCTGTCTACATTTCTGGTTTGATCAGGTGGCTGCATTGTTGCAGTCCAACTATTTGATCATGTGTTATCTTATCATCTCATCTTGCAGAGCTCATTAGTTTTTATTCCGCATATCTGAGCTTTAGAGTTTTAATTTGGGCATTATTTCTGAAGGGGATACATTCACCCCCCTCTGTATCCGGACTTAGCACCCTAACAGCTGGTGTAGTAGACCGGTCTCTCGACTCCCGAGTCATTTCTGACTAGGACCGAGCTAACTGTAGATGGACTCGCCGAGAGATAGAGATGCAAGGTTTCACCTGGGACGGGCTTGGAATGCACCGGAGGCGAAGCCAGGAACCCCTTAAGCTCGGAGAACGCTTTTTGGCATTCCTCGTCCCACGGGAATGTAGCAGATGCCATTTTAGGCCCCCTCAACAGTTTGAAGAAGGGTAGGCATCGTTCAACCGTGCGGGATAGGAATTAGCTGAGCGCGGTAATGCGCCTGGTAAGGCGTTGAACATCTTTGATGCAGGTGGGTGGGCGCATGTCCAAGATGGCCTGGACCTTGTCGGGGTTGGCCTCAATCCCACGCTGGGTGACTAAGAAGCCCAAGAATTTCCCAGACCTTACTCCGAAGGTGCACTTGGCAGGGTTGAGCTTCATGTTGTACTTCAGGAGGGTGTCGAAGGTTTCAGCTAGGTCGGATAAGTGGTCCTCGGCCTTGGGGGTCTTCACGAGCATGTCGTCAATATAGGCCTCGACGTTCCGACTGAGCTGTCTCTCGAACATATGATTGACCAGCCTCTGGTATGTGGCTCCAGCGTTCTTCAACCCAAAAGGCATCCGGGTGTAGCAGTATACGCCGAAGTCGGTGATGAAGGCGGTCTTCTTGATGTCTTCTGGATTCATTCTGATATGATGGTAACCTGAATAGGCATCTAGGAAGCTTAGTATCTCGTTGCACGAGGTTGAGTCAACCAGTTGGTCGATGCTTGGTAACGGATAGCAGTCCTTTGTAGTAGCCTTATTCAAGTCGGTGAAGTCCACGCACATTTGCCACTTTCCCAAAGCTTTTGGTACCAGGACGACGTTAGCCAGCCATGTCGGGTACAGGATCGGCCTGAAAAGACCAGTCTTTTACCCCTTGGTGACTTGCTCCTTGATGATCGCTTGCTTCTCTGACGCGTGCTTCCTCCTACATTGTTGTACGGCTTTGACGGTTGGATCGAGGGTGAGCTTATGCATCACCGTCTCCTCTGGTATCCCAGGGAGTTGATCATCAGACCATGCAAAGACTCGGACGTATGCGGAAAGAAACTCTTTGTATTGCTGTTGGGCATCAGATGTTAGGTCGGCTCCAATCTTTACTCCCAGGGTCGGGTCGTCGTTTTGGAAAACCGCTAGCAATTCGCCTCCAGGCTCGGCGGTTGCGGATTTTTCTTCGACTTCCCGGGGGCCCCTATTCTTCCCGTCCGGCCTTGTGGCTTCAACCGAGATATTGTAGCACCTTCTAGCCATGGCCTGGTTACCTCGGACTTCCCCCAACCCATTTTTGGTGGGGAACTTCATCTTTTCGTGATAGGTAGAAGGCACTGCTTTCATTGGGCTGAGGATCCCTCGGCCGAAGATTGCATTGTATGCTATCATACCCTTGATCATTATGAAGTTTGTCATAACCGTAACGGTCTTGGGTGGGGTGCCAAGAGTAACCAGTAGGCTGAGGTCTCACTTGGTATAAGTGGCCTAGCCATTGAACCCGCACAGGGGGGTTCGGATTGGGTGGAGTTTAGACGGATCATCCCCCATCTTAAAGAAACATTCATAAGATAATACATCGGGGGGACTTCCATTGTCAACTAGAATCCTGTCTACATTACAATGGTTTATTGTGGCCGATATGACTAGGGCGTCGTCATGCGGGGTGGTCAACCCTTCCAAGTATCGATCGGATAAGACTATGACATGAGGCTCACTCGGCGAGGCCTTGGGAGGCTCGACGGCTTGGCTCGCCCGCTCAGCACGACGCTTCCTTCCTCGACCACTGTCCGCTCCTGATGCAGCTCCTTCGGCGATGACGTTGATATGGACCCCGCGAGGGGCGTTGTTGATTTCCTCTGGTGTGCCTCGGTCCTCCTTATGCCCGGCCACAAACCGGGAGAGGTGGCCCTTGCGGACGAGGCACTCGATCTCATCCTGGAGCTGATGGCAATCGCTGGTGTGATGCCCGTGGTCACTGTGGAACAGGCAATGTTTGTTGTGATTGTGGCTTTTCGACCTCATTGGCTCGGGTTGGCGGAGGAGGCTCGAGTCTTTGATGTCTTCATATATTTCGTACACTGGAGCGGTTAGGGGAGTGTACCGCTCATACTTCCTGGATGGTTCTTTGTGCTCCCCGTCTCGGTTCTGCCTCTTTCCCTGGCCCGAGCTTGACTCGGGTGCTCGCTTCTTGTCCCCCTCCCGACCCGAGCAGGTTGCACCTCGGCATGCACTGAGAACTTCTTCGCACTCAGCATGGCGTAATGCCAGAGTCACTAGCTCGGCAAGGGTCGAGGGAGGGTGGAGGACAAGTTTGCGGCGGAGGTTCTCATCCCGGGTGCCTCCGGTCAGTGCGGTTATGGCCGAGGCTACATCCAGGCGGGGGATTCTCAGGGCTTCTGATTTGAATCGGTTGATGTAGGCCCGGAGTCTCTCCCCTTGCGCCTGTTTGAGAGCCAAAATCCCCGCTACCGACCTCGGGGGGCCACTGCTGGCAAAACTCTCCTTGAAAACTCACCCAAATTGCTTGAAGTCACGGATGGATCCGGGGGCGAAGGCCAGGAACCATGCTTGGGTGCCTTGGACCAAGGTGGTCGCAAAGGCTCGGCATTTGATGGCGTAGGACGTGTTGTGTCCCTATGATTTTGATGATGTCTCACACTATAAATCATTTCTTTATCTCAAGATAATCTCATGTTTCATCATGTAAGTGAATGGGTTATACAGTAAGGGAATGTCATGTTCAATTGAATAATTTGACCAAATGAGTTTTAGTGTTGCTTGAGTCTTAATGTCTTGATGGTTTCAACACTATGAATTTTTGTGAACAAAAATGTTTCTCTGTGTTAACGTAAATCCTCGAGCCACTTCAGGTATTTTTGGGAATTGTTTTCGTGTCACTTAAGCCACACTTCGTGTTGCTTTCCCTCACCAACACGAAATGATTTCGTGTCGTCTGAGCGTATAACACTTCGTGTTGATTTCCATGCTTGACAGGAAAACTTGTATGAGGTAATACTTCGTGTTGTTCTTCTGCTTCCATAGTTTCATCACGTGTTGTTGAAGACGTGTCTATCTCATGTCTTCGTGTCGTGTTTCCTAGACCTCGTGTCTTTGTCGCTTTGTGACTTCACCTCGTGTAGGTTTTAGTTTTCATCTTCGTGTTGTTTTCATCTCGTGTCATTTTTTCTCTCTGCTTGTTTAACTTCGTGTCACCTACTGTTGCTCCTCGAGTCGTTTTGTTTTAGTGTCACTGCTTCATCACGTGTCGCGATAGCCGTGTCACTCTTCTGACTTCGTGCCGTTTTCTGTACCACCCCGTGTTAGCCTTATGTCTTCGAGTCCTCTGTATTCGTGTCATTTATAGTTATTTGTCTTCGTGTCATGGTCAGCCCGTGTCGCCTCATCTTCGAGTCGTTCATTCGAGCTACTTTGTGCTCGAGTTGTTTTTCTTATGTTTTCAAGTGTTGTTTCACTTCATGTCGTATTTTGTTGCCGTTTGTTAGTTCGTGTTGTCTTTCTGACCCAGTGTACTTTTTGCCTTGTGACCACACCTAGTGTTGGTTTCTGTTTTTCATCTTCGAGTTGGTTTCAGTCTGTGTTGTCCTCGCCTTCATATCGTTAGTTGTTTCTTCGCGTACTGAACACTACAGCACCTCGTGCAGTTGAATGTACCACCTCGTGTCGCCCTTATGTCTTCGTGTTGCCTTTCCTAGACCTCGTGTCCTTCTTGTTTTATACCCTCACTTCGTGTCATTCTCCTCGTTGTGTCTGTTCTGTTACAGTGTACCTCGTGTCGTTCTTTTCCAATCTCGTGTACTGGTCACGTCGTGCTGTTATCATATACCTCATGCAGCTTTAGTTTTAGTGGCCATACTGCGTGTTAATGGTTTTTATCTTCTTACAGGTACGAGGAAGATTATTCCCTAATAAAGGGGGTGCACGTGATCCAAGATAAAAGGAACCAATCCAATAAGGTCACGTGGCAGGAAGGTTCTGGATCGAGCGTGGGAGGCACACGTGTTTTGTGCCCTATCCACCTGCTGCCGCTATAAATAGAAACCTTCATCCACCGATGAAGGTGATCAGAGCCAAGAAAGAAAAGGTAGTATTACAGAGAGCTCGATCCACCAGTAAAGAGAAAGAAAAAGAGAGAAAGAAAAAGAGCGATAGCAGTGAAGAGAGAAAGGGAGTTTGCAGTATCGAGTTTCTGAAATTGCTTCCCAGGAAGTTACATTTGTATTAACTCTCCGTATCGAATGTTTTCTCGATCAGTCTTTAGTTCTTTTCTGATTTTCTTTATGTGTTCTTCGTCTATTTCTGATCTGTTCCCCTCCGGTGTGTGGAGGAAGGGAGTCTAACTCCGGTTTCCCTCTGGGTTGCAGAGGAAGAGAGATCGCTGATCTCTGGTGTTGCTAGTGACGGGTTGTCATTAGCAGGTTCCCTCCGGTGTGTGGAGGAAGGGAGAGGCACTCTCCGATTCTGTTCATGCTGGGTGCTAGAACAGGTTACAAGCTCTGTGGGTAGCAAAGCTTGGTTGAGGGATTTGTCTCCCTTGGGTTTTCAAGCTGTTTGGCAGCAAGTTGTTCGCAGACTGAGTCTGCTGTGCTCTAGCAGTGGCTAGTGGAATCCTCACTCTAGTTGGAGTGAGGGGTGGATGTAGATTGCGGACTACAGTCGAACCACCTAAAAACCGATTGTCTTCTCTGTGGTTTACGATCTTTATCAGCGCTCTCTATCTGCTTGTCTCTTTGACTAGTTGTGTGTTCAGCTCTTAATCATCATTTTCTTATTCGATCTTGATTGGTACCTGCATTTGCAATTCTTTGTGTGCTAGTTTAGAAGGGGCATAAGCGGTAGATTTATTTTCTCGCCTAAGCTTTGCAAATTGGGAGTGATCTATTCATCCCCTCCTTCTATATCACTCTCGCTGCGCTAACATTTGGTATCAGAGCCAGGTTTACGCCATGTGGACGAACGGTCAAGGAAATGGTGGTGGTCCTAGAACCTTCATGGCCGAAGGTCAATCCATTAGTCGCCCTCCTTATTTCGATGGTAGTAACTATCTGTTTTGGAAGAACAGGATGGAAGTGTTCATCAGAGCTCAGAGTCATAAATTGTGGAGAGTAATCACGGTGGGGCCATATGAGCTGCCACCAAACGAGGATGCTTGGACAGATGATCATGTGAAGCTCTCGTCACTCAACTGGACGACGCTGAACATAATCCAGTGTGCTGTTCATCCAGAGGAATATGCTCGTATATCTGCATACAGAACTGCCAAGCGAATGTGGGATGAACTGCAATTAATTTATGAAGGTACAGCTCAAGTGAAAGCCTCGAAGGTAAATCTCTACACCTCCAAGTATGAAATGTTTAAGATGAATGCAGATGAGAATATAACCGAAATGTATGCCAGGTTATCCTTGATCACTAACACTCTTAAAGGGCTAGGGAAGGATCTTGCTGAGGTAGATATAGTCAGGAAAATCCTTAGATCTTTATCCCCGGCATGGCACACTAAGGCCATTGTGATTGAGGAGTCAAAAGATTTGACTGTCTTAACTGTGAATGAACTCATAGGATCCCTGATGACCTATGAGATGAACTTCCAAGGAGGTGGAGAAGGTAGTGAGAGGAAGGGTAAAAATGTAGCTCTAAGAGCTTCCCGCAACAAGGGTAGTAAAAGTGGGAGCAGCAGCAGTAGCCCCGAGTCTGAGTCCGAGCTTGAAGGTCTTTCAGATCTCGACCAGGGGGAGCAGGCTATGCTCACTCGTCAGTTCAGAAAGTTTCTGAGGACAAAGGGGAAGACCTTCAGGAAGAAGAACCCATACTCTTTTAACAAGAATGCTGAGTTTACCAATTACAGGGATAGAAATCCTAAGAAACTGACTTGTTTTAACTGTAACAAATAGGGACACATGAAAGGCGAATGCCCAGAACTCCAGAAGAAAGGTCCCTATCTTCAGAAGAAGTTCACAAATGTGCAGAAGAAGAAAAAGCCACATGCGATGGTCTGCACATGGAGCGAGGAAGAAGAAAATCCCGAAGACACTTCCTCGGAGGAATATGAAGAAGGAATTTGTCTTATGGCAAACAGTGAAGAGGAGGTAATAAATATTTTTGAAAATTTCTCAATTGATGACTGGGAGGATGCTTATGGTGACTTGCTAGATAAATTTAATTCACTTAGCATAGAGCACAGAGTTCTGAAAAGAAAATTTAACACAAATGTTGAAGAACAAACTCTGGTCTATGAGGAAAATGCAAAGCTAAAAGAACAACTAGAAGAAATGACCTCACAAAGGAAAGAGAATGATAAGCTTAGGGGAGAAATCCAAGAAAGTAAAAAATAGCTCAATGAATTCAAAACTAAAATTGAAGAAAGCATGAGTGAAATCAGAATGAATTCAGAGAAATATGAAGCTGTGAAGAAAGTAAATGCTGAACTTCTAAAGAATTCTGAGTTTCTTCAAAAGGAGCTGGAAGACAAACAGAAAGTCTTAGAGAAGTTTGTCCAAGGAAAGACTAGCCTAGATGCTATACTAGGAACTCGGGTCAATTTCAATAAGGAAGGTCTAGGCTATGACCCAACCAACAAGAGACCCTTGCAATTCAAGACCATCACCTTCTGTCCAGAGAAGGGAAAAGAAAAGCTGGACACACCATCCAGCTCAAACAGCTCTAAGAAAACTCAAAGTCCCAAAGAGAACACAACAACCAGCACTGGACAACCATTCAAGATTGGAATGAACTTTATGAAGAATAACATTAAGTCCATTCACCAGAACACAAATGGTAGCTAGACCAAGAAAACAAATCAGAATAAGAGCTGGAATTATAACAATCAGATGGGTCCAAACAAGACCTACTGGAGGAACAACTTTCATGGTCAAAGATATACCAATCAACAAGCCTACAGGAAATTTCCTAGGAATAGGAAGACCAATGTAAGGAATAGAACTCATTTCTCCAGTTCAACTGGATTGAACTTTAATAAACCTGAAAGGAGGGTGCCAGAGAAAACCATGCTGAAACAAATCTGGGTACCCAAACACTTGATCAGAGATTTAAATAATGTACTTGGACCCAACTCATCTTGGGTTCCAAATCACTCTGCTTGATATACTTGTGTAGGTCGGCCTGGCAGCTGAAGACAACAAGTGGTACCTCGACAGTGGCTGCTCCAGGCATATGAGAGGAGACCGATCCAAGTTCAGCAAGATAGAGATGAAGCCAGGAGGTCTGGTCAAGTTCGGAGGAAAGAACAAAGGTAAAATAATTAGAGTTGGCACAGTAGGTAAGTCTTCCACAAACTCCATTGAAAAAGTCTTACTTGTGGAAGGGCTACAACATAATCTGATCAGCATCAGTCAGTTGTGTGACAAGGGTCACAAGGTTGTTTTTGATGATACTTCATGCAAAATCTTTGAAATAAATTCTGATGAGGTTAAATTTGTAGCCAACCGGATTAATAATGTCTACATTGTAGACTTAAATGAGAAATCTGAATCTACTATTTGTTTATCTACTAACTCTGAAATTGATGCTTTTGAATGGCATAGACGTCTAGGTCATGCTAGCTTTTCTACTTTAAATAAACTGGTCAAACTTGATTTAGTTAAAGGCATGCCTAGAATTAAATTTAATTCCATTTCAAAATCATGTGATGCCTGTGCTCTAGGCAAACAGACCAGAAACTCTTTCAAATTAAGATCTGAGCCATTATCTTCTAGACCAATGGAACTTCTTCATATGGATCTCTTCGGTCCAACTAGAACTCAGAGTCTTAATGGTAACAGCTTTGGCTATGTCATCATAGATGACTTCTCCAGATATTCATGGATATTTTTCTTAGCAAATAAGAGTGATGCATTTCAAAAGTTTAATCTATTTTTCAATAAGGTCAAACAAGAAGGAAGGTTCAAGGTTAGTTCTATTCAATCTGATCATGGAGGTGAGTTTGAAAATTCCATGTTTACTGAACTTTGTGACAAAGAAGGACTAACTCACAGGTTTTCCTCTCCCAGGACACCTGAACAGAATGGGATCGTGGAGAGAAGAAATAGAACAGTGGTGGAGATGGCCCGAACCATGTTGATTGAAAGTAAGTTACCTAGAAGGTTTTGGGCAGAAGTGGCCAATACAGCAACCTACATAATCAACAGGGCCATGGTAAGACCCATACACAAGAAAACACCCTATGAGCTTCTAAAAGGTAAGAAACCAAACTTGTTTCATTTCAGAATTTTTGGAGCAAAATATTTTATTCATAACAATGATAAGAAAGATTTAGACAAGTTTGAAGCCAAGAGTTCACCTGGAATATTCTTGGGTTACTCAGAAGTGTCAAGGGCATATAGGGCATTTAATGTGTCAGATCAGAAAGTGGAAGAATCTCCACACATTCTTTTTAGTGAAAAGAAAGATGTTTCTAATGTTGAAAATCTTGACAGGGACTCCAATCATGGTGGAGCTTTTCTGGAAAACCAACAAGAAGAAGAGAAGACTCAGCAGAATGGAGAAACAAATTCCCAAAATCAGGAAGGTCAAAGAGAAACAGGTGAGTCTTCAACAAATATTAGATTCCTTAAAGACCATCCGTTAGATAATGTAATAGGCAATCCTGAAGAACCTCTAAGGACTAGATCTCATTTTAGAAATGTGAATAATGACGACCTAATTGCTTGTCTCACAAATTGAACCCAAAACAGTAGAAGATGCCTTAGCTGATCAAGGTTGGGTAAATGCTATGAGTGAGGAATTAGGTCAGTTTGAAATGAATAATGTCTGGGAGCTTGTCCCAAGACCAGATGGTATTAATGTCATAGGAACCAAGTGGGTGTTCAAAAATAAGATGAATGAAGATGGAATCATCTCGAGGAATAAGGCCAGACTAGTAGCCAAAGGCTACTGTCAGGAATTCGGTGTAGACTTTGATGAATCTTATGCACCAGTTGCTAGGATGGAAGCCATAAGATTGTTGCTTGCCTTTGCATGCTCTAAGAACATTAAACTCTAACAAATGGATGTTAAAAGTGCTTTTTTAAATGGAGTTATTAAAGAAGAAGTCTTTGTTGAACAACCTCCTAGATTTTAATTTTCTCCTCAACCTAACCAAGTTTTCAGGTTAAACAAAGCCTTGTATGGTCTAAAGCAGGCTCCAAGAGCTTGGTATGAAAGATTATCTGAATTTCTGATCAGCAAGGGCTACAAAAGAGGTAAAGTTGATCAGACTTTCTTCACCAAGGGCATGAGTAAATATCTCATCATAGTTCAGGTATATGTAGATGACATTGTATTTGGATCAACTAGGCATGAACTATGTGATGAATTTTCTACCATGATGTCTGCTGAATTTGAGATGAGCTTGGTTGGTGAACTAAAATATTTTCTTGGATTGCAGGTACAGCAGCTAGAAGATGGGTGCTTCATCAACCAAACCAAATACACAATGGAATTGTTCAAAAGGTTTGGCATGGAAAACTTAAAGCACATTACTACACCCATGGGCACCAATACATCATTTGATGCAGATGAGACAGGTAAAGAAGTAAATGCCAAACTTTATAGAGGTATGATTGGATCACTTCTTTACTTAACAGCCTCTAGACCTGATATACAATTCAGTGTAGGAATGTGTGCAAGATATCAGTCTAGACCCACTGAACTACACTTAGCTGCAGTTAAAAGAATCTTCAGATATTTGTCAACTAGTCACTCTCTTGGTTTATGGTTTCCTGCTTCTCGCACATTGAATCTAGTAGCATACACAGATGCTGACTATGCAGGCTGTAAACAAGACAAAAAAAGCACAAGTGGCCATTGTGAATTCTTGGGTGGGTGTTTAGTATCTTGGGACTCCAAGAAACAACATTCTGTGGCCCTCTCCACTACAGAAGCTGAATATGTGGCTGCAGGGAGTTGTGGAACACAAGTAATATGGATTAAACACCAACTTCAGGACTACCAAGTAAACCTGGGGTGCACACCTATTTACTGTGATAATACAAGTGTCATCAATCTTGCTAAAAATCCTGTTTTGCATTCTCGAACAAAACATATAGAGATAAGACATCATTTTATAAGAGATGAGGTGTCTAAGAATAATTTTGAACTAATTCATATAGGAACAGATAATCAGATTGCTGATATTTTCACAAAACCTCTGGATAATGAAAAGTTCACTACATTAAGAAGAGAGTTAGGCTTATACAAAGTGTCTTAATTATGAAGCCTGTTCCTATTGTGAGAGGGAGGTTTGTCTATCTGTTGGTTAGCCTTCTTGCTTGCTGGTTTAAGGGGGAGTTCGGAATGCTCACTGGTTAGCTTTCAGAAATGCTCTAAATTGAGAGAAGCCTTGAGATTTTGCTGCAATGTTTTATTGAGGTATGCTATGTCTTAGGGGGAGCTGAGTTGTAATGTGAGAAGAGAAGTTCTTTGACAAATTCAAAAGGAGTGTCCAGATGTGTATCTCTGCTGGTTTTCATGACTAATCTAGTGTAGTTCTCTCAGATAGTAGAGTGTCACTTATCTCTTAAGTCAATAAGTCAGTGTCTCTAAAATCCAATTAGAATCTTTCCTTTGGCACTCACTCAGAGATCTGGACTAATTGCATAAAGTATATCTTCCTACATTGTCATTGATTATGGTTCAGGCCAAAATCACGTATGTCTTGATATTTGACCCAATCAACTTGAAATCTAGACTTCAAGACTCAATACAAGAAAAGTCATTCTCTTTTGGTATTGTCTTCAATCATTCTATCTCTTTAACTCAAGGGCTTAACTGAACAAACATGTTCTATTTTTGATCACTGAGACACTGGGAGCTTCATCAATGAAATGAATATTTCTCCCAAGTCATGAGGTGTCAGATACTTAAATAAATGAAAAGTCATGACAGAGCAATGGTGGCTTGCTGGTGAGTAACTGGGGACTCTGGCCTCTAATCAAGGTGTCTCCTCATGTCAAAAGCCACAGTTACTAATTCTGTTCCTTAAAAAAAACAAAAAAACAAAAAGGGGAAGTAATGAGGTACTCACTCTGAGTAACTGGGGATTCAGGCCTCTGATCAAGGTGTCTCCCTAATGTCAAAAGAAGTGAACTACCAACTTACTCATTGATCTTCTTGGAAATCATCTCCAACAAACATTCCTTGTTGTTATGCAACTAATGGATTGCTTGTCCTCAATACCTTGAGAACACCTCTCTGATTTAGACTCTTGATTTCTTGTGGAATAGTTGAATGAGCAGCTCTATTTGGCCATACTTGTCAACTCCTGCTCTACATCATACACTATGTATGCTGATATACTCTTCATAATTCTATTTGTCCATTGTGTACTGAAGCTTAAAGAATCTTCTCTTGATGTTAGAACCTCACTTATTTTCTTAAGACCTATTCGTGACTTTCTGCACTAAGATCGTTACTGCACTTCTTCTTCATGTCTCCAGCATTGTTATGTCTTCTGCATTTCTTTTTACTGATGTCAAAGGGGGAGAGAGGTTCTGCTATATCCATGATTTAATCAGTTGCTTGTGGCTAGTCACCTTGGGGAAGTTCCTGATTATGAGTTGTGGGGGAAATGAGAGTGAGTTGTAGGGTTTGTATAATTCATTTGCATGAGCATGCTTTGAATTTAATCTATTGTTGCAGATGGTATAGATTTCATGTTAAATCCTGATAAACCTTGATATTGCCTGATTCATAGTGTTGCCATCATCAAAACGGGGGAGATTGTTGTGTCCCTATGATTTTGATGATGTCTCACACTATAAATCATTTCTTTATCTCAAGATAATCTCATGTTTCATCACGTAAGTGAATGGGTTATACAGTAAGGGAATGTCCTGTTCAATTGAACAATTTGACCAAATGAATTTTAGTGTTGCTTGAGTCTTAATGTCTTGATGGTTTCAACACTATGAATTTTTGTGAACAAAAATGTTTCTCTGTGTTAACGTAAATCCTCGAGCCACTTCAGGTATTTTTGGGAATTGTTTTCGTGTCACTTAAGCCACACTTCGTGTTGCTTTCCCTCACCAACACGAAATGATTTCGTGTCGTCTGAGCGTACAACACTTCGTGTTGATTTCCATGCTTGACAGGAAAACTTGTATGAGGTAATACTTCGTGTTGTTCTTCTACTTCCACAGTTTCATCACGTGTTGTTGAAGACGTGTCTATCTCATGTCTTCGTGTCATGTTTCCTAGACCTCGTGTCTTTGTCGCTTTGTGACTTCACCTCGTGTAGGTTTCAGTTTTCGTCTTCGTGTTGTTTTCATCTCGTGTCATTTTTTCTCTCTGCTTGTTTAACTTCGTGTCACCTACTGTTGCTCCTCGAGTCGTTTTGTTTTAGTGTCACTGCTTCATCACGTGTCGCGATAGCCGTGTCACTCTTCTGACTTTGTGCTATTTTCTGTACCACCCCGTGTTACCCTTATGTCTTCGAGTCCTCTGTATTCGTGTCATTTATAGTTATTTATCTTCGTGTCGTGGTCAGCCCGTGTCGCCTCGTCTTCGAGTCGTTCATTCGAGCTACTTTGTGCTCGAGTTATTTTTCTTATATTTTCAAGTGTTGTTTCACTTTGTGTCGTCTTTTGTTGCCGTTTGTTAATTCGTGTTGTCTTTCTGACCCAGTGTACTTTTTGCCTTGTGACCACACCTAGTGTTGGTTTCTGTTTTTCGTCTTCGAGTTGGTTTCAGTCGGTGTTGTCCTTGTCTTCATATCGTTAGTTGTTTCTTCGCGTACTGAACACTGTAGCACCTCGTTCTGTTGAATGTACCACATCGTGTCACCCTTATGTCTTCGTGTTGCCTTTCCTAGACCTCGTGTCCTTCTTGTTTTATAACCTCACTTCGTGTCGTTCTCCTCGTTGTGTCTGTTCTGTTACAGTGTACCTCGTGTCGTTCTTTTCCTGTCTCGTGTACTGGTCACGTCGTGCTGTTATCATATACTTCATGCAGCTTTAGTTTTAGTGGCCATACTGCGTGTTAATGGTTTTTATCTTCTTACAGGTACGAGGAAGATTATTCCCTAATAAAGGGGGTGCACGTGATCCAAGACAAAAGGAACCAATCCAATAAGGTCACGTGGCAGGAAGGTTCTGGATCGAGCGTGGGAGGCACACGCGTTTTGTGCCCTATCCACCTGTTGCCGCTATAAATAGAAACCTTCATCCACCGATGAAGGTGATCAGAGCCAAGAAAGAAAAGGCAGTATTACAGAGAGCTCGATCCACCAGTAAAGAGAAAGAAAAAGAGAGAAAGAAAAAGAGAGATAGCAGTGAAGAGAGAAAGAGAGTTTGCAGTATTGGGTTTCTGAAATTGCTTCCCAGGAAGCTATATTTGTATTAACTCTCAGTATCGAATGTTTTCTCGATCAGTCTTTAGTTTCTTTTCTGATTTTCTTTATGTGTTCTTCGTCTATTTCTGATCTGTTCCCCTCCGGTGTGTGGAGGAAGGGAGTCTAACTCCGGTTTCCCTCTGGGTTGCAGAGGAAGGGAGATCGCTGATCTCTGGTGTTGCTAGTGACTGGTTGTCATTAGCAGGTTCCCTCCGGTGTGTGGAGGAAGGAAGAGGCACTCTCCGGTTCTGTTCATGCTAGGTGCTAGAACAGGTTACAAGCTCTGTGGGTAGCAAAGCTTGGTTGAGGGATTTGTCTCCCTTGGGTTTTCAAGCTGTTTGGCAGCAAGTTGTTCGCAGACTGAGGCTGCTGTGCTCTAGCAGTGGCTAGTGGAATCCTCACTCTAGTTGGAGTGAGGGGTGGATGTAGATTGCGGACTGCAGTCGAACCACCTAAAAACCGGTTGTCTTCTCTGTGGTTTGCGATCTTTATCAGCGCTCTCTATCTGCTTGTCTCTTTGACTAGTTGTGTGTTCAGCTCTTAATCATCATTTTCTTATTCGATCTTGATTGGTACCTGCATTTGTAATTCTTTGTGTGCTAGTTTAGAAGGGGCATAAGCGGTAGATTTATTTTCTCGCCTAAGCTTTGCAAATTGGGAGTGATCTATTCATCCCCCCCCTTCTATATCACTCTCGCTGGGCTAACAAGACGCTCCATGAATGGTCATCAGGGCGTTGAAGCTGTCGAAGTGGTCGGCCGGGTCGCCTTGGCCATCGTAAGACTTGAAGGTCGGGATGGAGGTTCTGGGAGATACCTCTGCCTTCAAGATATAGTCGGAGAACGGGGATCTCTCCTCGTCCTCTGGTAGAGAGGTCTTCTGCAAGGCTCGTAGGGCGCGTTCCTGTGCTGTGAAGCACCTCTCGAACTCTCGTAGACGGAGGGACAACTCCGGCTGTTGTTGCGCCGTAGGGCTAAGGGGGCGTGATGGCAGGCTATCCTGGCGCTCCCTGGGGACTTCGGTCTCTGGGAGTGGACGGCATGCCCCATGTTTACCCCGCTTCGGTGTAGAGGAGGCCTCTTGCTCTAGAGGGGGAGCTTGTCATGGCCCTCCTGCCTTGTTGCGAATAACCTGCTGCCCTCGGAGGGTGAAGCGACCTCCGGCGGTGTGCTGGGACACGTTCTCGGGGGGGGGGGGCTTTCCGGAGGGGCGCGTGACCTTCCATCCCTGGCCGCCTGAGTCCTCATGAGTTCCACGAGGACATCCAGTTTTGCGTTGAGGGCTTGGAAGACGTCAGCGCCGCCGTTAAGCGATACCCCTACCGCGGCGGCGGGAGGGGCGGTCAGTCAGCGGGAGTGCTGGCATTGGAGGGGGGATTTTGTGAGCCTTGGGAAGGACCTTCTCCCGCCGCCACCATGGTCTTTCCCCTGTCGCCGGCGGACCTCCTCCCTGAACTTCTTCGCACCATACTGGCTCTTCGGTTGTTTCCCACAGACGGCGCCAAATGAAGGGGCGTGATCTCGCGCGGCTCCTGAGCGGGGTAGAAGATCACCGAATAGTGAACTGTAGAGAAAGGAAAACGGATCAGGGGGCCCAGGGGAGGTTCCTTGGGGAAAACCCTCCGATGCTTAAGTCAATAGAGCAATGGTGGAAGATAGGGAGGGAGGTAGAAAAAGGTGCATGAGATCCCCCTACACCAAGGAGGTAAAGTGGTTCCTGCTCAGGGATTTTTAGGCATGTATTGCCCTTACCTTTCACTGGAGGGAGTCCCAGGTTTATATAGTGTGCTCGCCTCATGAGTCCTGTAAGCTGAGGAGTTTCAGGCGGGAGTTACGTCCTCATCGTGGGGTCTTTACGTCCTCATCATTGGATCTTTATAGCCATAAGGGATCATGGGTCCCTTATCCTCATAAACTTCTGCTCATAAAGGGCTCTCAACGGTAGTGTGGATAAGCAATCATCGGTCGAGCCGAGCATAAAAGGTGCCAACCCTGTCCGGGCGATATGCATAGCTCAGATGAAGATATGTCGGAGTGGGCGCTGAGCGCTTGCCTCTATCCCGATGAGGGGATAACTCGGGCATAGGTCTTCCTCCGTTCTGACCGACGCTCGGGCCTTCCGAGCCTAGGGGCTTTTTAGCCTAAGTGGGCCCTGTGGGGCCGTCACTTGGATGAGCTGGGCCTCGTTTGATCCTGATGGACCTTGTTTGGCTGCTCTTAGATGGGCTACAGAAATCCCCCTCTCCAGGTAGACTGTCAGGGGTGGAACTAAAGTACTGGGAAAAATATCAAACGGTGGTGGATTGACATGAAATTTAAATTAGGGATGGCTAATAAGGAGGGGAATGATCTCTCAAAATTTCAAGATCATTAGACCTACAGATTTAGAGGACCAACGAGATCTTCAGGTTGTTGTTCTGGATTTCGTGGTTCAGGACAGCAGCTCGGAGATGTTGCTGTGGTAGCTCGACGGCGGCACGAACGGAGGCGGCGATGGCGGTGGCTGGAAGTCGCATCCAACGGAGGTGGTAGAGGTGGGAATCACTCCCAGAATATGGCTTCACACCATAGATTAGATCAACCTTCACAGCTGCAAGGGGAGAGGGAGAGAGGGGCACCCTTGGGCCAAGAACAATTCCTGATTTTCTTCTTCATTAATTGTCACAAAATGGAAAATACATGCATTATATAGAAAGGTACAAAAGACCTAAACTATACCTAGATCTAGGGTTAGGGAGGGGTAAACAAGAGATAGGATAATTAATCTCCCATGCGGTCAAATGACCAAATTAAATAAAATACAACATGAATAAACTATATTAAAGGGGGGGGCCCTTGACTAAGGGGTAGTCCATTTTGAATTTTCTTCCACCTTGTCCCCCCTTGGTCCAAGTCCAATCTTGGACTTTGAACTTGCCCCACATGGGCCGTAGATCCTAGATGGACCAATGGGAAAGAGGGTAGGGGGTCCCTACTGGACCTACTGACATTTTACATAGAAACCCAAAGGCCTTTTGCAAAGAAATCCAAAGATTCTTAAAGACTAACAAATTGGATTATAATGCCTTACAATTGCAAACCAATTAACCCCAGGATATAAATGTAAATAAAAAGGATACAAATGCAAAAATAAAATGTTAGTGCCCAGTGTTGATATCTATCAGGAGTTCTATTCCTTTTCCCTTATACAAAGTCAAAGAGGAACACACTATAGTAAGTAGTGGATCTCTTTAACTTGGTAGGGTGATCTGGAGAAGTATTCATACTGTAGAGATATATATCCCGTTAATATAGCTTTTATGCACCATGTTAGCTCTGCCTTAAACTATCAGGGAACTATAGGGAGAACAGGATAACCAAAGGAGTGGTCAGAAGTTAGATAGAGTGGATATAAAGAGTTTGATACAGCGGCCAGGGTTTGATACGGCGGCTAGGGTTTGATACGGCGGTAGGGGTTTGATACGACAGCCATAGTAAATCCTTCTAATACGGCGGCTAGGAAAGGGGGAAGGCTTGACCCGATGGCTAGGGGATATGATGTGACACCACCTAGGACTTATCAAGCAAGCCCATTTTAGCATTCAAACGGACCGATAATGGCGACCACTCACCCGATGCTCACCCAAGTCCTGGGGTAACTTGGCAATGCCAAGGTGAGGTTGAGAGGGTTGGGCCCTTGCTGGTAGAGGGCTAGCAAGGCCAAGGTTGACTCCCAAGGGTAATGGCAGCCCAATTCAAGGGAGCCGACGTCGTGCCGAGGGCACGGGTTCCACACATTCCCACGGCGATCTCTTATAGCAAGGGAGCTTAAGGATCGGGCTCTCATTCACGGCCAGCGAAACTATGAACTAATATTGAAAGAACAAGCACAAATTAGAGCAACGTTTGGAGCACTTACTCGACCGGTTTGAAGAAACCGGTCCCGCTCGGAGACACGGGTGAGCGGGGAGGCGAGGGGATCCCCACACGCCGCGTCAGGGCAGCTTGACCTGTTTAAACAATTACAAAACTACACCTCTCACAGGAGGGAGATCTTAGGGTGGGGACAACTTGTTATTACAGCCAAAACTACCTCCACACAGGGAGGGGCCTTCAGCCGGCCAAGCGGGGAGGGGAGAAAAGGGGAAAAGAACGTCGAAAGGAGATCGAGATCAGTTCTGCCTGCTCTCTGCGATAGTGATGAGGGCATCTCACGACACTCCCTCTAGCTTTGGTCGTCTACACACTCTTGATATGGATTGATCATGGTCTCCACTTGTTATCTTCATTTTCCCAGGATCATTTTATGTATTTTCCTTTTATTGAGTCCTATCTTATGTATTTTCCTTTATTGAGTCATGTGGTTCTAGTCCATTTCCCTTATTTTGCTTAATTGGGCCTTATTTCCTTAGTTATGGGCCCATAGGATTGAGTCTAGGTTATGCTCGGTCTTTTGTCCTATTGTCAAGGACATTTTGGTCATGTAAAGAGTGGTTGCCTATTCATAGGCCCCATCTCTCCACTTGTACTCACTTTTTGGATATTGAAAAAAACCACTTCCTTTTACCTCTTAAATCTCTCTCTCTTACTCTCTCTCTCTCACTCTCTCTCTCTCCCAAGGGGAGTTCGCCCCCACCCTCTCTCCTCCTCCCCCCCCCTCACTTACTCCAACCCCCAACCACCTCCACTACCTCACCCACCTCCATTAAGACCCTCCACTTCCCCAAGCCCCTCATTTACTCCCCTCTCTTTGTCCCAAAGCAAATCCTCCACCTCCCAACACAATCCACCACTTCCCCACACAAATCCCACCCCTCCCTAGACCCATTTCAAATTTGAACCTTCCCTCCCTTGCCTTGACCGCCCCTCAACCCCCTCCCTTGAACCAAGTTCACCTCCACCATCTCCCTCTCACCCCTCTCTCTTGTGCACCCTCATCCTCCACCACCTTCACTAGCAGACCATATTCTCTTCAGCCCCACTTCGCCCCCCCCCCCCCCACCTCCATCTCCATAGCCACCAATATGCTCTGATACCAAATTTGATGCGGGACGCTATGCGGGCTGGGGCTCTAGATGCGAATTAGGCTAAATGGACAAACTTGAGACTAGCGAGTTGCAATGGGAGAATGGCGTAAACTCACACCTAAGAATTCCCAACGAGATAAAACATGCCAAGTAACAGGAACTACGCTCATTGATGCTCCCTTTGAGTGGGAAGCTCGACGGTCCGCACGGCTGAGGCGACCAGCGTGGACTAGGGTGGTCACTCTACACTCACAACTCGGAGAGTCGTGGGACGGTCTCTCTCATCCTCACCGCAGCAGTGAATATAAAGTGATATCGAGCTAGGACCCTACCGTACACTCAAGCAGCGGCGTGTAGAGAAAATACTAAACAAGCAAGTGACCTAGGAGGGAGCGGACACGTACCTCCACGCTCGGGGCGTGGGGAAGAAGTCCGGCCTGGTCACACAACCCCAGTACAAAGCTAACAAGTACAAATAATAACCATGCCCACTCCTCGCAGGGAGGTAAAAGGCTACACCAACATCCGGGGTCGTGCGACGAGGGGTGACGGACACGGGTCTGGTGACGCTTGCTGCCCACGGGTACTGCTGCGAGCTGCTGCAAGGACGGCAGACCACGAGTGGCGTGAAAGGTACTGACGTCCTGATGGGATGATGTAGTGGATTCCGGACCTCCTGGAGGAAGAGGGACGTCGTCGGCACCGGTGTGGAACTCCAAAGTAATCCAACCCGGTGGACAGATTGTTGCTCGGTCTGCACGCACGTAGGGAAGCAGCTGGGAGGCGAGCCTAGAGCACCACCTTCAGCGTGTCCTCTGGTCACAAAACTTGGCGGGGATGTCGACTGGGATGTCCCAAGGACCCCTCTGAAATGGCGTCAGCAGATGTGCATCGTCGGAGCCGAGGTGAATTAATTGGCAGGACCTGTGCTGTCTGGTTTGTGCGCTGGCAGCAGGACAAGGGCGGAAAGGTGGGGGTGGAACTAAGACGTCCGAGGGTCTTTTGTGGCTGGGTTTTCTCTGGTGTTTAGCTGAAGGGCGTGGGGTGAAGGGATGACAGTGGCGGGGCAGCGTGCAGAGGGAACTTTGGGCGTGGGCAGCAGTGGAAGTGGGGGTTCAGCTCTGCACTTCAGTGCAGTCAGAGCTGGAACCCAAGTTAGGGGAGATGGTCACCAAGGGGAAACTGATCTTTTGGGCGTAGGAAAATTTCTGGAGAAGGTTTAATATATGGAGGAAGGGTTTCCAAAACCCCAGACCAGTTCTTGGAGGTTTGAAGGGTGCCCCTTTGGAGGGTTTGTGTTTCTGTCCTGCGGTGACACTGTAGACGCAGATCGCGCGATGAAAGTGGTTCCAAAGGGAACTTTTTACTATGGGCGAGTTTTGGGATGAGACCTGCGCAGCTAGTTCGGGGACAGGGAGGAGAAGATATGTTATGAAGAGGTTCGCACGGTTTGATGTGGGGAAGGTGGCGTTATGGGTGGATCTTTGCGGCTCTGGTTCAGGCAGGTCTATTCCAGGAGCGTTCAGAGCAGCGAAAAGGCCTACAAAGGCAACTTTCGCTTCCGGACGAATTTTGACATGAGGTTTTCTCTGGCGTTCTGGGGACTGGAAGATGAAGAAAAGTCTAGAAGGGATGGAAGGGAGATGGGGTCGGGACGCAATAGTTCCAACCTTGTCTTTCAAGCACAAATCCTGCTAGCAGATGCTCATCCAACGCCCAAGACAGCAAGAGGTGAAGGTCCACCCCGTCGACACCACACCACCACGAACGGAAGCCGAGTCTTGCTGGATGTAGAAGGGAGGTCGCCTCCACCCTAACCAGCAGCAGCAGCTCCAGGGGTAAAGGTCTAGGGCGTCGCACCCTAGGAAGAGGAAAAGGGGGAGGGAGAGAAGTGGGAGTCGCACCCACAAGGAGAGAGGGAGGCCGCGGCCAACACAAGATTTTCTCAAAATTCTTCAATTTTTTTTCCTTCCAAAATGAATTACAAGACCCCTTAAGTACATGGAAAAGAAACCCTAATTACTTGCCTAAAAGAAATACACAAAAAAGGGGGAAATAATTCAAATCCTACAAAATAGGGGAGGGGCGCATGATTCTCCTAAAAGATAGGAGAGAAGGGGGGCGGCTGCCACCTTCTCCAAGAGGAGGGAGGGGATGGTTGCGCACCAAACCCTAGGAGGGGTGAGGGCGCACCTCCCAAGGTGGGCCCACAAGGAGGGAGGGGCGGCCAGCCCAATTTGGGCCTGGTGAGTGTACCCCTAGGTGGCCCACTAACCTCCTATTAGCCTAATTAGCACAAATGTGACCCAAATGCAATCCAACTGGCCCAAAACTGGCCTACACAAGTCCAGAGTGAAAGTAAACAAAGAAGTCTGAGATCCTGGCTAGCTCTCCATGTCTTCTTCAAGCCAAAGTGAAGTCTGCGCGTCCCGAACAATGCCACACGATCTGAAATGTCGCTCTGCTGCATCGCGTCGATCTCTAGCTCAGGTGTCCTCACCAATTCTCCCCGGGCGGGAGAAACTCGACCCCGTCGAGTAAGGGTCGGTGTCACTAAGGTACCACTCGAGCAAGTCTTGATCTATCCTCTCAAGCTCTGTCCCGGTGATCCAGGTGTCCTCAGACGCGGGCCATCCTCTCCAACGAACCAAGTAGCGATGGTACGCGCCACTCCTGGTGGTCGTCACATGCTCATCGAGTATAGACTCTATCCGCTCACGCTGCAGAGGTGACAAGGCTGGAAGTGGACTCTCAGGGGGTGGCTCGCTCACAAGAGGTGGAGAAGGCCCAAATAACTCACGGGGGATCACTGCTGGGTCCCTATATGCGACTAGGTCCGAGATGTTGAATGTGGAGCTAATACCATAGTCCTCTAGCAAGTCTACAACGTATGCATTGGATCCGACTCGCCTCACGACTCTAAAAGGGCCAGCACCACGAGCATGTTGCTTCTTCACGGCTCCAGAAGGAAACCGTTCCGGTCTAACCCGGATCATGACGTAATCTCCCTCCTGGAACTCACAGGGGTGTTTATGAGCATCAGCCCATTCTCTAGATCGCGTGTTGCTAGTCTCTATATGGTGATGATGATGCAGACTCCGAACTAGCTGTGTTGACTCATACCTATGTGAATGCAGTGGTGGTCCTGGACATCCAAACACAGACCTAGCATGCCTATGACTCCTACATGATTGGACAACATGGGGAGGACCAGGACAACCAAAGTTGTATCTATCATGCATGGGTGTCCTACGGAATGTGGTAGACTCATGGGGACTAAATTGCCCAAACTCACTCATGACATTCCCTATATGAGACAAACCCCTATATGATGGTGGACATGAAGAAACATGGGGAAGAGACATGTGTCCCTGGCCTCCTAAGCTCGGGCATCTGGATGCCGGTAAGGTGAGGTGTTGACTAGAAGGCCTAGGTGGTGTATGATAGTGGACCTCCTCGACAAGGTGGGGAAAAGAATATGGGTCGAGAGCCTCACTAGGGAGGGGATCGAAAGGGTCAAAGAAATGATGACCCCTCCCGACAGGTCCCTTCACTATACTTGCCCATGTGCGACATTCGCCCAGGTGCAGATAATCACCTTCAGGCACTCTCATGTATGGGGCAAGAGGCTCATGAGGAAGGCAAGGAAGGCTAGGTTCCTCCCTCGGGACCGTGAAACCATAAGCGGGGACAAAATCAACCTCCACGGGTATGGGAAATAATAAAAGGACCTCGGATGTGATATGTCCTATGGTGTAGACCGAGGTAATAGACCCCAAAGCAGGGAGTGTAAAGCTATGACTATAGGGTTGGTCAGACCCTAAGGTCAACATATAAGTCAACTCCCATTGATAATCTAAACTCCTAAGGAAGTCCTTCACATTTTCAAGAAAGCAGAAGGACCGAAAAGTGGTGTGAAAGGAGTTAAGGGGTATTATTGGGAGGGCTGGTCCCATGGGTGTATAGCAAGGAATGGAGACATCTAGAAGTGGACCCTCCCTTAGCCAGCTAGCTAACGACTCTCCAATGACCAGTTCACCCTCGGAAGGTAAGAATGTCTCTATATGAGGGTCTAAGGGTGAAGCCTCTCTCTCGGGAGTGGAAACTGAGTCCTCTATGATGTGGGGGGGGTCACTCCCTAACTCCTCAACCTCAGTTAGGTACTCCTCCATCAACTCCTGTTCAGCCTCATAACTCACTGGAACAAACCCAGGTGATGACATGGAGGTGGTCGGCGTAACGCCGTCATGGAAGACAAACTCACCGGGAAGGTGAGATGGGTGTAGGGTGCAGGTCCTCCTATCCAGGTCGATGGTCGCACTTCTTTCCTCCAACCAAGTTCGCCCTAAAATGATGCATGGACCAGCAAGTGTGTTGATCTTGCACCAAGCGCCATCGAAATATTTAACGGGGCCAAACCACCGTTGGAACTCGATAAAAGCTAAACCATCACGGAGAACAATCTCCCCAGTCTTGGAGAGTGACTCAACAATGTCTTGTGAGACACAGTTAGACGACACCCTACTGATGAAGTCGATCTCCGTATGCATCCCATTAGGTAGGATGGCAGTGGACATGACAGGGCGCTGGAATGACTCGGTCATCGGTATAGGGGTCGGGTCTCCCGACGACTGAGTGGTAGGGGCGACACTTAGAGGTCGTACTATAAGAGCATCGAATCGGACCAATAGGGATGACTCACCTGACATGTGGGCTCGAGGAACCACCATGGGGTTGGCGCGGAGCTGGACATGCAAGACTCAACGAGACAAGGACAAAACTCTAACTAGACACAAACCTAACATTACAATGCAATGGTGGGTTACCTAGATGAACTAAGAGACTCAATGCAACCTAGATAACTCTAAGGCCTCAATTGCACCCTAGACAACCTAAAGACTCGAATGACCTAAGACCCCAATTTGTTAGAACAAACTGGTTCCCTAAGCTCTGATACCAAATTTGATGCGGGACGATATGCTCTGATACCAAATTTGATGCGGGACAATATGCTCTGATACCAAATTTGATGCGGGACGCTATGCGGCTGGGGCTCTAGATGCGAATTAGGCTAAATGGACAAACTTGAGACTAGCGAGTTGCAATGGGAGAATGGCGTAAACTCACACCTAAGAATTCCCAACGAGATAAAACATGCCAAGTAACAGGAACTACGCTCATTGATGCTCCCTTTGAGTGGGAAGCTCGACGGTCCGCACGGCTGAGGCGACCAGCGTGGACTAGGGTGGTCACTCTACACTCACAACTCGGAGAGTCGTGGGACGGTCTCTCTCATCCTCACCGCAGCAGTGAATATAAAGTGATATCGAGCTAGGACCCTACCGTACACTCAAGCAGCGGCGTGTAGAGAAAATACTAAACAAGCAAGTGACCTAGGAGGGAGCGGACACGTACCTCCACGCTCGGGGCCTGGGGAAGAAGTCCGGCCTGGTCACACAACCCCAGTACAAAGCTAACAAGTACAAATAATAACCATGCCCACTCCTCGCAGGGAGGTAAAAGGCTACACCAACATCCGGGGTCGTGCGACGAGGGGTGACGGACACGGGTCTGGTGACGCTTGCTGCCCACGGGTACTGCTGCGAGCTGCTGCAAGGACGGCAGACCACGAGTGGCGTGAAAGGTACTGACGTCCTGATGGGATGATGTAGTGGATTCCGGACCTCCTGGAGGAAGAGGGACGTCGTCGGCACCGGTGTGGAACTCCAAAGTAATCCAACCCGGTGGACAGATTGTTGCTCGGTCTGCACGCACGTAGGGAAGCAGCTGGGAGGCGAGCCTAGAGCACCACCTTCAGCGTGTCCTCTGGTCACAAAACTTGGCGGGGATGTCGACTGGGATGTCCCAAGGACCCCTCTGAAATGGCGTCAGCAGATGTGCATCGTCGGAGCCGAGGTGAATTAATTGGCAGGACCTGTGCTGTCTGGTTTGTGCGCTGGCAGCAGGACAAGGGCGGAAAGGTGGGGGTGGAACTAAGACGTCCGAGGGTCTTTTGTGGCTGGGTTTTCTCTGGTGTTTAGCTGAAGGGCGTGGGGTGAAGGGATGACAGTGGCGGGGCAGCGTGCAGAGGGAACTTTGGGCGTGGGCAGCAGTGGAAGTGGGGGTTCAGCTCTGCACTTCAGTGCAGTCAGAGCTGGAACCCAAGTTAGGGGAGATGGTCACCAAGGGGAAACTGATCTTTTGGGCGTAGGAAAATTTCTGGAGAAGGTTTAATATATGGAGGAAGGGTTTCCAAAACCCCAGACCAGTTCTTGGAGGTTTGAAGGGTGCCCCTTTGGAGGGTTTGTGTTTCTGTCCTGCGGTGACACTGTAGACGCAGATCGCGCGATGAAAGTGGTTCCAAAGGGAACTTTTTACTATGGGCGAGTTTTGGGATGAGACCTGCGCAGCTAGTTCGGGGACAGGGAGGAGAAGATATGTTATGAAGAGGTTCGCACGGTTTGATGTGGGGAAGGTGGCGTTATGGGTGGATCTTTGCGGCTCTGGTTCAGGCAGGTCTATTCCAGGAGCGTTCAGAGCAGCGAAAAGGCCTACAAAGGCAACTTTCGCTTCCGGACGAATTTTGACATGAGGTTTTCTCTGGCGTTCTGGGGACTGGAAGATGAAGAAAAGTCTAGAAGGGATGGAAGGGAGATGGGGTCGGGACGCAATAGTTCCAACCTTGTCTTTCAAGCACAAATCCTGCTAGCAGATGCTCATCCAACGCCCAAGACAGCAAGAGGTGAAGGTCCACCCCGTCGACACCACACCACCACGAACGGAAGCCGAGTCTTGCTGGATGTAGAAGGGAGGTCGCCTCCACCCTAACCAGCAGCAGCAGCTCCAGGGGTAAAGGTCTAGGGCGTCGCACCCTAGGAAGAGGAAAAGGGGGAGGGAGAGAAGTGGGAGTCGCACCCACAAGGAGAGAGGGAGGCCGCGGCCAACACAAGATTTTCTCAAAATTCTTCAATTTTTTTTCCTTCCAAAATGAATTACAAGACCCCTTAAGTACATGGAAAAGAAACCCTAATTACTTGCCTAAAAGAAATACACAAAAAAGGGGGAAATAATTCAAATCCTACAAAATAGGGGAGGGGCGCATGATTCTCCTAAAAGATAGGAGAGAAGGGGGGCGGCTGCCACCTTCTCCAAGAGGAGGGAGGGGATGGTTGCGCACCAAACCCTAGGAGGGGTGAGGGCGCACCTCCCAAGGTGGGCCCACAAGGAGGGAGGGGCGGCCAGCCCAATTTGGGCCTGGTGAGTGTACCCCTAGGTGGCCCACTAACCTCCTATTAGCCTAATTAGCACAAATGTGACCCAAATGCAATCCAACTGGCCCAAAACTGGCCTACACAAGTCCAGAGTGAAAGTAAACAAAGAAGTCTGAGATCCTGGCTAGCTCTCCATGTCTTCTTCAAGCCAAAGTGAAGTCTGCGCGTCCCGAACAATGCCACACGATCTGAAATGTCGCTCTGCTGCATCGCGTCGATCTCTAGCTCAGGTGTCCTCACCAAATACCCCTCAAACACCACTCATCTTCCTCCCATAGCCAGTAGAACCACCTTCCACCACTTTTTCTCTTGGCCATTCCCTTCCCCACCACTTCATCTTCCCTTCATTCCCGCCCTGTTTCAGGAAGCAGGATTACAGCACTTGCAGAGGAGGCCACGGTCATTTCTCAATGACTCAGGAGGCGAGGCCTACATTTCTAGATTTTTCTGCAAGTCATCTTTCAAGGCGAGGTGGTTTCGTCGGCATCCGAGCTCGGTGCTGTCCGCAACCACCATTCTTCTCCGACTGTGCAGAACTTCTCAGACCAGAAGCCAGAGCGGCAGAGAAGACTCTCCCACGACGAACCTTAAAGGAACCTGCCTTCAGGGTCTTCTACAAAGTTCTTCCTCCCCCTGTTAGCGTCCAGGAACAGAAGGCAGAATCCCGTTCGGCATCCGAACACCAGAGATACCAATTTTCTACCACAACCACGCCGGTCTGTCTCCTCACAGTCTGTCCCGACCTCCGTTCACTTCTCTGGACATCCAGCTCATCTCCGACATCAGAAGACTTCCCCGTTTATTTTGATGCAAAGTAGACTCGTATACAATTCCAACGAGTCCAGCGGTGCCAGATTTGGAGCTCAGGAGAGACCGTGGCCGCTTCTGCAACCTGTTGTTTCAGACTGAGCTCGGCCAGAGACCAGAGCTGCATCCATCTTCCAGTCGCCGGAGCAGTCCGCCCCCAGATCAGAACGTCATCCAAAAATTCAAGCCGCACCCCTCTCCGGTTAGCAATCTTTTGGCGCAAGTCTCATCAGATTCTGAGCTCGGTGGATTTATTGGCTGCATCAACATCGACTCCCTGTCCAGAATTACAGAAGCTAGACAGAATCAGCGAAGCTCGGAAACTCGGTTTCCTTTGCATCTCTCCCTACCCCGCTTGGCCGGCTGAAGGCCCCTCCCTGCGTGGAGGTAGTTTTGAATGTATTAAGCATAACCCCCACCCCAAGATCACCCCTCCTACGTGAGGAGTAGTGCTATACCGTTTGCAATTTCAGGTCAAGCTACATCGCCGCGGCGATCGGGTGCATACCCTCGCTTCCCGACGTGCCCTCGTCTCCGATCGGGATCGGTGTCTTCACACCGATCAGGTGAGCTTCTGATACTATCCTTAGTAGCATTATTCCTGCTAGTTTAGTATTGCTTTGATTGCTCGTCGGCAGTGAGAAGAGGGCTCAAACTTGCATGCTAGTTTGTTAGTGTCCACCGCGGACCGTGAGTGAGTGCCACCAAGCCCCCGCCCTGCGGGCCAGCCGCCCACAAAGTTGGGTATCCTAGACTCATTTGGGGTGAGCCCTAGCATTGTAAGTCCATTAGAACAATTGGGTCCCGCCCCGGACCTTCATAATTATCTCCCGGACCCACCGGGTGAACGTGTGAATCGGGTGAGCAAAAATCGTCATCATGAGAATCATTGAGCGCTTGTATGCTTGCGGGTCTAAGTCCGAGGATCATCTCATCATATTTAGTGGTCTTTGGGCTGTGCCACATCAGATAGGGGACTGACTGACGGAGTTGTGGACGCAGAACCTACTCCAGAATTTTGTTGATGACGGGACCAGTGGGGAATTCTTCATAGCTTGGTCAAGAGGACGCCAGAATTTTGCTGATTTCTCTGATTGCCGGTGCAGGTCGGGGCAGAGTCTCGAACCGAGATGCAGGTCTTCTGTTCGGATTGCTTCAGATTCTCAACAGCAGGAAGACAATGTCGTCACGAGCGCTCTAGAGCTTCAATTTGAGTGAGGCTGGTACCGATGGAATCATTGACGAGCCCTCTTCGAAACGTGGGTCACGAGAATGCCAAACAATGTCGGAGTAGGCCGGAAGATCTAGAACAAGGAGAGAGGGTCGGAGCAGACTCACAGGGGACAGAACCGCGCGTCAGGAGGAAGAAAATGAGAACTCTTCCTTTCAGGCGTCAATCAGAGCTTCGCTTCTTGATTATGATAGTAGACTGGTCGAAGAAGATTTTTGAAGAATAACTCTCGCTCAATTCCCACTAGGATCACCGCAGTCGAGCTTCCCATCAGGTTCAGGTGCTCTGCCGGGGAAGCTTCGCGTAGTCGAGAGAGAACTACTCTCCCGGGCAGCACGATGCTCGGACGATGACGACACCACTGCCGTTACGAAGAAGATAGGCAGACGCTTCCGTGGGTACCTCTTGGGCCTTCAGATTCACGGGGGGGTGATCGGGGTGGCTGCTGCAAGCTGCTAGTTCACCTGTAACTTCTGGACTGTAAACTGCACCTTTGATGTAGCTTCCGATGATCAAGAAAGAAGAAGAAGAAGTAGGTATATGGTGAAGGCGAGATGAGGAATGGTGGAGGGAAGTGTGTGGGAGGGATGGAGGGGTGCTAGGGGTAGTAGGGAGGGGGAGAAAGAGGGGGAGGGCACAGGGTTCTAATGGTGTTACACAAGGTGGGTGGAGAGGGAAGGTGGAGAAGTAGGGGGGATGATCTAGATGGGATGGAAGTGGAGGGAAGGGGAGGGGCGACCAGCCCTATAGGACAGGGGCTGGGGCGCCCTTGGGCTGGGGAGTGGAGGGAGAATTCAAATTCAAATGGGCCTTGGGAGGTGGGAGATTGTGTGGGGAAGAGAGAAGATTTTTTTGGAATGGGGAAGATGGTGTTGGAATGACCAAGGATTCTCCTAGGGAAGGGGTGGATATGGTGGGAAGTGGTGGAGGAGCATTGAATGCACTTAGGGAAGGGAATGGGGAGGTGAGGTGGCAGGTGAGGTGGAGGAGAGAGGGGGAGGTCGCACCATGTAATACCCCAAATTCTTTATAAATTTATTTAGAAGGTTATTTGAAATTATTTGGAATTTATTTGAATTAATGAGAATTATTCGAAATTAATTAGATTAATTCTTTAATAAATAGAATAAGTCACTTTTCAACTATTTTATAAAAATCAATAAAAATAAAATTCTTATAGAATCAATTATGTTTAACAATATTTCCTTCTGTGGTCAACCCTAAAGAAATCATTTATTAGGCCGAATTAGTGGATTAAGTCTTCCGAACTTAATATTTAACTATTTACGGAATAGTAGAAGTTGAAATTTTATCTACCATATAAAAATTCATAAAAATAGTAATTAAATAATAGATGTATCGACTAACACTTTTATCTTCTATGACTAAGCCTAATAAAATCATTATCTAGGCCTAATCGGTGGGTTAAGTCCGACTTTCAACCCACCTAACCCGAAATTCATGTTCACTATTCACCCCATCTTAAAACATCAAATTAGAGCTTGTTTCTCAACCAAATGAGGTGATTCCAGAGGTAAATGAAAGGTAATACATAGAGGATTAATAGCCCTCTATCAATTGAACCAAACCCTAACCCTAGCACATGGTGGCGGCCAAGTTTGGTGGAAGTCAACCTTGGCGGCGCCATTTTCAAACACCACCTTGCGTGGTCGATTTCTCCCAACTCCAAAGTCTCCATAAGCTCTATGAGCTATCAAAATGAAGCTCTACGAGTCTACTTTCATTTGGTGGCTGTGGTGTTCGCATTGGATTCATATCTAGAAAGTTCTTAGTCGTTTAATAGAGGTGGGTCGGCTGTCGTCGTCCTCCTTCCTATCCTCTTTGATCCTTCGATTGAGGTAGGTTTCCTTAACCAAAATTAGCTTATGAATATATCAAATTATTCCTCTCGACGAGATCTTTCCAGTGGTTGTAAAATCCCTAAATTTGATTAGGTATCCGTGGAGATATCGAGGTTTTTCTAAGGTGCTGTCCGGTTCGTTCTTCATTCTAGGTCGTGGTTTTATTCTTCCAAATCAGGTTGATATTCTTAACCAAACTTCGTAAATAGATAGTCTATCTTGATCAGCTCGACGAGCTCTTTCATTTGGCAGTAAAAACCCCAATTTCTATTGGGTATTCAGGAAGTTATCAAGGGATCTTTGAGGGGTATCAAAGATCGTTGGGTATTCTTGTAGCTGGGTTTGATCTTCATTTAAGGTAGGTTCTAACATACCTAACTTTAATTATTATACATGAATGGAATCCTCATCATGGTAGCTTCCTTTTAACGTTGAAAGCCCTAATTTTTATCAATCATACTAGGTTAATTTCTTGATTTAGTAAGCATATGTCTATGTTAGGGTTTTAAGTGCACCATTTAGGATTAAGCTTGATTTCACGTGGATAATCACAGGCTAAACTTAAAATTGAGCATACCATCTTGTGCATCTTCCTCTTATCTTTCCATTGATATCTTGTTTGCTGAATTTCATCAAGAATTTCCATTGATATCTTGTGCATCTTCCTCTTATCATATCATTTCATATAATAGAGAATAAAATCATATAAAATTTATATATCCAGCATGTTAAAATATTCCTAATATCTTAAAATTCATGAAAAATATATTCTGATATTATCAGCATGTTGAAAGTTAATTTCTGTGAATTAATGATATTTTTAACTCATAGAAATCTATTTTTTATCTATATAATAGAGAATAAATGCATATAAAATTTATATCCAGCATGCTAAAATATTCCTAATATCTGAAAATTCATGAAAAATATATTCTGATATTATCAGCATGTTAAAAGTTAATTTCTGTGAATTAATGATATTTTTAACTCATAGAAATCTATTTTTATCTATATAATAGAAATAAATGTATATAAAATTATGTTAGCATGTTAAATTATTTCTTACAGCATGATAAAATTCTTCACAGCATGACGAAAATTCTTCCAGCATATTAAGATGATGACAACATGATATAAATGATTTTTAGTATATTAAACTATTTATCAACATATTTCTCCTATTAAATGGATGATAGAATATTGAAAAAAATTACTTTTCAGCGTGATAAAAATCTTTTTGTTATCAGGAAAAATAAATAATCAGTATGATAACTTACTCCTATTAACTTATCCAAAAATTACGTAGAAAACTCATTATAGTATATTACGTGTTAGTTTTAACGCCTAATAATATATTTTTAGTGTGTTAAAAATTAATTCCAGCAAGAAAAATATATTTTTATCACTTTACCAGTAGAATCATGTGGTGGAGCTATTTTAACATGTTAGAGATATTTTCATCATGCTAGGATTTATTTCTGTGAATTAAACTAAATTCTTAGTAATTCACTAAGATAATACAAAATAAATCTTTTTGTTTAAGAAACTAGTTCCTTGATATTAAAAGACCCTAAAACAACCCCAAAACTTGTTAAACCAACGGAATAAAATGTTAAACTATGGAGTTAAGAGTATTCTAATGATTGCATTTTCCTACTTATCATTCGTTCTTGAATTCCATGACTTAATTGTCGTTAAACATGATGCCTAAATTTAACTCTCTACTCTTCTTGTTACTCAGATGTTTTGTTAGATCTGTACTTTTTATAATTTAGTTTATTCCTTTAAATTCATTGGCCATGGTTACTTAAGAAAATGTGTAGACAACTTGGGATCCTTGATCCAATAAATCAATGCCATCGCATCAAAGGGGCCCGGTCTGGTCCTGGGGAGAGCGCCTGAAAAATAAGTGAGCCCATAGGATGTTAATGACATGGTGAGGTATTGCACCGAATACTTGACTAGTGTGACGTCTACGACATTCAATCTATTATTATTCTTGTACTTGATCGTGAATTACTTCATGTTTTAAATACTTGCTTGTTGGCCAATTATTATTGCAATTGCTCTTATTCAAATTCTTGTACTTGTCATTATTGTTAATTGTTATCTTTTAATTCTTGACCATGCGAGATCTTATTATATTGTCCTTGATCTCGTTATTTATTTCCTTGCTTATCATTGCATACAACATGTAATTAAGTCATTAACTACGTAAATTTGCCTATTATTACCTACTGAGCGTCAGCTCATAGTGTTATTTTTCCCCTTTTCCAGGTTATTCAGGTGGTGACGGTTACATAGACGGGGAGGGACATGAGTGATTCTAGAGTGTACTTGTACCTAGATGCCTACTGAGCGTCAGTTCATAGTTTTGGGAGTTATGTTTGATCGTGTTTAAACAGTGTTGATCATTGTAACAAAAGTATTCCTTCCTTAGCAATGTTTATTGTTAGTTTAGAATAAATGTTATTTCTAGCTCGTTATTGAATGTACGTCCCGATATTACGTGTCGGGGCGTGACACACCACCCCTTGGTTTAGAGAGAGAAAGAGAGAGAAGAGAGAGAGGAATGGGGTGGGGAGTCTCTCCCCTAGGGCTTCTCACCCACTCTTGGATTCTCTCCACTAGAACTAATTAATTTGAACTCTCAAGGGAAAATTTGCATTCATTCATTCATTAGTTCAAAAGGAGGGGAATGGGGCCCTATATATAGGCAACCCACATTTTACAAAAAGACCCTGACATTTGACTCAAACATAAATAATCAAGGGGGTAGAGGGCGCCCTTGGGCCTAGCCCAATGAATTGGGCCCAATAGCTAACTAAACAACCTAATGACACTCAAACTTAGGGAAATAAGCACAAGACCTAGAGACATGACTCAAATAAATTAAAAATTACATCAAATGACTCAAATAGAAAGCACAAAATGGATAATTGGGTTTTTATAGAGAGAGGCCCGAACTCAAATGACGCCGAAGTGTGAGGAAGACCTGAGCCAAAGGGATTCACGGGTGATGCCTCCATCAAATCCCCTGGGCTGCGAAGAGCTTGACTCCGTCGAGTAGGGGTCCATCTGGCTGTGATACTGCTCGAGAAGGTCGGGATCCAGCTGCTGGAGATCCTCACGACTCACCCACGAATCCTCCGAAGGAGGCCGATCCTTCCACCTGACGAGATAGCGCTCGTATACCTTGCTCCGAGTGGTAGTGACTTATTCGTCCAATATTCGTTCAATGCGCTCACGCTATGCTCTCTTGGCTGGTTGTCTCTCCTCACAGGTGGGTGCTCTCTGAACGGAAGGAATAGGCTCAATATCCTCACTAGGTACCACCGTGGGTCCCTTGTATGGCACTAGGTCGGCTACATTGAATGTGGGACTTACCCCATACTCCTCGGGGAGATCTAACTCATAGGCATTAGCACCAATGCGCCTCAGGACCTGGAAGGGACCAGCCCCACGTGGCCTCAATTTGGAGATGGCTTTCGGGGAGAGCCTCTCTGTCCTTACCATCACAAAGTCACCCACATGGAATTCTTGGTGACGCTGATGAGAGTCGTTCAGCCTTTTATAAGTCTCATTCTTCTTTCTGATGTGCTTGCAGATCTCTTCATGTAATTCTTTAATATGTTGTGCAAAAGACTCGGCTGAAATGGACACTCTAGCATGCTGGGGAAGGGGAATGAGATCAGAAGGTTTTCTTGGTTTGTACCCATGCACGGCTTCGAATGGACTCATCCCTAAGGACTTATTGATGGAGTTGTTATATGCAAATTCGGCCTGTGGCAAGATGAGATCCCAATTCCCGGGACGATCCTCAACAAGACACCTAAGAAGGTTCCCAAGGCTCCGATTGACAACTTCGGTCTGGCCATCAGTTTGAGGATGGTAGGCTGTGGAGAATTTGAGGAGGGTACCCATCAAGTGCCAAAGAGTCTTCCAAAAATAGCTAGTGAACTTGACATCCCTATCGGAGACTATGGTCTTGGGTAATCCATGGAGACGAACAACCTCATCAAAGAACAATCGGGTCACATGGGAGGCATCGGAGGTTTTGGAGCATGGGATGAAATGGGCCATTTTGGAAAATCTGTCAACTACCACATAGATTAAGTCATGCTTTCTTTAAGTCTTGGGTAGTCCTAGCACAAAGTCCATGCTTAAGTCTTGCCATGGTCGGTCGAGGATGGGGAGTGGGGTATATAGGCCAGTGTTTTGTTTCACCTGTTTGGCCAAAGCACATGTGTGACATTGACCCACTACTTTGCCTACGTCTCTCTTGAGACTTGGCCAATAAAACTATCCCTCAACTAGAGCAATGGTTTTATGAACCCCAAAATGACCAGCTAGTCCTCCAGCATGTAATTCCCAAATCAAGAAATCACTGAGTGATGTCCGTGGAATGCAAAGCTTTGGTCCCTTGAAGAGGAACACATCCTCTAAAACAAATCCCTCATGTTCCTTGCTAGAATAGGTGGTCAATGTGGTATAGATGTGCCCGAAGTCAGGGCAGCCAGGGTACTCATCCTTGAGCCTATCAAATCCGGTCACTTCCACTTGGATAGTGGATAACAAGGAGACTCTCCTACTAAGGGCATCCACCGCTCGATTCTCACTCCCTACTTTGTGTTTGATGAAAAAAGTGTAGGATTGGATGAACTCAACCCATCGGGCATGTCGGGCGTTCAACTTTTGTTGGGAGTTGAGGTATTTGAGGGCCTCATGGTCGGAAAAGATGACAAATTCTTTGGGCAACAAGTAGTGCCTCCAATGTCGGAGGGACTGAACCACGGCATAGAACTCCTTGTCATAAGTGGAGTATCTTGTCCTAGCATCACATAACTTTTCACTTAAGAAGGCCACCGGGTGTCCCTCTTGGCTAAGAATCCCTCCTATCCCTATCCCGGATGCATCACATGTGACTTCAAAGACTTTAGAGAAATCGGATAGGCATAGCACCGGGGCTTAGGTCAACTTCTCCTTAAGTTCTTGGAAGGCTTTAGAGGCTGACTTGGTCCACATAAAAGTCCCCTTTTTGAGGCACTCGGTGATAGGGGCGGTGATGGTGCTAAATCCCCGAATAAACCTCCTATAGAATGTTGCCAACCCATGGAAACTTCGGATCTCGTGAAGGGTGTGTGGTTCTGGCCAATCTAGAATAGCTTGGACCTTCTCGGGGTCCATAGAGACACCTTTGGTAGACACCACAAATCTTAGGAAGGTGATGGATGTGGTCATGAAGTGGCACTTTCCTAAGTTGGCAAATAGGCTCTCTTGTCGGATGATGGTGCAAACTTGCCTAAGGTGGTCAAGGTGGGCCTTATGGGATTGACTATAGATGAGTATGTCATCAAAGTAGACCACTAGAAAGATCTCCATGAAAGGCCTAAGGACCTCCGTCATAAGACGCATGAAGGTACTTGGAGCATTTGAGAGTCCAAAAGACATGACTAACCACTCATAAAGACCATCTTTGGTCTTGAAGGCCATTTTCCACTCATCTCCTGGCCTTATCCTAACTTGGTGATAGCCACTCTTAAGGTCAATCTTGGAGAAAATAGTGGCTCCAGCTAGCATATCCAGCATGTCATCAAGCCTAGGGATGGGGAACCTATACTTGACGGTGATCTTATTAATAGCCCGACTATCCACACACATTCACCATGACCCATCCTTATTAGGAGTGAGAAGGGCCGGTACGGCACATGGGCTTTTGCTAATGCGGATGAAGCCCTTCCTAATGAGTTCCTCTATTTGCCTCCGAAGTTCGTCATGTTCCGTGGGGTTGAGGTGATAATGAGGAAGGTTTGGAAGAGTAGCCCCCGGAACTAGATCAATTGTGTGTTGCACATCACGCATGGGAGGAAGTTGGTCCAGGAGCTCCGTCGGGAACACATCATGGAATTCTTCTAGGAGTTGTTGAATTTCTATGGGATGGGGGTTGGAGGGGGTAGGCTCTCCTAGGCAAATGACCACCGCACATAAAGGTACCCCTTGAGCTATCTCCTCTTCAAGCTCTTTCTTAGTGATGAGATGAAGACCTTTGGTTATCCCCGATGTCACTCCTTGGTTGGGTTTTTAGGTAAGGGGTTGTCTTGGAGGGGTTGAGTTCCCCGAGACTTGTGGTGTGGTGGGGTGGTGTCCTTGAGGGAGAGTGTCCCTCTTGGGCATGGGACGTGGTGGGGAGGGGTTAAGACGGATAGTCTTTCCCTCATGTTCAAAGGTGCAAGTATTGGTCCTACCCAAGATGGTGGCATCCACATCATAAAGCCAAGGTCTTCCTAGTAAGATGCTACCTACTTCCATGGGAATAACATTACACCATATTTGGCCATGGTAGGAAGAGAAGGTGAGGGGCACAAGGCATTGGGTGTTGACCGGGATGGAGTTGTTGTTGATCCATGAGACCCGGTATGGGCTTGGGTGAGGAGTGATAGTAAGCCCAAGGAGCTTAACGGTGTCGGGGGATACGGCATTGACACAACTCCCGTTATCTCAGATCACTTTTCTCACATGACCCCCTATCTTGACAAAGGTGTGAAAGATTGAGGTTCGACGCCAATCCTCTTCTTGGGGTTTAGTGAGGGTGCATCTAATCACTCCTAGATGGGAGTTGGTAGATGGAGTGGTGTGATCTAGACTCGACTCAAGGTATTGGGTCTCATACTCTTCTTCCCAATCTAGTGAGGCTTCATGGACCTCAACCATACTCTCAAGTTCCCCTTAGGGTGGGGGAGCTTCTTCCTCAATAAGCAAACTAGACAATCCTTTGGATGGACATTGTCCCGCAAATTGACCAAACCCTTGACACCTATAGCATTGTTGACGCCCGCTACCCGGAGTGGTTCCTACATTTGGGCCTTTGGGAATGTCTTCCCTCCGTGGAGGAGGGTGATTAGTGGTGGGCTTGTTTGGAGTGATGGTGGGAGGAGGGTTGTAAGGCCGTAATGGGGCATTCCCACTTGGGCTAGGGGCTTTCATGGGGGTGGCCGGAATGGGTCATGGTCCCATGTTTTTAGGATCGGTCGGTCGGAGAGTAGCAAACCGAGGGATCCTAGAGAATCTTTCCATATCCCTAGCTATTTGGTAGGCTAGCTCAAGGTTGTCAACGTCCCTCATGAAAAGCTCTCTCTTGATGTGGCTTTGGAGCCCATTTCTAAAGCGGGACAAGGTAACGGCCGGGTCCTCATGAACTCCACACTTTAAAAGATAGGAGTCAAACTTTTCAATGTATTCAACCACGGTCTTCCCTTCTTGGGTGAGACTTTGCCACTCATCTAAGAGCATTTGGTGGTAGGATTGGGGTAGGTATTTATTTATACGTTGGTTCTTCATACCCTCCCAAGTGGCAATAGGCTCTTCCCGCCTAATCCTTCTTAATCCCTCTTGGTTTAGCCAATAAGTTTTGGCTAATTTGATGAGATGCATTTTAGCCAACCTTACCCACCTTTGGTCGGACATAGGGTACCATTCAAAATATTGGTCCATGGCGGTTTCCCATTCTAAGTAGACACTTGGTTCATGGGAACCATCAAAGTTTTGGGCTTCTACCTTGATCATCCTTAAGAGAGGGTCATCATGGTCGTCCCGTGGACGCCTTTCATTATTTTGATGATAGCGAGGCCTCCCATAGTCATGGTATGGGTCACCATTCAAGTCCTCCCTATTAATTTCAGCATGTGGAGGGTAGGCTCTTGGTCCATTGTTCCTCGGTTGGAACTCATCCCTATGAAGGGCAACATGTGGTGGGTGGACTCGTGGTTCATTGTTTCTCGGGTGGAACTCATCCCTATGAGGGTCAACTTGTGAAGGGTGGGCTCTAGGTTCATTGTTCCTTGGGTGGAACTCATCCCTATGAAGCTCAACATGTGGAGGGTGGGCTCTTGGTTCATTGTTCCTTGGGTGGAATTCATGCTCTTCTAGTCGAGCGAGCCGAGTGGAAAGGGACTCAAGTTGTGTGAGAATGTTTGTAAGGGCAACATCTACCCGGTTCATTTGGCCTTGGGGTTCCTCCCTAGGGGCATCTTGATTGAGTTGAGGATTGGGATCCATGGGGGGAACCGAAGACGAAGGATCGGGTCGGTAAATGGCACCACTACGGGTGGACATGCAAATGGGGGGGAAATGCAATGAAGGACAGACACACAATGCAATGGCCCTAGGACTTAGACTTGATAGAGACAAGTCAATGACTTGCTCTGATACCAATTGATATGGCACCACCTAGGACTTACCAAGCAAGCACATTTTAGCATTCAAACGGACCGATAATGGCGACCGCTCACCCGATGCTCACCCAAGTCCCGGGATAACTTGGCAATGCCAAGGTGAGGTTGAGAGGGTTGGGCCCTTGCTGGTAGAGGGCAGCAAGACCAAGGTTGACTCCCAAGGGTAATGGCAGCCCAATTCTAGGGAGCCGACGTCGTGCCGAGGGCACGAGTTCCACACTTTCCCACGACGATCTCTTATAGTAAGGGAGCTTAAGGATCGGGCTCTCATTCACGGCCAGCGGAACTATGAACTAATATTGAAAGAATAAGCACAAATTAGAGCAAAGCTTGGAGCACTTACACGACCGGTTTGAAGAAACCGATCCCGCTCGGAGACGTGGGCGAGCGGGGAGGCGAGGGGATCCCCACACGCCGCGTCGGGGCAGCTTGACCTGTTTAAATAATTACAAAACTATACCTCTCGCAGGAGGGGGATCTTGGGGTGAGGACAACTTGTTATTACAGCCAAAGCTACCTCCACACAGGGAGGGGCCTTCAGCCGGCCAAGCGGGGAGGGGAGAAAAGGGAAAAAGAACGCCGAAAGGAGATCGAGATCAGTTCTGCCTACTCTCTGCGATAGGGGACTGACTGACGGAGTTGTGGACGCAGAACCTGCTCCGGAATTATTCTGATGACGGGACCAGTGGGGATTTCTTCGTAGCTGGGTCAAGAGAACGCCATAATTTTTCTGATTTCTCTGATGGCCGGTGCAGGTCGGGGCAGAGTCTCGAACCGAGATGCAGGTCTTCTGTTCGGACTGCTTCAGATTCTCAACAGTAGGAAGACGATGTCGTCACGAGTGGTCCAGAAATTCAATTTAAGTGCGGCTGGTACCGATGGAATCATTAACGAGCCCTCTTCGAAACGTGGGTCACGGGAATGCCAGACAACGTCGGAGTAGGCCGGAAGATCTCGAACAAGGAGAGAGGGTCGGAGCAGACTGACAGGAGACAGAACCGCACGCCAGGAGGAAGAAAATGAGAACTCTTGCTTCCAGGTGCCAATCGGAGCTTCGCTTCTTGATTCTGATAGTAGATTGGTCGAAGAATATTTTTGAAGAAGAACTCTCGCTCAGATTCCCACTAGGATCGCCGCAGTCGAGCTTCCCATCAGGTTTAGGTGCTCTTCCAAGGAAGCTTCGCGCAGTCGAGGAAGAACTGCTCTCCCGGGCAGCACGGTGCTCGGACGACGACGAGACCACAGCCGTTGCGAAGAAGACAGGCAGACGCTTCCGTGGGTACCTCTTGGGCGCCTTCAGATTCACGAGGAGGTGATCGAGGTGGCTGCTGCAAGCTGCTGGTTCACCTGTAACTTCTGGACTATAAACTGCACCTTTGATGTAGCTTCCGATGATCAAGAAAGAAGAAGAGGAAGTAGGTATATGGTGAAGGCGAGATGAGGAATGGTGGAGGGAAGTGTGTGGGAGGGATGGAGGGGTGCTTGGGGTAGTAGGGAGGTGGAGAAAGAGGGGGAGGGTGCAGGGTTCTAATGGTGTTACACAAGGTGGGTGGAGAGGGAAGGTGGAGAAGTAGGGAGGATGATCTAGATGGGATGGAAGTGGAGAGAAGGGGTGGGGCGACCAGCCCTATAGGAGAGGGGCTGGGGCGCCCTTAGGCTGGGGAGTGGAGGGAGAATTCAAATTCAAATGGGCCTTGGGAGGTGGGAGATTGTGTGGGGAAGAGAGAAGATTTTGTTGGAATGGGGAAGATGGTGTTGGAATGACCATTGATTCTCCTAGGGAAGGGGTGGATATGGTGGGAAGTGGTGGAGGAGCATTGAATGCACCTAGGGAAGGGAATGGGGAGGTGAGGTGGCAGGTGAGGTGGAGGAGAGAGGGGGAGGTCGCACCACCCCTTGGTGTAGAGAGAGAAAGAGAGAGAGAAGAGAGAGAGGAATGGGGTGGGGAGTCTCTCCCCTAGGGCTTCTCACCCACTCTTGGATTCTCTCCAATAGAACTAATTAATTTGAACTCTCAAGGGAAAATTTGCATTCATTCATTCATTAGTTAAAAAGGAGGGGAATGGGGCCCTATATATAGGCAACCCACATTTTACAAAAAGACCCTGACATTTGACTCAAAGACAAATAACCAAGGGGGTAGAGGGCGCCCTTGGGCCTAGCCCAATGAATTGGGCCCAATAGCTAACTAAACAACCTAATGACACTCAAACTTAGGGAAATAAGCACAAGACCTAGGGACATGACTTAAATAAAATAAAAATTACATCAAATGACTCAAATAGAAAGCACAAAATGGATAATTGGGCCTTTATAGAGAGAGGCCCGAACTCAAATGACACCGGAGTGTGAGGAAGACCCGAGCCAAAGGGAGTCACGGGTGATGCCTCCATCAGGATATTAGGTGGCGGCTAAAAAAGGTGGTTGTGAGAGGGAGTCGGCGGCTGGAGATAGCAGGCTATGAGGGGGAGTCGGCAGCTAGCGCTGTAGCTATAGTGGCTGGCCACCGTATCATAGGCTTGATGCACTAGAAAGGGGCCAGAGGGGATGGAATACAGGGCCTTTTGGCCAGGGAAATGCCCTAATTGCTCCTGGAGGCAAGATACAAGGCCCAGGGAGTATGAAGACGTGTGAATGAACTGGATTTTTGAGGTTGCAGGGGTCAGGGATCCCACTAATTCTGTGAATAAGGCTTACAAAGCCACAAAGGGATACAGGGCCGTTATACCTCAGGTTGGTGAACAAGGGATCCAGGGCCCATGTGATGACTTCACAGGTCCTTGATCCCTTCGAGGACTCGTCACAACTGGAAATCACTTCGCGAGACGAGGGTCAAATTCATTTATACCCACTATCAGGAACATGCAAAGGCCACACCTGAGTAATGATGGACCTTTGGCAGCCTTTGGGTTTATGCGGGAAGCTCCAGAAAGAAATTACAGAGGGAAAGAAGGAGCAATTTACATAATACTCCAGATATTTAATCTATTATTCAATCTTACAGATGAGAGAAAGGAAGAGGAAATGAAACCATTAATTCGCAGATTCAATAACCCACGATATTTATTCATCCATGAAAGAATACAATGCTACATCTCTAAGAAAGACACCATCGAATGTAGCAAAAAGGAAAGATGTAATGAATACATAGGAGAATGGGGGATGCGGAAAGGAGGAGATTGCAAGCTTGGTGGAGACCCTCCCTGGGGACGGAACCCACCTTCGCAAAAAAACCTCTCTTCTCAGCTTCTCTCTCTACTCTCTATTCTCTCTTTTCTTTTTGGCCTTCTGTTCTCTTGCTTTTTCTTCTCTCTATTTCTCCCTCCCTTCTTCTTACTTCTCTTCCAAGCCTTCACAACTGCCTATTTTATAGAGGCTCTGTCCTCTTGATATGGCGGCCAAAATGTGATACGGCGGCTGGAAAAGCATGCGCAGGCTGGCCGTCAGATTAGGTGTGGCCGTCGGATCAGCCGTGGGCTACCAGATGCCTTTGTATGTGATGACCTAATGTGGCCCCTTTGTTCCTTTCGGCCCATTTGAGCCTTTCTACTTTAGTTAAGTCTCTTTTCCTCTTTGTTTGGCCCACGCTTCACATGTCTAAGTAGAACTTGGTCCTTTTAGGGTGACTCATCCACACTGCCCGAAGCATAGCGGCATTTTCCTTCAAGAGTCATTCCTCTCGTAGATAGTTCCGACTGTATCTAGACTATTCTTGATGATTGGGAGGTTGCTGGGGAGCTTAAGCAGGAAGATGATTGCCTGGGGATGTCTGATGGTCATTTCGAAGGCTCATTCAGCTTCAATCGCCCTGGTGATGGACGATGGCCGACCGAGTAGCAGCTTTGCCAAGGGGGCGCAGCCGAGTGTGATGCATTATGATGCAAGTAGCCCCTCCCGATGTTATAATAATACCGAGATCAGCGGAACTAAGTTTCCATGCAATCTTTTTGAACTCTAGGCAGCATGTGCAGGGATTTCATGGGCTTTAGACTTATCATCCTTTTCTATAAAACCATTTTCTAGGTGTCAACAGCGACCGAAAGGAACCCCCGCGCAAGTTCAAGCGCTATACTCCCCTGTCTACCCCTGTCTATCAAATTTATCAAAAAGTAAAGAACTCGGGACTACTCCGGCATCCCGAGCCGATGAAGGCCGACCCAAAGCGTCGGAATCGTAAGAAACACTGTTAGTTTCATGACGATCATGACCACCATACAGGAGATTGCCACTAGCTCAAGGACGAGTTCGAGAGTCTCATCCGCCAAGGCCACCTCTCCCAGTACGTGATCGAGTAGAGGGAGAATCGTGGAATCCCCCTAAAGAAATTGACAATTGCCCCCGAGGGGTCCACATAAATGTCATCTCAGGTGGATCAGCCTCGGGCGGAGATAGCAGTCGAGGAAGAAAGCGTCATGCCGAGCGAGCTAGTCGAGCTTCTATGCCGCCTAAAGCTCCGCACCCGGTGACCGACTAGCAGGCCTTGGTCTTCTCAGACCAAGACCTCGAAGGAGTGGTCACCCCACATGATGATGCCCTTGTTATCTCGGCCACGATAAACCATTGTAACGTGGATCGGATCTTAGTGGATAATGGCAGCACCCCTGACGTTTTGTCGTACGAGTGTTTGCTAAAGATGGGTGAAAACCCATCAAAATAGCATCCGTTTCGAACCCCCCTCTGTGGGTTCAATGGCCAGGTGACCTATCCCAAGGGAGCTCTAAGCCTACCTATTACCCTCGGTACCCCGCCCAAAGCCGTAACCTTTATGGAAAACTTCATAGTGGTCAAAGAGATATCGGCCTATAACGCCATTTTCGGCCGAGGCATCCTTGGCTGAATCAAGGCAGTGCCCTACACGTACCACCAAAAAATGAAGTTTCCCACCAAACACGGCACCGGGGAAGTCCGAGGCAATCATGCAATGGCTAGAAAGTGCTATGTGATCTCGTTGGAAACCGTAAGGCCAGAGGACAAGGGCAAAGTGCTCGAAACAATTGAAGATAAAGCGGCAAGCAAGCTCGGGGGAGAGCTACTATATGTTTTCCTTAGAAATGATCTGGCCCTCGAAGTAAAAATCAGGGCAGATCTACCACCCGAACTACAAACACAATACAAAGACTTTCTTTCGGAGTATGTGCTTATTTTCTCATGGTCTGACGAGGATCTCCCTAGCATTCCCAAGGAGATAGTAATGCACCACCTCAAGCTCGACCCTGCAGTACAACCAGTACAACAACGAAAGAGGAAGCATGCCCCTGAGAAATCGGCGATTATCAAAGAGCAAATCAACAAGGGGAAGAAAATTGGGTTACTTAACTCGGTCCTTTACCCTACTTGGCTCGCTAATGTCGTCCTAGTACTCAAAGCTTTTGGCAAATGGCGGATGTGCATCGACTTCACTAACCTCAACAGAGCCACTCCGAAGGACTGCTATCCGTTACCGAGTATCGACCAACTCGTCAATTCAACCATGGGTAACGAACTTCTCAACTTTCTAGATGCTTATTCTGGATACCACCAGATCCAAATGAGCCCCAAAGACACAGAGAAGACCGCCTTCATCATCGACTTTGGCGTCAACTGTTATACCCGAATGTCGTTCGGGTTAAAAAATATCGGAGCTACTTACCAAAGGCTGGTCAATCAGATGTTTAAAGATCAGATCGGGCGGAATGTCGAGGCCTATGTCGACGACATGCTTGTAAAGTCACAAAAGGCCGAGGACCATTTAACCGACTTGGCCGATACCTTCAGCACCCTCTATGGGTACCAAATGAAGCTCAATCCCGCCAAGTCTGCCTTTGGAGTTAAGTCCGGGAAATTCCTGGGCTTCCTGGTGACCTAGCGAGGGATCAAAGCCAACCCCGACAAGATCCAGGCCATCCTGGATATGCGGCAGCCTACCTGCATCAAAGATGTACAGCGACTGACTGGTCGGATTGCCGCGCTAAACCGTTTCATGTCTCGAGCAGTGGAACGCAGTCTACCTTTCTTCAAATTGCTGAGAGGGCTAAAATTGGCAACTTCCACATTCGCCTGGGACGAGGAGTGCAAGAAGGCATTCACCAAGCTCAAGTAGTTTATGGGGTCTCCTCTTGTGTTATCCAAGCCAGTGCCGGGAGAAACTCTATATATTTATCTCTCGGCAACACCATCCACAGTAAGCTTGGTTCTCGTTCGAGACGACCAAGGAAGACAAAGGCCCGTCTATTACGTCATCAAAGTGCTCCTGGATGCCGAAAGGAGGTACTTCACAACCGAGAAACTCGTGCTAGCGTTGGTTATCTTGGCCAAGCGTCTTTGGCCATACTTCCAGGGACACTCCATTGTTTTGCTGATTAGCGAGCCCCTGAAGAAAATTCTGGCCCATCCAGAAGCCTCGGGTCAACTCGTCAATTGGGAAATATTGCTCGGGGCCTATAATATTTCCTACCGTCCCTGCACCGTCATTAAGGGACAAGCTCTCGTCGATTTTATCGCAGAGGCCATTATCCCTTCGGGAGAGGCGTTCGAACCTAAGGCCGGCCCGGCCTGGGATCTCTTCATGGACGGATCTTCCAATTCAATCGACAGTAGAGCTGGCATCCTCATCACATCCCTAGAAGGTGTCGAGCTTCAATATGCTCTGAAATTCAACTTCTAGGCCTCCAACAATGCCTTCGAGTATGAAGCCCTGATCTCCGAGAATAGGATGGCGAGGCTCCTAGGAGCCGAGTGAGTCAGCATCTACACCGACTCTTAGTTGGTCGCTAGCCAAATCTATGGAAGCTACAAAGCTCGGGAACCGTAGATGGTCACATACCTTCATCTGGTGAAAGAGATAGCCCGATCGTTCGAGAGCTTTCAGGTAATCCAAATAGCGGAAGCCCTCTCCCGATTGGCCTCTTCCATCACCTCAGAAGGGACCAGGTTCATCCTACTCGAAGAGTTGGACCAACTGAGCTTAGAAATCGAAATCGTAGCAACCATGCAAGCATCACCCGATGACTGGAGAACCCCATACGTAGCTTGGCTAGCTGACTCTCGAGAACCCGATGACCCTCGGGAGGCCAGGAGACTCAAATGTCAAGCTCGGCGATTCATCTTATTCGATGAAAATCTTTATCGACGATCCTTCGTCGGCCCCCTCCTCAAGTGCCTTAGCACCCTAGAGGCCCAACAAGCCATTGAAGAAATTCACAAAGGGATATGCGAAGCACAACAAGGGGGGAGGTCGATAGCGAGGACCTTTGGTGCGGATACCAGAGCAAGCGAGAAGCATGAACCGATGAACCGTCAGTACCGTACGCACAGCACCACTCGAGCTACATCGGCTTCCCTTTGGCTCGGAGACAGTCTAGAGTCTCCGTTCTGAGTCCCATCTTTTTTAGTATTTATTGGGTTTTTATTTGGAATGTAATGTGTGCTTATTTGGTTTATTTGGGTTTAATAGAGTGTAATTAGGAGAAATAAATGAGTTCTCTTGTAAAATGGGGCCACCTAGGTCCTGCGGGCCCCCTCACCCTCGTCCCCATTAGGCCACCTAACTTCTAGGGACCCATAGGGGCTGGCCTATTGTCCACCTTGGATATTGGACCATTGGACCAAAGAGGAAAAATACTATTTTTCTTCTTTAAGGGGGGGCGCCCCCTCTTTTGGCTTTATTAGGCCAATTTTTTTATTTTGTTTGATCACATGGGGAGAATTAGTTTTTGGTATCCCCAAGGTACCCCTCACCCACCCTAGATCTAAGGGTAATCCTAGTCATTTACCTAGAGTGTCCATTTCATATAAAAGCTTGTATTTTTCCATTTTCAACACAATTAATGAAAGAATTCAAGCATTTTTGTCCAAGGAGCCAAGGGCCGCCCCCTCTCTCTCTCCTCTCTCCCCTTGCAGCTGTGAAGGCTGCCTTCTGAGGTGTGACTCCTCCCATTATCAGTGTGTGAAGCTATCCGCCACCGCCACCACCGCCATCGAGCCGCCGTTGCACCGCCACCGCTGTCGTCGGAATTCTGTCCAACTCAGGACAGCATGCCAACTCCGGAATTTTTGCTCTCGAATCCCAGATCTGTTGGATCTAAAAATTTCAGGGTGTGTTCCCAAGGTTGATCCCACGTCCCACCTAAATTCTCATAATTTCCCCACTTCGTTTTCTTGTTTTCCCATTTAGATTCCCACAGCCCTCAAGATCTGCCCCTGTGCAGTCCTGTGTTCCAACAACCAAACCTTTCACCCATGAGCCCCCCTTTCCGATTTCAGAATGATCTGAAATTTGGACTGGGACTTATGTCCACCCAAACCCATCCCACAAATTTTCTTAGCATTTTTGAAGTTTTTTTTCTATTTTTAAAAATCACTGCATTTTCCCAAATCTGTTCTGCCCCCTGCAGTTCAGATCCGACCCATCTCTGTTAGAAAATCCATTTCCCATATCAAACCTCCACCAAAATTTACAAACAAATTATCCCCGTCTTCCTTACTTCTTCCTATAGCTTCCATAAAAAGCCCATCACCCTGATCCAAGGTTTCAACCATGGTCAATGCCCTTTCTCAGGAAGATCTCAGTCTGCCCGGCCAGATCTGAGACTGAGAACAGTCCCATTTGAAATTCTACCATGGAAAGTACGGCCCCAACAAAACTCCTGTAACACCAAAGTGTTGAAGTAGTTCGACTTAGCTTCGCATCGGCGGTAGTCTTGCGTCATTCTGACGTCGGGGCTGATCACAGCAATTTTTGTCGCCAGGTCGCGCACGCCTGAAACAGCAAATCAGATCCGGGGCAGCAAGCCTCAACGCTTGACGGTCGGAGCCGCCTCGCCTTCCACAAGGTGAACCAGTTCAGCTACCTCACAGGGATTGTCCCTCCCGGAGTCCTCTTCACAGCGGTACCAACCCCGCCACAGTCGGCCGTACGAGCAGGTCGTGGACCCCACAACTGTCAGCCCGCGCCGTCCAGATAGCATCCATTTGCAGCTTGTCGGCACCGACGGAGCAGATCAAAGTGTTGCCCGTCAACCCAATTTCGATCTTCCTGGGTCCCACATGTTACCTATTACCTCCCTGCATGGAGTGGGTATGAAATTTGTAATTTGATAAAAACTGTTTAACCGGGAGTTCAATTTTGGACGGGGTTGTCTTCCCCATGCCCAGTGCGTGGAGGTAACGATCTATCCTTTTTGGCATTTGCTTACTAATGAGGACATCACCAGCAATTTCATTTGATCAAGGACCCCGATGCTCGCCACCCATGCTACATCTTGTTCACCACTTTATTTCGAGTCATGATGTAATTTTCATTTTCTTATCATGTACTTTTCCTTTTATTTGAGTCTAATACCTAGGTGAGGTAGCTATTTACCTAAGTCTTAAGTCATTATGTGTGTTATTGGGCCCAATAATATGGGCTAGGCCCAGGGGCGCCCCCTTCCCCTTGGTTTAGTGTTAGTAGTCCAAGAGTCAGGGACTTATGTGTAATTGTGGGATTCCTATAAATAGGACCCCAATCCCTCATTTGTAAGCTAATGAAGTATTGATAAAAGTTTGCCAAAGCATTTGTGCATCCCTCTCCCTCTCTCTCTAGCTCTATTTCTCTCTCTCTCTCTCTCTAAAGGGGGCGAACCCCATTCTCTCTCCTCCTCTCTCCAAATTTCGAAATTCACTCTCTCTCCTCCCTATTCACCTCTAATTAAGACCCCTCCCCCTTTCCCATACCTCTCATTTAATCCCCCTCCAACCCCTAGGTGGAATCCCCTTCTCCTAGGCACCTCTCCCTCCTCCCAAGCAACCTTTCCCCTTCCCCATACAACCTTTCATTTTCCCAAGGGAGAATCCCATCTCCCAAGCACCCATTCACATCCCCAAGACACCCCTTCCCATTCCCTAGACCAGAATTAAACCCTCCATTAACCACACATTCAAACCAAAGCAGAGATCTCTCCTCCCTCTCTCATTCCCAACCCAAATTCGCAGCTCCCCCTTCCTCCACTTGCTAGACCACCTCCCAGCCCCCTTTCTGCCCCTCCCACACCTTGTATCACCCCCTAACAGACCCCCACATAGTCAGGTGCCATCCCCACACCCATCCACCCCATTTCCCACCCCATCTACTCCGTCCCCCATCACCTTTCACCACCCTATCCATCTCAATTCGCAGGCAGCAGTTGGAGCTCAACTTGCAGAGGCTGCTCCGGAGTCGTCTGACATCCTCTGGAGGTACACCATACATCGTCGGAAAGGACTACGAGTCTTCTTCGTAAGCAAGGTGGAATTGTCTCATTCTGACTTCGCTACAGTTCGTGGTGCCTGTTCTCGTCCAACTGCGCAACAAGGACCAGAACCTGGACCTGAGCTGCAGTGCAGAAGCTCCCACGGCCACATCCTTCAACTTCTGGAGGCGCCACTTGGCCGAGAGCTGCATCCACGAGTCATCCACCACCACCAACAAGCGGCATCCCGTTCGGCATCAGGAAGTGTTCTTTCCAATTTTTCTCCCGTGGTTTCTGCTCGAAGAATACTCATCCGCGGACGTCCTCGACTTGGTCTCGCCTCATTCAGACTTCGGGAGTGATCGTGGTACCTTCTACAAGCAGCTGCAACAATCTGGGCTAGCCTAAACCTGAACTCTGAGCACCTGTTCCGGGGTCCACTCTGACCAGAGGCGACGCGGGAACTGCCCACAAAAATTCACAGGCGTACCTGGGTCTGTCAGCGTCGTTCCAGTGCCAGTCTCGTCAAGTTCTGAGTCCGGAGGAGCGCACAGAGGCTGCTACACCGATCCCTTATCCTGCTGCTCAAGACACGGGCAGATTCGATCGGGTGATCCGTCGGCGCGATTCGAGCGAATCTCCCCTCCCCACCTGGCTGGCTTAACGCCCCTCCCTGCATGGATGTAGTGTTTGCATTATACTACTGAAATCCCCACCCCAAGTCCACCCTCCTTTGTGAGGCGTAGTGGTTGTATAATTTAAACAGGGATCAAGCTTCATCAGCGCAGTGTGCGGGGAACCCACACTTCCCCGCTCGCCCTCGTCTCCGGCCAGGATCGGCATCTTCACGCTGATCAGGTGAGCTCCTGGTTGCACTCCTCTTGGTCAGCACTTCTTGCTTAACTAGTATTGCTTCTTAGTGCCGTCGGTCAGTGAGTGAGTGCCCGATCTCAAAATATCATCAATTTGAGTGCCACCGCGGAGTGAGTTGTGAGAGAGCCACTACATCCCACGCCCTTGGCGTGCTGGCCGCCCACAGAATTGGGGCATCCCAAGCCTTTAGGGGTTCAATCTCAAGCGATCCAAACCCTGGAACAGCGAGGTCCCATCCCGGACCCTCTCCACCATCGTCAAGTTGCCTACGGGCACGAGTGTGCGCTACACGGGTGAGTCCGCTTGAGTGAGTTCGCCGATCGGTTCGATTGCTTGCAAATCTAGGTCCAAGGTGCATTGGTCAAGTGGCTGCCACCCCCTAGGGGTTTGTGTCACATCAGTTGGTATCAGAGCAAGTTCACAACTTGTCTCTCTACAAGTTGGTCCTAGGGCGCATTCGCATTTAGAGTCATTTTCGGGCCACCCAGTGCATCATCATGTACAATCCACATTGGTTAAGTCCCCTCAACACGGCCATCCACAAGAGTCCGATTGACCCCCTCCTCATGGACATCATCCTAGAAGGAGACCTTAGTTTTGACGGATCCAATCCTAATGCCTACCTAAAGTGGGAGACTACCATGGATAAACACTTTGATAGGACTAGGGTCTATGGACATGCTAGGGTCCGCAGGGCCACAGGGTGGCTTCGGGGACAAGCCAAGAAGGAGTGGGACCGCATAGTGAGCTTAAGAAGGATTTGGAGGCAAGAACCCATAGGATCATGGGAAGAGATGACGATTGAGCTTAGGAAGATCTACGCTCCCCGACCCTCCAACTCCTACCTTGAGCTTAGGAAGAACTACGCTCCCCGACCTTCCCACTTCTACCTTGAGAACCATAACCCGAGGAGCACTCCCACTCCCCCTTTCCCTCCCCATCAACCCAAGACCTCCCTTAGGGTCTAATCTCCACCACCCCAAATGATTCCAATCCCGATCACCACCACCATTAAAATCAAATTGGCCACCACCCAACCCAACATTCCCCATCAAACCCACACCCCACAAGCTTCCACAAATCCTCATCCCACCCATTTCCAAAAGGAACTTACGGAGGTGACCGAAGACTATGAGGCTCCCCTAGATTGGGAAGAAGAATATGAGGCCCAAATAGGTCAAGATAACTCATTCCTACCCAAAGAAGACCCATTGAGCCAAATGGGGTGCACCCTCCCCCATGAGTTACAAGATGCCCAACCTAGGCCTCCACTTCTACCCCTCCCCATCCTATCCCAAGTCCCCCATTACCCACAAAAGAGCCATATGCCAGTCATCATCACCCCACAAACAATGGACTTCCTCACCTCCTTGGTAGAGGAAACCATGATCCCCATACCCGACCCCATAGTGGTGAATACTCCGGACCCAACCCCCGCCATGGAGATCACCCATGTCCAGGAAGAAGAAGAAACTTCACATGGTGGTCTTCACCTTACACCACCCTCCCTAGTAGGGGCCGAGCTCATCTTAGGAGAACCACTTTCACGTTGGCTAAAGGAGAACCCATTTAGAGATCTCATGGCTCATGTTTGCCCTCCTATGGAACAAAACCTTCCTATAGTACCCTTACCCACCTATCACACCACAATCCAATCATCCTATCAAGTGGAAACATTAGGGGATTTTCTTAACGGTCTATCTTGGCAAATGGAGTTAACTGGCATGTTGACCACTATAACCGACCGACCTAGGAGCCTTGGCCTCCTACACCTATGTGTCGGATCCATCTCCTCCATTTACACTGTGGGTTGCTACACTATTGACCTTCTATTACTCCTCCCTACACCCGACGAGCCCGATGCTATTCACGAACTAGAGTTGCTTGTCTCGGGTAGAACATCTAGTCCTCCATTCATGGCCGACCATCCCACCAAAAACTTTGGCCCGATCACTTTACTAGAGGAGGAGAATCCACCATCAAGGGGTTGTGAGGATCAAAAGGACCTAGGGTTCCTCTCCTTAGGTGACCCTTACCATGACCCCTTCGATCCCTTCCTATACCCACCCACCTTACTCACCACCAACCTGTCCCTACCCCATCCAACCTTATTGGACCAAGCCCACTCCATTTTCCTAGACCCCTTTGACCCCTATGAGTGGAAACTCTCACACCAAGCCATACACATAGAAGGAGCCATTTTGATGGGAATGCATGTGCCACTACATTTTGCATCATTTGGTAGGGCTAGTAAGCCCAGTCATCTCATACATGTCACACACACTTTAGGCCCAATGCAGGACTGGCTCATATTTGGATGTGCTGGTCCTCCATCATTCATCATTGATCATATACATGTTAGGAGCCTCTACGGGTGTCCGGGTCCCCCGGCATTCATCACCACTTTGAGTGATAGGTTTCCCTACAGATACCATGGCCCTCCAACCATTGTTGTGCAGCCCATGCATGATAGGGCCACTTGTGGCTACCCCGGTCCACCCAAGTTCATCAGGGTCCACATGGCATCATAAAATGATAGGTCAATTTACAGTTGCCCCGGTCCACCTTTGCATGCTATCCTCTTTCACACCCACTCACCGCATTATGATACATGGCATGAGCATACACGCAAGCAATTCTTGACGAGCGGTGAGGTTCACAAAGAGCGGACAAGAGCTCGCAAGCGCCACTTGGAATTCCAAGTAGGCAATCTGGTGATGATGGTATTGGAGTGGCTCTACCCTAGGGTCACCTCCAATTCGAGGGAACGAGGACTTGGACCTTCCCAAGTTCCGAGTGACTTTGGCAACCCGGCCATCGGGTTGGACTTACTAATAGGTTTTCGGATTCACCCCATTTTCCACGTGGCGGATCCGGCACCCTATATGGGCACCGTGGTGCATCCTAGTGAGTGCCTCAACCCTTTATCTTCCTTTGAGAGCGACACCCTCGGAGAGCCACCAAAAATCAGCCTGAGAGTCCGACATGTGCACACGGAGGCAATACTAGGCAAGCAGGGTTCCATCGCCAGCAAGAGGGTGCGCCTGAGCCGCCTCGAGAGGATGAAGGATCGTCTCCTGGTTGCGGACGCAGGGTTGAGTTTGGAGGTTGAGGCTCACTCTGAGCTGCTTGAGAGGACCACTTCCCTGGTGGGCCCATAATCGACAGAGTCGAGTTTTCCGCACCCCGGGGGTATGATGAGGACATCACCAGCAATTTCATTTGATCAAGGACCCCGATGCTTGCCACCCATGCTAAATCTTGTTCACCACTTTATTTCAAGTCATATGATGTAATTTTCATTTTCTTATCATGTACTTTTCCTTTTATTTGAGTCCAATACCTAGGTGAGGTAGCTATTTACCTAAGTCTTAAGTCATTATGTGTGTTATTGGGCCCAATTATATGGGCTAGGCCCAGGGGCGCCCCCTTCCCCTTGGTTTAGTGTTAGTAGTCCAAGAGTCAGGGACTTATGTGTAATTGTGGGATTCCTATAAATAGGACCCCAATCCCTCATTTGTAAGCTAATGAAGTATTGATAAAAGTTTGCCAAAGCATTTGTGCATCCCTCTCCCTCTCTCTCTAGCTCTATTTCTCTCTCTCTCGCTCTAAAGGGGCGAACCCCATTCTCTCTCCTCCTCTCTCCAAATTTTGAAATTCACTCTCTCTCCTCCCTATTCACCTCTAATTAAGACCCCTCCCCCTTTCCCATACATCTCATTTAATCCCCCTCTAACCCCTAGGTGGAATCCCCTTCTCCTAGGCACCTCTCCCTCCTCCCAAGCAACCTTTCCCCTTCCCCATACAACCTTTCATTTTCCCAAGGGAGAATCCCATCTCCCAAGCACCCATTCACATCCCCAAGACACCCCTTCCCATTCCCTAGACCAGAATTAAACCCTCCATTCACCACACATTCAAACCAAAGGAGAGATCTCTCCTCCCTCTCTCATTCCCAACCCAAATTCGCAGCTCCCCCTTCATCCACTTGCTAGACCACCTCCCAGCCCCCTTTCTGCCCCTCCCACATCTTGTATCACCCCCTAACAGACCCCCACATAGTCAGGTACCATCCCCACACCCATCCACCCCATTTTCCACCCCATGTACTCCGTCCCCCATCACCTTTCACCACCCTATCCATCTCAATTCACAGGCATCAGTTGGAGCTCAACTTGCAGAGGCTGCTCCGGAGTCGTCTGACGTCCTCTGGAGGTACACTATACATCGCCGGAAAGGTCTACGAGACTTCTTCGTAAACAAGGTGGAATCGTCTCATTCCAACTTCGCTACAGTTCGTGGTGCCTGTTCTCGTCCAACTGCGCAACAAGGACCAGAACCTGGACCTGAGCTGTAGTGCAGAAGCTCCCACGGCCACATCCTTCAACTTCTAGAGGCGCCACTTGGTCGAGAGCTGCATCCACGAGTCATCCACCACCACCAACAAGTGGCATCCCGTTCGGCATCAGGAAGTGTTCTTTCCAATTTTTCTCCCGCGGTTTCTGCTCAAAGAATACTCATCCACGGACGTCCTCGACTTGGTCTCGCCTCATTCAGACTTCGGGAGTGATCGTGGTACCTTCTACAGGCAGCTGCAACAATCTGGGCCAGCCTGAACCTAAACTCTGAGCACCTGTTCCGGGGTCCACTCTGACCAGAGGCGAGGTGGGAACCGCCCACAAAAATTCACAGGTGTACCTGGGTCTATCAACGTCGTTCCAGCGCCAGTCTCGTCAAGTTCTGAGTCCGGAGGAGCGCACAGAGGCTGCTACACCGATCCCCTATCATGCTGCTCAAGACACGGGCAGATTCGGTCGGGTGATCCGTCGGCGCGATTCGAGAAAATCTCCCCTCCCCGCCTAGCTGTCTTAACGCCCCTCCCTGCGTGGAGGTAGTGTTTGCATTGTCCTACTAAAATCCCCACCCCAAGTCCACCCTCCTGTGTGAGGCATAGTGGTTGTATAATTTAAACAGGGATCAAGCTTCATCGACGCAGTGTGCGGGGAACCCACACTTCCCCGCTCGCCCTCGTCTCCGGCCGGGATCGGCGTCTTCACGCCGATCAGGTGAGCTCCTGGTTGCACTCCTCTTGGTCAGCACTTCTTGCTTAACTAGTATTGCTTCTTAGTGCCGTCGGTCGGTGAGTGAGTGCCCGATCTCAAAATATCATCAATTTGAGTGCCACCGCGGAGCGAGTTGTGAGAGAGCCACTACATCCCACGCCCTTGGCGTGCTGGCCGCCCACAGAATTGGGGCATCCCAGGCCTTTAGGGGTTCAATCTCAAGCGATCCAAACCCTAGAACAGCGAGGTCCCATCCCGGATCCTCTCCACCATCGTCGAGTTGCCTACGGGCACGAGTGTGCGTTACACGGGTGAGTCCGCTTGAGTGGGTTCGCCGATCGGTTCGATTGCTTGCAAATCTAGGTCCAAGGTGCATTGGTCAAGTGGCTGCCACCCCCAAGGGGTTTGTGTCACATCACTTAGTTAGTATATGATTATATGCCGCTGCTTGAGTGCGTTAGAAATTCTAGCTCATGAGTTCATGTTCGTCACCGCTGTGAGAAAGATAGTTAACCCATCCCGTGACTCAATCCGAGCATGAAAGTGAGTTTGACCACCCTTGACTCTGCCGGTTTCTCAACCACGTAGATCCGCGTTTCCCTCGCTTGGGATGACGAGTGAGCTCGCATTTCTGTTTACGGTGTATATCCCATAGGAACTCTTAGTGTCGAGCCGAGGTAGCTCTATTATTCGCGTGTCGCTGGTCGCGTCATCTCGTAGAGTCCAAGGTTCGCAACATTCGGCGTCGGGTACCTCAGTCCGTCCCGCATTAGTTTGGTATCTGAGCGCATTGAGTCTAGGGTTGTCTAAGTCTTAGGTGTTGCATTTGCACTCCTTTATTGGGTATATCAAAAGGTGTTCCCGGAATGATAGGTTATGCCTATCGGGACGGTAGCACGTTTGCCTGAGGGGATTTTCGGATCCCGCAACTCCGCCAAGTACCGGATATTTGTTAAGTCTAGGTTCATTTCCGTGTATCCCAGTCACTGTGTCTTTTGCATACCCACCCGTAGAGGTACCCAATACTCACCACCACCACCTATGGCGGATCCCCGAGCCTGTAGTTCCGATGAGCCTTCGGTGGCCGAGATATTCCGATCTCTCATGGAACGATTCGATACGCGTATGGATGGGCTTAGTACGCGTGTAGATGGCGTAGGTACGTGCCTGGAAGGGAGAATGAAAGCCTTAGAGGATTGGGCCGAAGCATCGGACCAGTCTATCCAGGGTCTGGTCGGGAGAGTTACGGCCCTAGAGAGGGCCCCGGTTGAGGCGGCGCAACCCGCACCGACCAATGGCCAACAGGAGTCGGTTTAGCAATCTGCTGCCCCAAGGTCTCAAGGGGCAGACGATAGGAGGTAGCAAGTGCCCGAGGTGGATGACTAGCATCTGATAATGAACAAGGGGGTTATGGTCATGACCATTGAGCCCAATGACGGAATCGTGATTACGATGACGACGACCGCGTTCTTAGGAACGTGTGTGTGGACCCTCCCCTTTTTGACGGGTCCTTAGACCCAAAGGTCTATTTATATTGGGAGGCCGGCATGGATCGGTACTTCGAGTGGTTTGAGATGACGAACCACCGAAGAGTTCGCTACGCAAAGATGAAGTTGCAAGGGCAGGCGCAAACCTATTGGACTAATGTGGAGAGCCTGTTGATGCAGCGACATCAACCCCAGATGGGTACTTGGGATGACATGAAAACCAAGTTGAGGCAGAAGTACCTTCCTGCCATATATCGCCAGCGTCTCATAGACAAATGGTAGAGTCTCACCCAAGGAAACTGATCCGTGACTGTGTACACCACTGAGTTCGATGAGTATTACTTGCGGTGCGGAGTTACGGAAGAGAGCACCGTGACCATCTCGCACTTTCGAAGAGGCCTGCGGCCAAACTATTAATATGAACTTTTTCGCCATAATGTGACCACTTTGGAACAAGCGTATCAAGTTGCTCTCGAGTTGGAGCAATTTGAGGCCGAGTTTGAGCCTACCCAACGGTTGGGCCCCTTCCCTCTTCGTAGTGTCGAGCCTCGCGGCTCTTCAGGCGCATATCAGAGGGCCCTCATGGCCCGACCTCAGGAGCCCACCTGTCCGGAGCTCTTCACTCCAAGGCCTCGCCCTCCCCCACCGAGGGATCTTCCTCCTCGGCCCCAACAACCTACACCCATTGCCCGTCCACCGACGCCCGCACCTCTTGCCTGTCACCTATTGCCTACACCTCCTATCCGTCGGGAGGATAAGGGTAAGGGACCTTTGATTGGAGAGCCTTGTGGATAATGGCAGTAGTGTATTCGCTGCAATGGGTTTGGCCACTTTGCAAACCAGTGTCCCACTCGTCAATCCCTAGTCATTGGGGACGCACAGGTCGGGAACACCTCATCTTTCGAGCTTGTGTCGGTCAGCTACGATGCAGAATAGGAATTAGCTGACGAGTTCTTTGAGAATGAAGATGATGGCCAGGATGCCCAGCATCCAGACGATACCCATTTGGGGGTCGTCAGGTCTATTCTCACCCAGCCACAGGCCAGTGATGACTGGCGTCAGACCACTATCTTTCATACATACTGTAGGCTGGGAGGGAAAGTTTGTAAGGTGATTATCGATTGTGGGAGTTGTATCAATGCAATCTCCACGGGCACTGTTTCTCGTCTTGGTCTTACTCCCGTGGACCATCCTTGCCCCTATCGAGTATCATGGGTGGATTCCACCTCCATTCCGATCAGGCTACGGTGTCTGGTCCCACTGCAGATCCATGCCTACAGTGACGATATCTGGTGCGATGTCCTCCCCATGGAGGTGGGCAGTATTATTCTTGGTAGGCCGTGGTTGTTTGATTGGGATGCCACACTCCATGGGCGGTCGAACACCTATACCTTCAACCATGGTGGCCAACGGATTACCCTCCACCCCTCTCAGCCCAAGAGTCCTTTAGTTAGGGGTCCTGAAGAGGGGTTATCTCGTGCAGCTCCTGAGCGGGGAAGATGAGGTCCACGTACCCTTGAAATGTGAACTGTAAGAAGGGAAACGAGTCAGAGGTGCCCAGGGATAGATCCCCGGGGAAGACCCTCCGATGCCCAAGTTAGCAAAGTAGTAGAGCTCTGGTGCAAAGGGAAAAGTGAGGAGGAGGAGGGGAGCGTGAGATCCCTCTCCACCAAAAGGTGAAGTGGTTCCTGCTCAGGGTTTTTGGCTCTTGCCTTGCTTACCTCTTTTAGTAGGGCTTATCCAGTTTAAATAGTGTCCCATCGTGTGACTGATCCCTGTAAGCGAAGGAGTCTCAGGGGGAGTTACGTCCTTCATGCGGGGCTCCTTATAGCACGCGGACTCTTGGTTTCCCCTACCCTCTTGAGCTTTCTGCCATTAAGGGACTGACAACGGCCGTAATCAATAAGCTTCCATCAGTGAGCCCGAGTGATAGGCACTAGCCCAGGAGAGGTCTCTCAAGCGATGAGTGCTTGGTCAGGACGAGGAATAAGGGGCTCCGGGGGAGCTTTCCTGATCGAACTGATGCTCAGACTTCGCAACCCGAAGGCTGCCTAGGAAGCGCTTGTACCGAGTGAGTTTTTGGGCTCTATATTAAGTGGGCTCGGGGGCTACCACTTCGAGGAGTTGGGCCTCGTTCGGTCTGGTTGGACCTCTTTTGGCCTCTCCATACGGGCAACGAGATTTTCCCTCTCCACTTGTCCCCCTCTTACCCCCGAGTCAAAATTAGGCTCGGACGAGTGGCGTTTGGGCTAGACTTTTTGTGGCATTGGTTGGGTATAGATCTCTCTTTTTGATAGGGGCCACATGACGCGGCTCACCTTGAAAATATGCCCATTATGATGAATAAGAGAAGGCTCCTCCTCGGGAGATCAGATCGCCGCGCCACCTCCGGTTTAAGCATTGCACATTTTGCGTCCCTTTATCTCCAGGGTTTAGGGTTTGCCTCTCTTCAATTTATATTTGAGGGGGGGCTCCCGTGCCATGAGTGTAACTTGGAAGAACGGAGAATCGTTGCGGCCATCGGAGTTATGGGAGCATCTTGAGGTGGCAATTCGTCAGCTTCCTTCTCCTCCGAAGTCTTTACGATTCAAAGCTTTCCCCTTCTTCTCCAAGTTCTTCTATCTATTTCATGTCGGACCAAAATCTAGGGGCCGAGAGCCGAGAGGGAGGACGGGCCTCGAAGACTTTTTGGGTGCCATCGGAGCCTCTTCGCAGTGAGCTGGGTGAGGCGGACGTGAATCGGCTAGAAAATCGGTATGGACTTCCATGGCGATTCAAGTTCCTCGCACCTGAGCCTAATGAATCCAGCCTGGTTGCTTGTTCACGTCTCTTTTATTCCTTCCTCCTAGCCTGGAAGTGCGGCTTTCGGCTGCCCCTCCCTCCTTTTGTTGTCGAGTTGCTTCGGTTCTACTAGCTGGTCTCGAACTCTTATACCCTTATTTTCTCCTTCATCTTCCTCTGTGGCAAGAGAGGGGTGCGCACCTCGTTGGACCTCTTCCACTATTTTTTTGAGTTGAAGGATAATCATTTTGCTGGGAAGGGCTTCTTCTTCATTCAGGCGAGGTGGGGAAGGGGTTGTGTGTCTCTTTCTGTGAAGGACTCTTCTCATAAGGGGTGGAAGACCAAATATTTCTGGGTGGGACCATCGGCGGTCGGCGTGGTCTGGGATTTCCCGACGGCGCCCAACTTTCACCCGAACATCCCTCCGAAGCAAACAGAGGTCTCTCCGAAGGTTGAGAGGGATGCTGCTATCCTTCAGCGGGATCGCCTGGGCACTGCTGAGTTGGTGACTCCTTTCAACATCGAGGAGTATCTTTCTCGACTGCTATTCCCAACAGGAAAGGTTCTCAGGAACTTGTCTTCTTTTAAGCGTGTGGTTGCTCTTCTCAATTTGCTCTTCTTCGCGTAGATCTGCGGCGAGCAGCTGAGGAGCAGGCACCGTCAGTCGAGCTGGAGGTCATCAATGTCGATGATACGTAGGCTCCGAGCGATCTCCTAGCTTCGGAGGGCTCATCTCGCACCCGGGAAAAGGGCAAGGGTGTTGCCCGGGATGATGCTTCTGAATGCCGGGGGGTCAAGCGGAAGGATACCGTGGCGAAGTTGTTGCGATCTTCAATGCAGGCTCAGTCTGTTGAGAAGAAGCGGGCGAGGAAGGCAGAAACCGTCTGCCCGGTTGATGAGGTTCCCCTGTTACCTCCTCCTTCTACGGTGCAAGAGGGGGCAAATGATGAAGGGATCGCGGCTGATGCTAGGGCGCCGAGTGAAGCAGAGGGGCCACCGGATGAGGGAGCCCGGGCCAAGCCGGTCGAGGCTGGAGGGTCGCAGGGGGAAGAGACTCAATCGTAGCCGATCGAGGCTGGGGAGGTTCGTGACGGGGCCACTCATCCCGAGCCAACAGGTGGGGCCCCCGAGACGGGGTTGCTCGGGGAGGTGCCCCGATCCCGGCCACTCCGGAGAGGACTCCCTTTCCCTCGACCAATGCCTTCAGCGTTCGGGCCTCCCTATACTAGAGGTGCCACTCTGTAGCTTCAGGGTCGAACGAGCGAAACTTCAGAGGAGTCCCCCCTCCACGCTTTTCGAGCAACTTATGGAAGGCAGCTTGATCTTGGCCCAGCTCGGGGCGGAGGCAGTAGGCGCGTATGCTCGGGTGGAGTTGGAGCGGGAGGCTCTCTCGTGGGCATGTGGTGCGCTCGATCGGAAGGTCGAGTGTCTGACCCTTGATCTTGGTGACCTCCGTCGGGAGGTGTCCCTTCTCTGGGCTGAGGTGCAGTTGAGCCAAGCGAAGGCTCAAAAGTTGGCGGAGCAGCTAGCCCAGGCACGTCGCATGGTCGACCGGAAGAATGAGCTCCTGGAGACGGAGCATATGATTCAGGTCAAGCGCGGTGAGCAGTGGAAGGCCGAGCGGGAGACGCTCGAGGGCCGAGTCTGGGGAGCCAAGGATGCACTGACCAAGGCTGAGAGAAGGATGTCCGAGTTAGAGCGGAGCATAGCCGAGCTCGAGGGGCAGGCGGAGTCGGCAGGGGTGGAGGCACTCGAGCGACATAAGTGCTCAGAGGCCTACCACGCGAGTCTTCTCCAAGCTGCCTTCCCTTATTATGAGTCGGGCTACCACCGGGGTTTTCGGAAGGGCTTCTCCCAGGGCTACGATCGGGCCGTCATAGAGGTAGAGGCCCTGGCATCTAAGCTCATTTTTCCTTCCAGGCAACGCTATGACTTGGACTAGGGTTCGACCGACTCTTCCCATTATACATCGAGTGAAGAGGAGGGTCGGGAGTCTTCGTCCTCATCCGAGCGACCGCCAACTCCAGCAGCCTCAGGAGGGTGCATGACTGAGACAGTTCCCACATAGGTGGGGTCAGTGCCTGGGTCGGCCGTCGCCGAGAATACTGGGGGCAGGTCGTCTGGTGCTGAGGAAGCCTTGCCTACCGAGCCTGAAGATGGGCCTGAGGCCTGATGTGATAGGTCTTTCTTTCTTTTTTTTCTTTCCCTTATGTAGCCAGATAAGGCTTTTTTTAGAAAATATAATAGCAGTAGTATTAAATGTTGAATTGACTGTTTCTTACCGCTTTTGGTGTGATTTGACTACCGAATTTATAGTCGTTGGAGAAGGCACTGATTTTCACTGTTGATATCGCACGTGCCGATCTGTCAAATAGCTAACTTGGCATTGGCACCTTTCTATTTTTCCATACCACCCTTAATGACTTGCCGCTTTGCGCGTCCCGATGGCAGGATGTTTTGGGAAATAAGGTAACCATCTTAGGGAAAGCCCTTTTAGCGTGTTTTGTAAGGGGAGAGTTATCTAAGGTGATCAGCTCCTCCTTCGACCTATAAAAGGTCCGAGGGGCGTCTCCTTTTCCTTTCATCGCTTAAGGCCATCCATGGTGGTTTTTTCCTTCTTTCCCTTCCGCGAGGCGTTGTGCTGTCGGCCTTGACGGAGCATGGAAGGCACTTCAGAAGATGACGATTCATATGGCGGTAGGAGGGAAGCTCCCGCTGCTTCAGTCTGGAAGAGGGTTCGTCAGGTGGGGGTCACTCTAGGAGAGGGTTCGTCATGCCGGAGCATGTGGCCCTCCTGTCTTCATTCTTTCACTGTCCACCCGGCCCCTCTTTCCACCGTCCCCCCCATTGCTAAGAAGGGGAGCTCTCTCAAGCTTCCTCTCCATTTTGCTCGGGTCGACCTCTTCTCGTTTTCCTTTTTGTTGTTTCCCCTCTTTTCCTCTTTCCTCCGAGCTTTTCTCAAACCAACGAGGCCGGCAATCCTTTGTCCGAGCCAGTTTCCGCACGAGGCAGAGTCAGTGGCTGGACATAGGAGTGCTTACAGGGTGGGCTGAGCATTTTGCTCGCGTAATAGTTCCAGAGGGTGTAATATTTTTACATGCATACTGTATTGGCTACATCCTACTTGATGTACATCAAATTGTAATAAGAGGGGAAGAATTGCGTTTATTCTATTTTGCTTACATGTGCATGCTTGCCAAATGATCAAAAGTAGAACTTCTGAAGATTTGTCACGTTCCATGTCCGAGGGACGGGTGCTCCTTCCATGGTGGACAGTCAGTATGCTCCTTTCCCGAGTGTCTCGACCAATCGGTAGGGGCCTTCCCAGGTAGGGGCCAGCTTCCCCGCCGCTTGATGGAGACATCACCCACAATTCAATTTGGCTAGGGTCCTCTTCACACTCCGGCATCATTTGAGTTAGGGCCTCTCTCTATAAAGGCCCACTTATCCTTTTGTGCTATTTATTTGAGTCATTTGATGTAATTTTCATTTTATTTGAGTCATGTCCCTAGGTCTTGCATTTATTTTCCTAAGTTTGAGTGTCATTAGATTGTGTAATGTGCTATTGGGCTCAATTCTTCGGGCTTGGCCCATGAGCCCCCCCTACCCCTTCGGTTATTTGTTATTGAGTCTTTTTGTAAGGGACTTATTGTAAAATGTGGGCTTCCTATATATAGGGCCCCATTTCCTTCATTTGGAACTTAATGAATGATTCAATACAAAAGATTTCCATTTGAGTATTCAAATCTAGTTTAGTGGAGTGAATCCTATAGTTGGGTGAGAAGCCCTAGGGGAGTGATTCCCCACCCCTCCTCTCTCTCTATCCGTCTTCTCTCTCCTTCCACTAAGGGGTTCGCCCCATTCCTCTCTCCTCCCCCTCCACCCTTCCACCTCCAACCCCCACCTACCACCATTAAAGCCCCCCACTTCCCCACACCCCATTTACTACACCCCCTAGTCCCAAGGTAGGAATCTCCCCATTCCAACACCATACTCTCCATTCCAACCAGATCTTCTCCATTCCAACACAATCACTCCACTTCCCCACACCATCTCTCAACTTCCAAAGCCATTCCAAATTTAAAATCCACCTTCCCTCCATGTTTTGGCCGCCCCCCTCCCCTCCCTTCTAGTTAGGGTCGCCCCTCCCACCTCCCTCCATTCTCATCCCTTGCACCCACCTTCCCGTACCTCTAGCTGAGAACCTGCGCCCCCTGACCCCCTCCCATCTCTTTCCTATCACCATTAGCATCCCCACCCCTCCCACAAACTTCATCTTTCACCCCCATCACCCCTTTCACACATACACATCCTCCATCTTCTTCTTTAGGTCATTTTGGTGGCTTCAACAAAGTCTGCAGGTTGCTGTCCAAATGATGCAGAGATACCAGTAGATTGCAGAAGCCATCACGGTCAGATACCTGCGATTCTGAAGGCATAAGAGGCATCCACGGAAGCGGCTGCCTGTCCTCTTCGTAACGGAAGTGGTTTCGTCCTCATCGGAGCTTGGTGCTGCCCAGGAACCCCGTTCTTCCCCGACTGCGCAGGTCGGCCACTGCAGAGTTCCAGAACCAGAGGAAAAGCTTCATCACAACGAGCCCTGAAGGAATCAGGCCACAAGGTCTTCTGCAAAGTTCTTCCTCGGCCTGTCTGCTTTCAGAAAAAAGAAGCGAAGTCCATTCAGCATCCGGGAACAGAAGTTACCAATTTTATTCCACGGTCGTGCGACTCTGTCTTCTACAGTCTGCACCGAACCCTCCTCACTCTTCTGATGCCACAGATCGTCTCCGGCATTCTCTCACATCCCCGTTTCTTTTACTGCAAATAGGACTTACCCACGGTTATAACGGCACTGACAGCATCTAATTCGGAGTTCGGGAGCGGCCGGGACAGCCTCTTCTTCCCACTGTTGGTGACCTGTCACTGCTAGTCCGAGAATCAGAGGCCCTGTTCGAGCTCCCGCCCCGACTGGCAGCGACCCCAGGAACAATTAAGAAAATTCTGAAGCATCCCAGCTCTTGTAACGAAGAGTTCCCCACTGGTCTCGTCCCCGAAAAAATTCCAGAGGCAGATCTATAGCTCCGGCACCGACTATCTGTCCCCTTTGGCTGAAAGGAGACAGATTCGACATCTTCGTTGCTTCACCATCTTCGAATTAGTTTTCCCCTCCCCGCTTGGCCGGCTGAAGGCCCCTCCCTGTGTGGAGGTAGTTTTGATTGTAATCATTTAACCCCCACCCCAAGATCCCCCTTCTGCGAGAGGCGTAGTGTTGTAATTGGTTTGAGCAGGTCAAGCTTCACCGCCGCGGCGTGTGGGGATCCGCCGCCTTCCCGCTCGCCCTCGTCTCCGAGCGGGACCGGTTTCTTCAAGCCGGTCAAGTAAGTGTTCTAACCTCGCTCCATTTAGTGCTTGTCTTTCAATATTAGTTCTTGATTCCGCTGGTTAAGCGAGTGAGAGCCCGATCCTCAAGCCCCGTTGTCTTGAGTGATCCCCGTGGGAAATTGCAACCGGTGCCCTTGGCACTTTGTCGGCCCCCTTTGATTTGGGCATCCATACCCATTGGGAATCAAGTCTTGGCCTTGCTGGCCCTCTACCAGCAAGGGCCCAACCCCTCAACCTCACCTTGGCATTGCCAAATCACCCCGGGTTTGGGTGAGCGACGATAGAGCGGTGGCCCAACTTGGCCCATTTGAATGCAATTGTGCTTGCTTGCTAGGTCCAAGGGTGTGTCACATCAATTGGTATCAGAGCAAGTCATTGACTTGTCTCTATCAAGTCTAAGTCCTAGGACCTTTGCATTGTGTGTCCAACCTCATTTGCCCCTTGTCTTGCATGTCCACCCGTAGTGGTGCTAGTTACCGACCCGATCCGTCATCTTCAATTCCACCCATGGATCCTAATCCTCAACTCAATCAAGATGCTCTTAGGGAGGAACCCCAAGGCCAAATGAATAGGGTAGATGCTGCCCTTGCTAACATTCTTGCCCAACTAGAGTCCCTAACCACTCGAATTGCCCGTCTAGAAGAACATGATAACCACCCAAGGAACCATGAACCTAGGGTTCACCCTCCACATGTTGACCCTCATAGGGAAGACCCTCATCTAAGGGATAATGAACCAAGAATCCATCCACCACATGGTGAGTTGCATAGGAATGAGTTCCACCCAAGGAACAATGACCCAAGAGTCCCCCCTCCATATGTTGAGCCTCATAGGGACGAATTCCATCCAAGGTACAATGGACCAAGAGCCCATCATCCACGTGCTGATATTTATAGGGAGGACCTGGACCTTGATCCCTACCATGACTATGAGAGGCCTCGCCACCATCACATTCATGAAAGGCGTCCACGGGATGACCCGGATGACCCTCTCTTAAGGATGTAGCAATCCTTTGTCCGAGCCAGTTTCCGCACGAGGCAGAGTCAGTGGCTGGACGTAGGAGTGCTTATAGGGTGGGCCGAGCATTTTGCTCGTGTAATAGTGCCAGAGGGTGTAATTTTTGTACATGCATACTGTATTGGCTACATCCTACATGATGTACATCAAATTGTAATAAGAGGGGAAGAATTGCGTTTATTCTATTTTGCTTACATGTGCATGCTTGCCAAATGATCAAAAGTAGAACTTGCGAAGATTTGTCGCGTTCCATGTCCGAGGGACGGGTGCTCCTTCCATGGTGGACAGTCAGTATGCTCCTTTCCCGAGTGTCTCGACCAATCGGTAGGGGCCTTCCTACGTAGGGGCCAGCTTCCCCGCCGCCTCTAGTGGTCGAGATGCTTTGAGTTTTGTCAGGATGAAGTCTCCCGGCTGGAAGTGTCTGTCTCGGACTCTGGAGTTGTAGTATCGAGTGCTGGGCTGTTGGTATTCCATTGCTCGGATCTTTGCAATCTCTCAGATTTCGTCAACTAGGTCGAGGTTCTCTCGCAGTTTCTGCTCGTTTATCTCGGGCTCGAAGTGGATGACTCGGAGAGAGGGATTGCCGACCTCCAACGAAATTATGGCTTCCGTGCCATACACCAGCTGAAAAGGCATTTCACCGGTGGCCGTTCTCGGAGTAGTTCAGTGCAACCATAGTACACTCGGTAATTCCACGAGCCAGCTTCTCTTGGCCTTGTCGAGCCTGGTTTTGATGCCTTTTAAGATAGTCTTATTGGCATTTTCGACCAGTCCGTTAGCCTGAGGGTGGGCTACCGAAGTGAAGTGGTTGTGAATTTTAGGGCGGCGCATCTGTCTCTGAAGTAATGCGAATCAAACTGCCGACCGTAATCGCTCACGATCACTCAGGGGACACCGTAACGATAGATGATTGACTTCCAAAAAAAACTCCATACGACTGACTCGGTGATCTTGGTGGTGGCTTCGGCCTCGATCCACTTGGTAAAATAGTCGATGGCGATGATGACGAACTTCTTCTGAGCTTGGGCCGTGGGGAATGGCCCCAGGATGTCGATCCCCCACAGAGCGAAAGGGTATGGCTTGACAAGGGTGATGAGCTCCGCGGCGGGCTGATGGATTAGGTGGTCGAAGCGTTGACATCGGCCACACTTCTGTACGTAGGTCGTGCAGTCGCGCTAGAGAGTGTGCCACCAATAACCCTGCCGAAGCAAGATCCTGGCGAGCGATCTTCCTCCTTGGTGCACTCCGCAGGTGCCTTCGTGTACTTCTTGAATAGCTCAGCTAGCTTCGTCGATGCTAATGCACTTGAGGAGGGGACCAAAGAAAGATCTACGGTACAAGGCGTCATCTAGCATGATGAAACACCAGACTTGGTACTTCAGCTTCCGAGCCTCAAGAGGGTCGGTGGGCTCTTAAGAATCCCGGAGGTAGGATATGTAAGGGGCCCGCCGGTCGCTCGAGGGTGCCGGGTCAATGGTCATAAGCTCAGACTCGATGCTCGGTCGCCCGAGCTCTTCGAGGAAGACCGATTGTGTACCTGCGGGGTCGAGCCAGGAGGCCAGTCGAGAGAGGGCGTCCGCTTGGGAGTTTTCCTCCCGAGCTATCCGGACTACCTCAAAGCTCTCGAAGACTTGGGCCATCCTCTTGACCGCCTGGAGGTACTTGACCATTTGTCCTTCCCAGGCTTCATAATCACCATTGACCTGGCTAGCGACCAATTGAGAGTCAGTGTGGATTCTGACCTACTCGGCTCCCAATCGTCGAGCCATCCTGGCCCTTGAGATAAGGGCTTCGTACTCCGAGGCGTTGTTGGACGCCTGGAAGTGGAACTTCAGGGCGTACCGTAGCTTCGCTCCTTCGGGGGACTTGAGGAGGACACCGGCGCCGCATCCGGCCGAGTTGGAGGACCCGTCGATGAACAGATCCCAAGTGGGCCCGGGTGCTGGTGGAGGTACTACTTCAATCGGGACCATGCTTTCGGCGATGAAATCTGTGAGGGCCTATCCTTTGATGGCCGAGCGGGGGAGATACGAGATATCGTAGGCCCCGAGCATGATGGCCCATTTGATGAGGTATCCCGATGCTTCAGGGTGAAAGAGAATCTTCTTCAGAGGTTCACCGATCAATACGACGATGGAGTGCCCTTGAAAGTAGGGTCGTAGGCGCTTGGTCGAGGTAACCAATGCTAGCACGAGTTTTTCGATTGCGGGGTACCTTTTCTCGGACTCATTAAGCACCTTGCTGGTATGGTAAACTGGTCTCTCGATCCCTGCGTCATTCTTGACCAAGACCGAGCTCACTGTAGAAGGGGTCACCGAGAGATAGAGGTATAGGGCTTCGCCTTGGACCGGCTTGGACAGTACCGGGGGTGAGGCCAAGAATTCCTTGAGTTCAGCGAATGCCTTCTGACATTCCTCATCCCAGGCGAACGTAGCAGACGCCATTTTGGGTCCCCTCAACAATTTGAAGAAGGGTAGGCACCGTTCGGCTGCCCAGGATAGGAAATGGTTGAGCGCAGCAACGTGCCCTATAAGGCGTTGGACGTCCTTAATGTAGGTGGGCGGCCGCATGTCAAGGATGGCCTGGACCTTGTCGGGGTTGGCCTCAATCCGACGATGAGTTACCAGGAAGCCTACGAACTTCCAAGATCTAACTCCGGAGGCACATTTGGTAGGGTTGAGCTTCATGCTGCACTTCAGTAGGGTGTCGAAGGTCTCGGCTAAGTCGGCGAGGTGGTCTTCGGCCTTCGACGTTTTGATGAGCATGTCATCAATGTAGGCCTCGACGTTCCGACTGAGCTGTCCTTCGAAGATGTGGTTGATTAGTATCTGATATGTTGCTCCGGCGTTCTTTAACCCGAATGGCATCCGGGTGTAGCAGTGTACGCCGAAGTCAGTGATGAAGGCGATCTTCTCGATGTCCTCCGGGTCCATCCTGATCTGATGGTAGCCGGAGTAGGCATCTAGGAAGCTAAGCAGCTCGTTGCCTGAGGTTGAATCGACCAGCTGATCGATGCTTGGCAATGGGTAGCAGTCCTTCGGGGTAGCCTGGTTGAGGTTGGTGAAGTCCACGCACATTCGCTAGTTCCCAGAAGCCTTTGGTACAAGGATGACGTTGGCGAGCCACATAGGGTACCGGACCGGTCGAAAAAGGCCAGTCTTCTGCCCCTTAATGACTTGCTCTTTGATGACCACTTGCTTCTCTGGGGCATGCTTTTTTCTGCGTTGCTGGACTGGCTTCACCGTTGGGTCGATGTTGAGCTTGTGCATCACCACATCTCCCGAGATCCCGGGAAGGTGCTCATCAGACCATGCAAAGACTCGGATATACCGGGTAAGGAAATCCTTATATTTTTGTTATTCCTAAAGGGGTAGATCAGCTCCGATCTTTACTCCTAGAGTCGGGTCACCGTTAAGGAAGACCGTTAGCAACTCGCCACCAGGCTCAGATGTTGCGGGTCCCTCTTCGGCTCCCTTTACTCCTTTTTTCCCTTCCGGCCTAGTGGCTTCAACCAAGGTTATAGCACCGTGTAGCCAATGCCTGGTTATCTCGGACTTCCCCCACGCCATGTTTGGTTGGGAACTTCATTTTTTTGGTGAAAGGTAGAGGGCACCGCTTTCATTCGGCTGAGAATGCCTTGGCCGAAGATGGTGAAGTCTACCATAACCGTAATGGTTTTGGGTGGGGTGCCGATAGTAACTAGTAGGCTCAGGGCTCCCTTGGGATAAGTTGCCTGGCCGTTGAACCCACAGAGAGGGGTTCGGATCGGGTGGAGTTTAGATGGATTCTCTCCCATCTTGAGGAAACATTCATAGGATAATACATCAGGGGCACTACCATTGTCAATTAAGATCTTGTCTACGTTACAATGGTTTATTGTAGCCGATACAACGAGAGCGTCATCGTGCGGAGTGGTTAACCCTTCCAGGTCTTGATCGGAAAATACCAGGGCCTACAATTCACTCGCCTGCGGGGCCGTAGAGTGCTCAATGGAGGCTCAGCTCGCCTGCTCGGCGTGACGTGTTCTTCCTCAACTGCTATCTCCGCCTGATGCCGCACCACCCGCGATGACGTTGATGTGGACTCCACGGGTGGCATTGTCGATATCTTTAGTGGTGCTCAATCTTCCTTTTGCCTGGACACGTATCGGGATAGGTCTCCCTGGCGGATGAGGTGCTCGATCTCATCTTGAAGTTGATGGCAATCGCCGGTGTGGTGCCCGTGATCGCTGTGGAACATGCAATACTTGCGGCGATTGCGGTGCTTGGCCTTCATAGGCTCGGGTTGGTTGAGGAGGCCCGAGCCATTGATATCTTCATAGATTTCATAGATGGGGGCGGTAAGGGGGGTATACCGCTCGTACTTCTGGGACGGCTCTATTCGGTCTCCGTCCTGGTTCCGCCTTTTTCATTGGCCCGTCCCCTGGTCGGACGGCCACTTCTTGTCCCCCTCCCGACCCGAGCCTGTCGTGCCTCGGTAGGCGTGGAGGACTTCCTCGTACTCTACATGGCGCATGGCTAGGGTCACTAGCTCGGCCAGGTAGGTGGGAGGATGCAGCACTAGCTCGCGCCGCAGGTTCTCGTCACGGGTACCCCCGGTCAATGCAGTGATGGCAGAGGCCACATCCAGGCGGTGGATGCACAGGGCATCCGATTTGAAGCAGTTGATATAAGCCCACAACTTCTCCCCCTGAGGTGGACCGCAGCCGGCGAAGCATTCCTTGAACACTCGCCCAAATTGCTTGAAGTTGTGGATGCTGCCGGGGGCGAGGGCCCTGAACCAAGCCTGAGCACTCTGGACCAGAGTGGTCACGAACGCTCGACACTTGATTACGCCGGACGCCCCATGCAAGGCCATTAGGGCATCGAAGCTATCGTAGTGGTCGACCGGGTCTCCCTGGCCGTCGTACGACTTGAAGGTCGGGAGTGAGATTCTGGGGGATATCTCTGCCTTCAAAATATAGTCAGAGAATGGGGATCGCTCCTTATCCTCCACGGGAGAGGTCTTCTACAAGGAGCGGAGGGCGCGCTCCTGCTCCGCGAAACGCCTCTCAAAGTCTCACAGTCGGAGAGACAACTCTAGTTATCGCTGACCCGAGGGGCTAGGGAGGCGCACTTGCATGCTGTTGTGGATGCACTTTTTATTGAGATCGTTGTTTATTTGTTTATTGGCATTTATTATGTGCATGGGCGTGCCAGTCATCAAGGTGACGATTTATTATGCGCTCGATCTGACTAATCAGATGATTGTGTAGTTCGTGTTGGGACTAAAACCCACCGCGCCGTAAAGATCACGTCGTCATTTACATCCCCTTGGAGAGGGGAACACCTTTGATTAATCGTCGGGAATCAGGGCCTCATGGCTAGGAAACTATATCGAGAGAAACAAGCCGATAACGGTCTTGAATCAGTCAGAAAGCCCGATGTCTAGGGAAGCAAGCATTCGGAATATGTCGGTCACTTAAGGGACCAGTTTGATATTCGGATGAGTGTCCGGCTTCATAAAATCATCATCGTCATGAGGAAAATCGGAGCATATGTATGCCAGGGTACGGTAAATTTATTGTTTAAATGGATAGGAGACATTCTGTTGAATCCCGGTTAGAGTGGTCGAAAATTAGCGAGTTTATTGGCTCGGTGTGAGATTGGGTGAGGACCATTCCGGGGGCGCCTCCCGCGGTCCAAACAAGGCTTGCGTGGGTATCGTTAATATTTTCGGTGCCGAGGGGCAGCGGGAAAGTGTCCCAGGACTACATTCCAAAATAAAGACGTCTACAGAGATAGCTAGCTATAGGCCTAGGAAGTAGGTCAGGCAATGACCATGGTTGGGGCGAACCTGAGGTCCAAACGTGACTCACGAAGGTCTTATTGATATTCCCAAACGTAGGGTTCGGGGAAGACGAGGGCCGTCTCATTCCATTCAGATTTTGTTGGTCATTCATGGACCACTTTATGTTCAGACAAAGATCCGTATTGAAGGCACGATGTAAACAGAAATAAACCCGTACAAATGTCTGCCGTGAGTACGGCAAGTCTAATGCAAGTGCAGGATTAGATCCCAGTATATATGTCGGTCACTAACGGACCATTTGTCATTCAGACGAGAGTCCGCATTTGAAGTATCGAAGACAACGACAAAGCCATATAGATGTCTGCCGTATGTACGGCAAGTTTAATATGGGTGCGGGATTAGATCCCGATATATATATATATGTCGGTCACTAACAGACCATTCATTATTCGGACGAGAGGCCGCATCTGAAGCATCGAAGATGACGATAAATCGTACGAATGTCTGCCGCGATTACGGCAAGTTTAATGGGATCGTGGGATTGGATCCTGATAGAAGTGGGTCAAGTTGATAGACTATTGGCCCGAGACGGTTTCAGACTATGGCCATGTCGGGGATTCTGAGGTCCACATCTGATACCATGGGGCATCGTTGCTTTTCTCTTTACACACAACCTGGGCAAACAAATTGTTAAGTGTGGAGCCCGGACTCACCAACATGCGCCCTCGCATGTGGATCGACCTTGCAGGGGTTTCCGGGGGCGGAGCCCCCAGAAGAAAATTATATTTTATTTCATTGTTTGGTTAATTATATTTTTTATGGAAGGCACGCCGATTTCGGGAGATATTAACAGAGGAGAGGGCGGGCCAGTTTAGAGGGTGTAATAGGGCACGCTGGTTTAGGTGGGCAAGGGGGGCGCTGGTTTCAGGACAAGCTGGGGGGCGCGCTGATTTAGAGGAGATTAGGGGGCGCGCCGGTTTAGGTGGCAAGCCAGGAGAGAGGGGGCACGCCGATTTAGGTGGGCAAGCCAGGAGAGAGGGGCGCGCCGGTTTAGGATTTGAGCAAAGGGGTGGAGAGGTGTTTTGGTGAGAGGGTTTAATCTGGCGCCAATGGGGCGTGCTGGTTTAGAGCCAAGAGGGGTAAAACGGTTTATGAGTGTGGGGCTAAAGTGGCGCGTGGGGGGGTAGTGCGTCGGATAAGTGCGCGTCGGATTAGGCCGTTTTGTTCGTTTCAAAGGCTTGCAGGCTAGCAGATGGTTAGGCTGTTTGTTCACTTAGCAAAAAAAGGTGGATTTGAAGGTTTCAAAGTGTTTTGTTTGTCTGTTAAGATTAAAGTTTGGGTTGTTCATTGAAAGGGGTTCAGGAACTCCGGAGTTCAGTTCATGCTCTAAGGGAGCTTAGTTCGTTCTTGTTGTTCAAATTCCTGGCAAAAATTGGGCAGCACCTCCCTCGGATTGAGGTTTGCTGGGGCGACATAAGGGATCGTCAAACAGAGTACTCCGAGACGATCCCAAAAACTCGGAGTGGCCTAACGGCAGTCCGGTGTCCCATAAGTGAATGCAGAAGCCCCGAGGACCAGCCTTCAAGGGGTTCTAGCAGTTCATGGGTAGTGACTTCGTGGTAGCTCTAACGGGACGGATGTTCGCCATGGAAAGCCATGAATATTCATCCTTTTGGACGGGCTCCTTCAAAGACCATGCCACAGAGGGGCAAGCTTCAAAGGGCCCTGGATAATTAGAAGACAGGGGGGAAGGAGGGCAAACGAAGTAGAACATAGTGTTCAGCAAGGCTTTTCTTCTTTCCATTCATCCACAAGCTAAGGAGGCTAAGAGAAGGCGATCTACCCCGAAGCGGGAGGATACATCAGAGAAAGAAATGAAAAATACATCAGTGGGGGAAGGGGAATAGATCACAAGCTCCCCTCTTCCAAACTCACCTTTCTTCTCTCTCACTCTCTCTCTTTTTCTTCACCTCACGGGCACAGGGGAACGGAGCTTCTTCTTCTCTTCTGCTGGAGACCTTTCAGAGAGAACCGACCATAGAGACACCGCCTGCCGAGAGAGCTCTAGTGGGGTGTTCGTTGCATATATATGGAGGTGGGGGGAAGAAGTCTCTACACCCCCCTTCCCTTTCATTCCATTCTTCTTCTCCTCTCCGTGTCTGAAGCTGTCGAGTGGCCTACAGGTGGAGGGGTTGATAGAGTAGGCATGGTGCCATCCATGGATTGGACGATGGCGACCGGTGGAGACGCAACGCCTAATGCGAAGCTCGACGATTACCATTCCAGGAAGCTTGAGTGGTTCAGGTGGTTGCACACTGGTTGGGCGCAGGGGACCTGGCCACTTCAGGGAAAGCAACGGCATTCTGTTCGCAGAAAATAGGGGACCGCAGGTAGAATGGGATGCCTTGGGGTTAAACCGGTGTGGGGGTGAGCGCGCCGGATTAGTAGCATTAATGGGGCGCGTCGGTTTAAGGCTCTTGCAAGCGGCACGCCGGTTTAAGGCTATTGAAAGGGGCGCACCGTTTTAATGCTGTAGGGTACAACCACGCCGATTTAAGACCCATTTGGTTTCTTCCCGGCTTAGCGGTGATTCTGATGGATGCTTGCCGTCCCATGTTGCTTTAGTTGTGAGTCTCTGAGTCCCGGTGTCTAGTTCAGAGCCTCCGGGTCCCGGTCCAGGACTTTGAGTGATTTTCAGCGTGTGCCGAACGTGTGTTTGCATTCCCGAGTTTCTTCTGATTCGGACTTCAGCAATGTCGACTGGAGAGCCATGGCCATCTCTTCTACCCGGAGGGCTTCTCATTGGGTGGCGGAGCACTGAGTATGTATTCGTCCTGCTTGGGGGAGGTACGGGGCTTATTTGGCCTTTCCGTCTCCGACTGCTCTCGGGTGCCAAGATGTCTGTGCCACAGGAACGTTCCTTTTCTTCTCTTCTTTTTTGACATCCACAGCTGTCCCGATGCTCCTCGGGGGATTCAGCTTCTAGAAATGGTAGGCGTGCTCCGGTCTTCTCCCTCCTCGGGGTTGAGAAGGCTTCCTGCTCCAGGGGAGGGGCATGCGATGGTCCTCCTGATAGGTTGCGAATGAGTCGCCACCCGAGGGTAAAACGGCCTCTAGCGATTTGCTGGGAGGTGTCTCCATGTGGGGGGCTCTTTCGGGGGATCTTTGACTTCTCCTTCATGTCCGCCTGGGCCCTCATGAGATCCACGAGGACATCCAGTTTTGCATTGAGGGTTTAGAGGGCATCGGTTCTCCTGCTTGGAAGTTGTTCCCCCGCCACCGATGGAGGTATCTCGTTGGTGTGGTTGCTCGGCGGGGAGTTCTCCGTGGGGAGAGAAGGTGCGCCTTCTTCCATCACCAGGCTTTCCCCAGGTCGTCGGTAGTCCTTCGCACCATGATGGCTCTTTGTTCGTTTCCCACAGACGGTGCCAGATGAAGAGGGGTTATATCGCGCAGCTCCTGAGCGGGGAAGATGATGTCCACGTACCCTTCAAATGTGAACTGCAAGACGGGAAACGAGGCAGAGGTGCCCAGGGATAGATCCCCGGGAAGACCCTCCGATGCCTAAGTCAGCAAAGTAGTAGAGCTCTAGTGTAAAGGGAATAGTGAGGAGGAAGAGGGGAGCCCGAGATCCCTCTCCACCAAAAGGTGAAGTGGTTCATGCTCAGGGTTTTTGGCTCTTGCCTTGCTTACCTCTTATCGTAGGGCTTATCCAGTTTAAATAGTGGCCCGTCGTATGACTGATCCCTATAAGCGGAGGAGTCTCAGGGGGGTTACGTCCTTCATGCGGGGCTCCTTATAGCACACGGACTCTTGGTTTCCCCTATCCTCTTGAGCTTCTTGCCATTAAGGGACTTGCAACGGCCGTAATCAATACGCTTCAATCAGTGAGCCCGAGCGATAGGCACTGGCCTAAGAGAGGTCTCCCGAGCGATGAGTGCTTGGTCGGGACAGGGAATAAGGGGCTCCGGGGGAGCTTTCCCGATCGAACTGATGCTCGGACTTCCCAACCTGAAGGCCGCCTAGGAAGCGCTTGTACCGAGTGAGTTTTTGGGCTTTATATTAAGTTGGCCTGGAGGCTACCACTTCGAGGAGTTGGGCCTCATTCGGTCTGGTTGGACCTCTTTTGGCCTCTCCGTACGAGCGACGAGATTTCCCCTTTCCAGGTCCTACTGGTCCTAGTACTCTGAAGCCTTCCGTCCCTGGACCCAGTACCCCATCCCCCGCTCGGGCCATGACCATTACATCTTGCACAGGCTAGCCTCCATCTAGGAGGTTGATGTTGATTAGCTCCCGAGAAATAGAGCAGGAGGCTATTAAGGGGAGTTCTGTGTTTGCTATCACGGTCCGGGAGGTAGAGCAAAAGTCCGAGGGTGAACTCCCACCTGATGTTGTTCCCATTCTGCAAGAATTTACTGATATCTTTCCCGAAGAGCTTCTTGAAGGACTTCCAACTATACGGGATATTCAGCATGCTATCGATCTGATTCCGGGATCCTCATTGCCCAATCTTTCCCACTATCGCATGAGTCCCACTGAGCACGCCGAGCTAAAGCGGCAGGTCGATGAGCTTATGTAGAGAGGATCTGTTCACGACAGCATGAGTCCATGTGCTGTGCCCACATTACTCGCCCCAAAGAAGGATGGCACTTGGAGGATGTGTATTAATAGTCGTGCCATCAACAAAATCACCGTGAAGTATAGGTTCCCTATTCCCCGCCCGGATGATATGCTTGAAATGATGGCAGGTGCCACTATCTTTTCGAAGATCGACCTTAAGAGTGGCTATCATCAGGTAAGGATTAGGCCAGGTGATGAGTGGAAGACCGCATTTAAGACCAAGGATGGTCTATATGAGTGGTTGGTTATGCCCTTTGGGCAGATCAATGCCCCCATCACCTTCATGCGGCTCATGACTCATGTCCTTCGACCATTCATTGGAGTCTTTGTGGTAGTGTATTTTGATGATATTCTCATCTATAGTCACACTACGGGGGACCACTTGGATCATCTACGGCAGGTCTGCCTACTGTTGAGGCGAGAGCAGTTATTTGCAAACCCACAGAAGTGTGCCTTTATGACTCCTCAGCTTACCTTCTTGAGTTTCATTATGTCTAGTACTGGGGTCTCCGCTTATCCGGAGAAGGTCTGGGCCATTGTTGAGTGGCCGGAACCCCGCACGATCCATGATGTCCGCAGCTTCCATGCCCTCGCGACGTTCTATCATCGTTTCATCTGTGGATTTAGTTCCGTCACCACCCCGATCACGGACTATATCAGGAAGGGCACATTTGTATGGACGAAAGCCATTGCTGCTGCCTTCAAGGACATCAAGGAGCGCATGACCCAGACACTGGTTCTTCGATTACTAGATTTCTCGAGGATGTTTGAGGTCTCATGTGATGCGTCGGGTGTAGGAATTGGAGGAGTGTATAGTCAGGAGACGCACCCGATCGCATATTTCAGTGAGAAGCTGAATGACACGAAACTATGATACTCTACATATGATAAAGACTTCTATGCAGTTGTTCAGGCTCTGAGGCATTGGAGGCACTACTTATTACATCAGGAGTTTGTCTTGTACTCCGACCATGAGGCTTTGAAGTACCTCCATGCCCAAAAGATGCTCAATGAGCATCATAGCAGATGTGTTGAGTATCTCCAGCAGTTCACATTTTTGCTCAAGCATAAGGTTGGAGTGGAGAACAAGGTGGCTGATGTCTTGAGTCGGTGTGCATGTCTGCTGACTACCATTAGCACCGAGGTTATAGGGCTAGAGAAGATGAGAGAGGCTTATGTCGATTGTCCTGACTTTGGTCAGATTTTTGCCACTCCCCAGGCCAGACCCTCGAGATATCATAGTGATTATGTGCTTCAGGAGGGTTACCTCTTTCGAGGAGGTAGACTTTGTGTTCCCCGAACCCCGGTTCATGACTTCTTAGTCTAGGAACTTCGGCCGGAACAAGACTATCGAGGCTGTCGAGCACAGGTTCTATTGGCCAAGCTTGAAGAGAGATGTTGCTCACATTGTGGCCCAGTGCCGTACATGTGTTACGGCCAAAATGAAGAAGCAAAGCTCAGGCCTCTACACGCCTCTTCCCGTACCTGATGCCCCGTGGCATGATGTTAGCATGTATTTTGTTTTGGTATTGCCATACACCTCTAGGACGCATGATTCGGTCTATGTGGTAGCAGATCGATTCTTGAAGATGGCCCTTTTCATTCCTTACTCTAAGACCTCGGATGCTTCGAGGGTAGCCCGTCTATTCCTTTCTCATGTGGTGTGTAAGTTTGGGTTGCCTCGTACCATAGTGTCTGACCGTGATGTTAGGTTCACCAGTTATTTTCGGAAGACACTGTGGCATATGTTAGGTACTCACCTCAAGTTTTCCACTGCATATCATCCCCAGACATATAGTCAGACCGAGGTGGTCAATAGGAGTCTGGGTGATTTTTTGAGGTGTCTTGTTAAGGATCGTGTAGGGGATTGGGATCTCATGTTACCAGTAGCTGAGTTTGCATACAATGATTCGGTCAACAGGTCTACAGGTATGAGCCCGTTTGAGATTGTCACAGGTCGTAGGCCTAGGAAGCCAGTGGATCTTGTTCCCATGCCCATTCATGCCCGAGTGTCAGAGTCTACTGAGTCATTTGATAGGCATGTTAGGAGTCTGCATGACGACATTCGTCGTCACATTGAGGCCAGCAATGCACGGTACAAAGAGTTAGCCGATGCCCACAGACACCACCGTGAGTTCCAAGAGGGTGATTATGTCATGATTAGGGCTAGACCTGAACGGTTTCCCTCTGGAACCATCAAGAAATTGAAAGCTCGCGGAGCCGGCCCATTTTGAGTGTTGAAATGCGTCGGATCCAATGCGTATGTTATGGACTTGCCCGAGGAATATGGGATAAGCTCGACTTTCAATGTGTCTGATCTAGTTGCTTATAGCGACCCAACGATGATCCCAAGTGAGCCTTTTAATCTGTCTCCCCCTCTTGAGAGTGACCCTACACCTGAGTGCCCACCACCAGCCCCATTTTCATGGCAGCGTGAGTATATAGATCATATACTGGATGAGCAGGTGACCATTACAAGGAGTGGATCTTACCCGTGCTACCTAGATCGAGATCTGCTAGAGCGCTACTAGAGCGATCCAGACCATTACTTGACAGGGTCGAGTTTCTCCCACCCGGGGAGAATTGGTGCGGACACCAGAGTGAGCGAGAAGCATGAACCAGCGAATCGGTAGTACCGTACGCGCAGCACCACTCGAGCTACATCGGCTTCCCTTTGGCTCTAGGACAGTCTGGAGTCTCCATTCTGAGTCCCATCATTTTTAGTGTTTATTGGGTTTTTATTTGGATGTAATGTGTGCTTATTTGGTTTATTTGAGTTTAATAGAGTGTGATTAGGAGAAATAAATGGATTTTCTTGTAAAAAGGGGCCACCTAAGTCCCGCTGGCCCCCTCACCCTCCTCCCCATTAGGCCACCTAACTTCTAGGGACCCATAGGGGTTGGCCCAGTGCCCACCTTGGATATTGGACCATTGGACCAAAGAGGAAAAATACTATTTTTCTTCTTTAAGGGGGGCACACCCTCTTTTGGCTTTATTAGGCCAATTTTTTTATTTTGTTTGACCACAAAGAGAAAAATAGTTTTTGGTATCCCCAAGGTACCCCTCACCCACCCTAGATCAAAGAGTAATCCTAGTCATTTACCTAGAGTGTCCATTTCATATAAAAGCTTGTATTTTTCCATTTTCAACACAATTAATGAAAGAATTGAAGCATTTTTGTCCAAGGAGCCAAGGGTCGGCCCCTCTCTCTCTCCTCTCTCCCCTTGCAGCTGTGAAGGCTGCCTTCTGAGGTGTGACTCCTCCCATTATCAGTGTGTGAAGCTATCCGCCACCGCCACCACCGCCATCGAGCTGTCGTTGCACCGCCACCGCCGTCACCGGAATTCTGTCCAACTCAGGATAGCAAGCCAACTCCAGAATTTTGCTCTCAGCTCCCAGATCTGTTCGATCTGAAAATTTCAAGGTGAGTTCCCAAGGTTTATCCTACGTCTCACCTAAAATTTCAGAATTTCCCCACTTCGTTTTCCTATTTTCCCATATAGATTCCCACAGCCCTCAAGATCTGCCCCTGTGCAGTCTTGTGTTCCATAAACCAAACCTTTCACCCATGAGCCCCCCTTTCCGATTTCAGAATGATCTAAAATTTGGACTGGGATTTCTGTCCACCCAAACACCATCCCGCAAATTTTCTTAGGATTTTTCAAGTTCGTTTTCCATTTTTAAAAACCAGTGCATTTTCACAAATCTGTGCTGCCCCCTGCAGTTCAGATCCGACCCATCTATGTTAGAAAATTCATTTCCCATATCAAACCTCCACCAAAATTTACAAACAAATTATCCCCATCTTCCTTACTTCTTCCTCTAGCTTCCATAAAAAGCCCATCACCCAGATCTAAGGTTTCAACCGTGGTCAATGCCCTTTCTCAGGCAGATCTCAGTCTACCCAGCCAGATTTGAGACTAAGAATAGTCCCCTTTAAACTTTCTCCATGGAAAGTACGGCCGCAAATATATTCCTGTAACACCAGAGGGTTGAAGTACTTCAAGTTAGCTTCGCCGGCATCTGTCTCGCGTCGTTCCGACGTCGGGGCTGATCACAGCAATTTTTGTCACCTGGTCGCGCACTCCTGAAATAGCAAATCAGATCCGGGGCAGCAATCCTGAACGTTTGACGGTCGGATCCGCCTCACCTTCCACAAGGTGAACCAGTGCAGCAGCCTCATAGGGATCGTCCCTTTAGGTGTCCTCTTCGCAGTGGTACCAACCCCGCCACAGTCGGCCGTCCGAGCAGGTCGTGGACCCCACAACCGTCAGCCCGTGCCGTCCTGACAACATCCATTTGCAGCTTGTCGGCACCGACGAAGCGGATCAAAGTGCTACCCATCAACACAATTTCGATCCTCTCGGGTCCCACATGTTACCTATTACCTCCCTGCGTGGAGTGGGTTTGAAATTTGTAATTTGCTGAAAACTGTTTAACCGGGAGTTCGATTTTGGCCGGGGTTGTCTTCTCTACGCCTGGTGTGTGGAGGTAACGATCTATCCTTCTTGATATTTACTTACTTAGTATATGATTATATGCCGCTGCTTGAGTGCGTTAGAAATTCTAGCTCGTGAGTTCATGTTCATCACCGCTATGAGAAAGAGAGTTAACCCGTCCCGTGACTCGATCCGAGCACGAAAGTGAGTTTGACCACCCTTGACTCTGCCGGTTTCCCTCGCTTGGGACGACGAGTGAGCTCGCATTTCTGTTTACGGCATATATCCCATAGGAACTCTTAGTGTCGAGCCAAGGTAGCTCTATTGTTCGTGTGTCACTGGTCGCGTCATCTCGTAGAGTCCAAGGTTCGCATCATTCGGCGTCGTGTCCCTCAGTCCGTCCCGCATCAATCTTCCTGTACCGAGGTTACTAGTGGCCCACCCTCTAGCGAGGCTGCTCCGCCTATGCTCGGAAGTGTGACCGCTACTAGAGGTTCGACCACCTGATCCACCAACCAGCCTCGGAGCTTATAACTCTAACCGAGCCATACCCCTTCTCTTGGTGGGGGATTGATATCCTTGGGCCCTTCCCAGTGGCCCGGGCTCAAAAAAAGTTCCTTATTGTCGCCATCGACTATTTATCCAAATGGATCGAGGTTGAGGCTACTACTAGGATAACGGAAGCGGTAATCTAGAGTTTCATGTGGAGGATGATCATTTGTCATTTTGGCATCCCCTGGGTGATTGTGAGCCACAACGGTCGGCAATTTGATGGCACTTATTTTAAGAATAAGTGTGCCGACCTACATATTCACAACCACTTCTCTTCGGTAGCCCACCCTTAGGCTAACGGGCTGGTCGAAAATGCCAACAAAACCATCCTCAAAGGCATAAAGACTAGACTCGGTAAAGCCAAGGGTAATTGGCTTGAGGAATTGCATAGCGTACTATGTTCGTACTGAACCACTCTGAGAACTGCCACGGGCCAAACTCTATTTCAGCTAGTCTATGGCACCGAGGCAGTTATCCCACTAGAGATCAGTAGCCCGTCCCTTCGGGTTATCCACATCCTGTCCGAGTCTAATGGGTAGAAGCTGCTGGAAAACCTTGACTTAACCGACGAAGTACGCGAGGTGGCAAGAATCCAAGCAACGGAGTACCAACGACACATGATTCAGTACTACATTGCCCGAGTCCGAGATAGGTAGTTCCAATCAGGAGACCTCGTTCTCAGGAAAGCCGAAGCCTCTCAACCACTGGAGGCGGTGGGAAAGCTAGCTCCTAACTGGGAAGGGCCCTACCGAGTGTTCGAGACGCTCGGGAAAGGAGCATAACGACTATCTACCATGGAAGGGATGCCAATCCCTCGGACTTGGAACACGGCGGCCCTGCGAAAGTTCTATTTCTAAGCTCATCCATACATGTAAGAAACCAATAAAGACAATAAACTCTCCATTTCATTAATGTCAAAACTTTGGTACATCAGATGGGCCGTAGCCAGCACAATGTGCGTAAAAAATAAAAGTGATACAACATGAACTGATTACTCGGTGCAGACGAGGTTTGTAGCTCTAAGCCAAGCCACTGACTCCACCCAATATGGAAACTGGCTCGGATGACGGGACGACTGACGTCGTCTGCTCGGGAACTTTGGACGATATGGTATCAGAAACGAGAACCCCCACCAAGGATGGATGGAGGGGAGGTAAGAGAAGGCTCCATCTAGAATTGATGGAACCTCCAAAGAGTGAAAGAAAAAGGAGGGGGAGAGAGGGAGGGGAAGAGGTGAGGAGGGAACAAGGCAAGACCATTGCTAAACGCCCTCCTCCGTTAGACTCCCTCCGCTTCTACCTTACTGCTATTGCGGGCGACAGCCTAGAAGGTGTAAATAGAGCGCCCCGTGAGGTGCCCGCCATTCTTGCATGCCGCTCGCCATTCGCCCGCCATTCTTCCACGCCAAAGTCGACCAGACGCCACCGCCAAAGACTTCGTCAACGTCACCCTCCATATTTCACCAAAGGACAGCAACAGAATAGAAGGCGGTGCCGGTTCTCACTGTAGAGAGATGGAAGAGCAGGGAACTTAGTAAAGCCCTTGTTATAGTGTGAAGAGAAAGAGGCATCCTTCGGGACCTTTTATAGGCCGGAGGGGGAAACCCCCGCCTTAATTGAACCTCTCCTCAAAAACACGCAAGGGACTATAATGTGAAGGCGAATACCTCCCCGAGGATTAAATATGCTCCCTTGCCATTAAAATCTCTCTACAGGAATACGCGAACAAGTCAGTTAAAACGCCAAAAGATGGAAAAGTGCCAGATAGGCACCCTTTAATGAGGCGATCAACGCATGGCCAGATTTTTTGGCAGAAGAATCGGACAAGATATTTGATTCACCAATGACTGTAGATATCAAACTTAGTCAAACACGGCAAGAAGCACTCGAGTACGCTCTAAAACTTACTGCCATTATATTCTAAAGAAAGTTTGTGATTGTTGATAGTTTTTATGTGGTGATGAAGTGGGTGTGATGATGAGGTGTGTGAGATATGAAGGTGTGATGGGTGATATGTGCTAACTCAAACCAGCATTAACATCAAACATAGAGCATGTGGGCATGTGATCTCAATAGTGCAAAGGAAGATAGATAGACATAACCAAACACTACACACACCGTGGGTGTAGAGCAACTAAAAGAACAAAGAAAATAAGAAAAGATGAAAAAATACGATAACCAATGCCCAAATAAGAAAGATGTGATCGCCACCAAAGCAAGCAATGCAGCAAAACTACACCACGTACCTTGGAAAGAAGCCGAGTGAAGCACACCCGCCCGCGGGAGAGAAAACCAGGTGCAGACGTGAAAAATGGTCCTAAGACGATCGCAAGGCAGAGAAAAACGGTCAGACGATAGACTACAAGGCGAGGCAAACGGTCTGGCGAAGGCCGCTAAGCGCACCCAGAAAAGTGTGACGTGGAACTTGAATCTCCACCCCCCCTGGCAGGCCAGAAGAGTTGGGCCCCGTGTAATGACCTCTGTAAATCTACAAAAGAGTGTAGACACAAGAAGAAACAACCCAATTGGCCCTGGAGAAGTGTGGTATCTATAATGCAATGAAACTAGTATGCATAAAAGGAAGGGTGAATACATGGGGGGTTGGTGGTTTTTAACCCCTGTGGGGCGTGAAAATAGTAGGAGGATGTTTAAAAATATGATGTGAGTGCATAAGAACGTGGAGAAAGAAGAAAAGGAATATGCTATGATGATGCAAAGAAGGACAAAGACTAAGACAAGAAGAACACAAAAAACACTTAAGAACTAGCTACTCCCTAGACCAGACAACCCTAGGACGCAGAGACAAGCTCCCCCTAGTTGGTACTTGCTCCAAGATGTGGCAACACTTCGACGCGAGCTCCAAAAATCTCCTCCTCAAGCCATGAAGTCAAGGGTTTTATTTATAGACCCCCAAAATCTTAGGTCGACTTGGAGGGATAATAACATGAAAATAGGGCTGAACCTAGATAAATCTCGAAGATAATACTCCCAAGAGTCCATAGAAACAAACAGAAGCTTATGAGGATCAACACTCAGAGAGAAATCATCAAACTAAGGACTCTAGTTCGACCATAGCTGAAGAGAGGAAGCGCAGATGGAGCAGGACTCTTTGTCTCCCCTATTAGTCTTGCAATAGACCGCAAGGCTCAAGAAACGGTTGACCGATAGACCGCAAGGCCCAGTCGTCTACAAAGAGATAAGACCAAAGAAATCCAACGGGACTCTCTGCCTTCTAACGGTCTAGCAAAGGATCGCCAACGCCCCATTAACGGTTGTGCGATAGACCGCAAGGCTAAGGGACGTGGCAAAAGAGATAAAGGCAAATAAATCTTCGATTAAATCCACAACAAAATCCTTATTAGCCATTGTCTAGGCCCAATAAGCTTAAATGATGAGAAAAGAGGGAGCTAGGCCCAACCAGGGAGAGCGACCCATAAAATAAGCCCAAAAATGACCCAAAAATGGCCCAACAACAGGCAAACAATCTGGGACATCATAAAAGTAAATAAAGAGACGACCCAACTCATTGGTCATAAAATGAGTGTCAACATATGCCCCTCCTTAACGTCCTCTTTGCAGGGGAGCGAGCGGAGGTGAAGGGAAAGCGAAATGGAACATGGAAATGAAGCGAAAATGAAGCGGAGTGGACTGAAAAGCGGACGTTAAGGTAAACGACACTGTTCTCAACCAACGAGTGATAGGAATCTTCCAGAAAACTCTGAACCAATCACAAGGAACGGCCAAACCGAATGACGCATGCCTGGAGGAACTAACAACTAAGGAAACAAAACACGACCAACCTCCTCACTGAAACACACAGCTTATAGGCGATCAGAGAAGCGAAAAGAAAAGTGAGCAACTAAACTCCAGACAAGAATCCTTAGCTAACTAAACTGCGTAAATATACCGAAGAAAACCTTCCAACTCAGAGTGGAATGACTCTCCTTACCCAAGACCATGGACATAGTTATTCACCAGTACTGAGACACATTTAGACAGATTAGGGCTCATGAATGCTTAAGGATGCGCATGATGCATGCTGGGCTAAAGCAAAAGAAATCATCAAAATGAATGCAAAGAAATCATAAAATAGAAAGATACTTGGGAATAGTATTGCTAGACCGGACAAATCAGAGTCAAGACACTATCCGCAACCACGACGTGCGAGATAGAACCATCGTCCCCCAACTCTTCCAACCCAACGGCCAATCCAACGATTAAACATGTGCACTGAGATCATCATCATTTTTGTTAAAGAGAAACATCAGATCCTAGAACACATGAATGACCAGCCGGTTATCAAGATAATATATCATAGCTACCATATAGTAATGCATAAAGAGACTTAGGAATCGAAATACTTACTTGACTTACCTGCCTGGCGAAAAGAGACGATGTGATAGCGCTTATGAATTCCAATCATTTTAGAGGTTAGCCATCAAATAATAAAGCCATAGAGATAAGCATGATGCATCAAATAAGCAAAGGCCACATGAGCAAAGGGTATCATCATTCAATCATAACAGCATGAAAAATAGTCATTCCAAGACCGCAAGGGGAAGCCTAACGGTCTAGAGATACACCGCTACCCTTGAGGCGGTTCACATTCCTGTTTGACGCGGATTTTATCTCGCATGTGTCTTATTCATTTATCTGTTGATTTATTGGCGTGCCAGTCACCGTGGTGACGATTCTTATTGTGCGCTCGATCTGACTTGGTCAGTCGATTGTGAGTGATCGTGTCTAGACTAGTAGTCCGTCATACCCTGAACGCTATGACGTTAATTACATCCTCCCTAAGGAAGACAACCCTTGATTAAACGCTAGAGGTAGGAGGAATGCAGCGGTAAAGCCGTATGCTCAAAGGAGACAAGTTCATCTGTTTACAAGACGTTAAACGTGTTTGAACAGAACAGGGGTTTATTAATTACGGGGGGGAAAACCTGCCGGCATATTCCCACCATCTTGGATGATGTCAAGTGGGGAATAGGAAACCACCCATGCAGCGGCAGGGTGGGCTCCGCAAAAGATCGGGTATGTATATAGACATAACCCTGAATCCGGATGGGGACCGGTCCTGATGTAACACACCCGGTACGAGTGCGATATCTTATTAATATCCCCCTTTGGAGGGCCATCAGAGATCGCACAAGGGCATAACTCCGTGGGCCAGCGGGGTTATAGGAGAATACCACACTCGATTGGTGGGGCTATGTAAATTTCGGCAGCATGTTCCCTTAACCTGGATTATGCCAAGGAAGAATAGGTCATCGTCCACGGAGAGCCGGGACGACGACCGAACAAAGATGGGCACCGGGCCCGGGGACATCTCTTGCTATCATATTATTGATCAATATTCCCTTGGAACCCATCAGAACACACATAATGACATGGTTCTTTAGGTTCATAAGGCATCGGTGAAATCCGGATTTGGGACAGAAGCTGTAGGGGAGATCCTCCCCATTTATTGTATCTCATTAAGATACAAGTGATGGTCTATGAGTATCTCCTTAAACGGATGTAGGGGAGCTTAAGAAGTTTATAGAAGAATGGTGCAGAGGTGGGCCTCTGAGTGGGTTTCATCTGACTGAAGAAGGGATCTCGGCTTGGCCTTTGGTTTGGACAAAATGGGACTCTCGGCCTGGCATTTGATGGATGGAGAGGGGCTCTCGGCCTGGCGGTTGGGCTGGCCAAAGAGGCTTTCAGCTGCCAAGAGAAGGCTCTCGGCCAAGAGCTCTCGGCGGCCAAAAGAAGGGGGAAATACCCTCTCGGCATGGAGGCTCTCGGCCTACACCTGAGCGCGCCGAGAAGGGGGGGGCGCCGAGAGGGGCAGCATCTATTGTGCCCCTGTGGTTATTTGAGTTTCATATGGTCACTTGGGTCATTCGACATCATTCTATGGTCATATGTGTTCTGTGATATTCTTGGTTTTGATAATGGCTAAACACTATTCGTCATTGTTGCTTTTCACTCTTATATGACTGACATATGTTCTGTTGTGTTTATGACAGATATGCACATGAAAGCTCAATGTTGCGCCCTCGCACGCGGATCGACCTGCGCGGTCAGGTCGCGGGGATCGACCTGAGCGGTCAGGTCGCAGGGGTCAAGGGGGCAGCGCCCCTTGCGGGGGTTTCCGGGGGCGGAGCCCCCGGAACAAAATTTAGAAATGCTCAAAGCATATTCTATGTTGATTTCAATCCCAAAATACATGAAATTGATGAGGACATGAATATCTTGACTTATGAACATGTTTCATTGGTCTAACACTTCATTTTTGTAGGTATAGGTATTTCCGGTCGACCTACACACCTTGGCCGGTCGACCAGATTTGCCAGAGCCTAAGAATTCCACATTTTACAGGTTTCGGTCGACCGCCCCTGCCTTTCCGGTCTACCGGTTCTTCCAGAAACGAAACACTCCAGGAATTACAGATTTCGGTCGACCGCCCCTACTTTTCCGGTCGACCGGTTTTCCCAGAACTGAAATGTTGACATTGTTACAGGTTTCGGTCGACCGCCCCCAGGCGTCCGGTCGACCGGTTTTGCCAGAGCCGAAACGTTCTGGCTGCAGCAGGTTCCGGTCGACCGGCCCATGAATTCCGGTCGACCGCCAGCCCCGAGCCTTCATTTTTGACTTTGTTTCCAACTTCGAAAAGGGCCATTCAACCTTGATTTCTTTAATCCAAATGTCACCTAATCACCCACAAATTGTGGATCTGGTCTGAGGCTTGTCTATAGACCATTCAAGGTCTATAAAACCAACACATGAGGGGATGAAAACCCTAATGCTTCAAGCCTTCAAGGGAGCCCATTTTCGAGCTACTGTAGCACCTCCGTGAACAGTGTTTCGGGAGGAAGTTCTTCATCCATCCAAGGTGATTCAAGCTCAGATCTGAAGCCAAGCAACCTCTTACAAAGCAAGAAGCAATCAAGGGCAAGAAGGGTGATCAAAGAAAGCTAGAAGGAGTATACTTCAAGAAGGAAATCAAGATACTCTGGGAAGAAGCTCTTCATCAAATCTTCATCCATCCTCTTCATCATCTCAAGGGGATCCATTGAAGCTCACTCTCAAGGGAGATCATATTCATCCATTCAAGTTCTTTCAACCTCATTCAAGTTCAAAGAGAAGATCAAGAGAGAAGAATTGAAGGAAGAGGTACTGTTCACGTGAACAGTACTCCGTGAAGAACATTCATCCAATCAATGGTGAATCAAGAAGATTGAGTTGAAGCCAAGAGGATCCTTGTTGCTGATCAACATTTCATACAAGGGCCAATTCATTTCTACTCATAACTCAATTTCTTGTCTTAGTTCATTCACATTTGTTTTCCTTTCAATATTGATTAAACATTGAAGTTGTGATTCGTCCCTACCGTTGGTTAGTAGGAAGGCAATCGGAGGTGTTTCCGATCTGCGGTGTTGACGTCCCTACCGTTGGTTAGTAGGAAGGCAATCGGTGGTTTCCGATTTGCGGGTTGGTGCGCTGCACAAGTGAAGCCTCACCGGGTTTTGGTGAGGGGTGGACGTAGGGCTGAGGATTCAGTCCGAACCACCTTAAAAATCCTGTCTAGTGTGGTTTGCTTGTGTGATTGATTCGTTCTAGATGCATGCTTAGGATCGAATTATTATATATCTTGCATATCTTGCTAAGTGAATCATAGCATTCTTGGAAGCTAGTTTCTATTCCGCTGCAATTCATTTTAACTAGCTGTTTAGAGGGCCGCACTGCGAAAAGTGGGGCTGATCTATTCACCCCTCCCCTCTAGATCCGCTGTCCACTACACAACAGCATCAAGGCTTGGGCAAAAGGGGTGAATGGCTATAGGCAGGGGGGTTCTCGGCCTGGTCATTTGGGCTGGCCAAAGAAAGATAAAGCCTCTCGGCCTGGGGCTTCTCGGCGGGCAAGAGGGCGCGCCGGAAAGGGAGGCGCCGAGATGGGCAGCTTCAATATTGGGCAAAAGGTGTGAGGGTGGTTATGAAGGCAGAAGAGTTCTCGACAGAGGGCTTCCCGACGTGCTTCTGGCCACGCCGGGAGTCTGTACGCCTGGAGCCTTGCATGCGTAGCCTCACGAGGAAAGCGTTTGATAACCAACTGGGTTGTCGTTTAGCTAAAAGACGGGGAAAGCATCTCGGCCTTATGGTTTTCGGCGGGGAAGCTAGCACGCCGAGGGGGTGAGACGCAGGAGAATCTTAGGGTTTCCAGAGCTCAGGAACGATGCTCTATTCTGGTATTTTCTGAGGATTTCAGACTCAAATCAATGTCGGGCCAGAGGTGCAAGGGAGGAACTTCATGGGGACTTCTATCAGAAGAGTGCCAAGGGTTTTGGCTGAATAAATCAAACGGAGGAGATCAGACTACCACCTGATCCTGTTGAGGATTTTGCCCTCTGTTGCAGGCCATTTGGGGGAATCGGGAGATGACTGCCCTCCGACCCCTCCAGAAGAATCCAGCGACATTAAACCCATGGAGAATGAAGGGCTGTGAACCATATAACTTCAGGCCCTAAGCATCCAATGTTTAGGATGGAGAGCCTGAGATCAGATCGTTATTCATGAGAGATGGGCAGCCCAGGAAACCAGAAAACTGATATCTCTGGCTCCTGAACCGCCAAAGGGGAAGGGCTCCTCAGAAAACCCAGATCATAGATATATATAAAAAAAATGGGTATCGAGATCGGAGGGGGAAAGAGAGAACAAGACTCAGTAACCCATTGGATGGGGTTAGGAGTCTTACCCTCGTCCCCCTTCAAAGAATGAACCCAGGCGATCGGCTTCTAAACCCAAAGAAAATAATCTGTGCTCTTCTCAGACGAAGGCCGTATACATTGAGAGACAGACAGACGTAGATCGGTATGTTGCTCCATCAATACCCAGACGGGTCATCTTGATGCTTCATTGCATTGCATATAAAAGATATTACACCGACCACGAAAGGCAAAATGTAAAGCATAAATCTAAAATCAAGGCCGGAACTCCGGCTACAGTTGCTAGATCGAGATAGAACTCGCCATATTACATCAGATAAAGAAAGAAAGAAAACATGGAGGGGAGGGAGGAGCATTGACTCCTCTCCCTCCCCGGTGCCCACCTGGAGCTCTCCTTCTTCTTCTCTTCTATTTCCTCTCTGTTGATCGAAAGGAGAGGGGTGGCTCTTTCTCCCAGAACGATCCCCTTTCTCTATCTGGCTTTCTCTCTTTTTTTTTCTTCAGCTTTTTTTTCTCTCCAGTCGATCGATCCCGGAGCCCTCTTCTTTTTTTTTCTCTCCGATGTTGTCCCCCTTTATCTCTATCGATGGGAGGGGTTTTTATAACCCCTTCCCTCTTCCTTCTCGGCAGGCATCTTCACGGCGCGCCTGAGGCATGCTTCCCGGCGCGCTCAACCTTGATCTCTGGCGTCATATCTGGGCTTCGACATGGGCTTTGGGCGCCATCTTCATATAGGCCCACTTAGGGTTTCTTCAAATGTATCATCATCCCAAATGGTCTATCATTTCTGAAATATCTTGTATTGACGTCACGATTGCAATTTTCATCAATTCGCAGACAGGGTTCTATCAGTCCGTAGATAGGGTTCTATCAGTCCGTAGACAGGGATTTATCAGTCCGTAGACGGGGTTTTATCAGTCCGTAGATAGGGTTCTATCAGTCCGTAGACAGGGTTCTATCAGTCCGTAGACAGGGATTTATCAGTCCGTAGACAGGGTTTTATCAGTCCGTAGACAGGGTTCTATCAGTCCGTAGACAGGGTTCTATCAGTCCGTAGACAGGGTTCTATCAGTCCGTAGACAGGGTTTTATCTTATCAATATCGTCACTCGAATGGCGACGAGCTCGGACATCAGCCTCAGTCTTTCGCTGTTGGTCATATCTTCTTTTCAATCATGCTTCCACCCCTGTTCATTTTCCGGGTGTCAACAAATGCCCCCCACCTGCGGGCGGCGTAAGCGCAGAATAAGCGCCACGGGGGTTGCAGGTGTCTTTCACTATTCGAGGGTATCTTCCTCAATTTGTCTTCAATTCAGTCCTCAGACCTGATCATCTTGCTGTAACAGTATTCTGTACATCGATGTTTCTTCTCTTCATAATTTCTGTCATCATTTTCAGCATTTGGGGCTTTTCAGCCTGCAGTATCTCCCGGCGCGAAGCTTCTCGGCGCGGGTGGCTCGGCCTGGGATGTTATCGGCCTGGGAGGCTTCTCGGCGCGCCCTGGCCGCAGAGGGTCTCGGCTTGGGGACCTTCTCGGCGCGCCCTCTAGCCGCCGGGGGATCTCAGCCTGGGGAGCTTTTCGGCCTAGGACTTCTCGGCCTGGGCCTCTCGGCCTGGGGCTTCTCGGCGCGCCTTATGGCCGCCGGGGGGCTCTCGGCCGAGAGGTTCTCGGCACGCATTTCCCCGCGCCGAGACCTCAGTCGCCTGGGCCCTATTTAGGGCGCCGATCGCCCCTTTTTTTCTTCATTCTCCACTTGCCTCTCTCTCTCTTCAGTTTCTTTTTCTCATTTCCTCTTCTTCGGCGCGAGTAGCCTTCGCCCTCTCAGCCGTCGCCGCGAGTCTTCCGTCTGGGTGACGTATTTTGGGATTCGATCCCTTTGCTTCCGGGATCACCCCCTCTTGGTTGGTGACCCCCTATTCTTTTGGGCAGATCCCGAATAAGGGGATATGCTGCCGAAATTTCCATAGAATATCATGTTGCAATCCTTATAAGACTGCCTTTTAATCCACATTTCTTCTTTTGTTCACAGACATAGCCATGGCTTCTGCCTCTGCTGCTACATCCTCTGGAGCTGTTGGAGCTAGCTCATCGGCCCAGCCAGACATATCTCGGGCCAGAGTGAATTGGTTGAACGTGCATAGCTTGGATTATGGATATGATAAAATAGCTTCAGTTGACGAATCGTCTGATTCTGAAACTGACACAGTGCAGACGGCCCGGGTATATTCCACGGTGTCCGAGACATGCTTCAGGCGGGATAGTAACTATCGGCCAGACTTTCCGAAGGACCGACATCTGATGCCGTTCATACGGACTTTCACAGTGAGCGGCATGCGAGACTACCGGATAGCTCACGTAGTCGAAGCTGCCATTCTTGCTGAACGGGATAGTCTGAAGGACTCAGTATATCGTGGCCAGGCCATCTATCTTCCCGGAGAGAAGCGGGATTGGGGTGCAGTCCTTGGAATATCGGAGCTGGAACCCGAGAAGAAAATGCTGATCTGGGCACCTGAGTTCACACCAGCCCGGTGGGATAATGTCAGCGGCCGAGTTCATAGGGAGAAGCCCGGCTACGGCATGTTCTTGGCACCTATAAAGTGGGGATATCGTGAAGAGCCCTTCGTGCTAAATTGCTCAGTCATTCAGTTTAAGTATCTTCTGGCGGCCGGCTTGTTTGGAGACACCAAGATCACTGACGCTCACCTATTCCGAGTGGGGGCAGTGGAATTTACAGAGTTTGTTCTGCTAGAGTATGCCCCCTGCTAATCAGAGCAGGAGTGTATCACAGTGTCTTTGCTTCCAGATTCCGGTATCCCATATCCCGGGGGCTGTGCTGTGGGATGTTTGAGGTGTTCTGCCCTTTGTTCAACACTTTCTATACGGCGGAGGGGGAAACATCTCTGGATCTTTGGAGCTTATCACAGCTTTCCGGCCTGCCCATTGATGGCGAGCCGTATGAAGAAGTCTATTTGGTGGACTCCGAGAAAGACAGCTCTGATGGAGAAGGCAAGTATTCCCTCGGCTTCTCTTACCGATATTTGATGAAGGTTTATCGCTCCATCTGTCTAGCATATAGTAGAGGATCCTCCAAAGGCTATCATCCTCGAGAGAAAGGTAGCAAACTGAGGGTCCGGATCGGGCAGTGGCTTCAGTATTTCTTCGCCGGTCCCCTGAAATATGCAGATTTCCCCTCCATGGGTCCTGTCGCGAGCAAGTAGATAAGAGCTCCTCGCTATAAATCGGCATTGCCATCTTCATTGCGCCATGCGGGCAAAGGTGGTCCCAACCCGGCAGGGGTAGATCCTATCACACACTGTGCAGCCTATCTCACATTCTGGCTGTGCACTTTTGATCTTCCACAAGGGGACGAGACAGTCATTCGACCAGAGGTCATATATCCAGCTTGTCAGATGGCATGGGGGATGAGGCTGTCGCTCTGCCCAGTGGCCCTGTGTTTGATATACAAATCCTTGGGGGACCTGTACAGACATCGGACTCCCCATTCTTTGAGGACCGTGGGTGCTTTTCATTTCTTCAATGCCTGGGTCTGCAGCATATTCCCCGAATTAGCTCCGAGAACCCTGCAGGCGGATACAGTGTCACCCAGGATGATTGAATTTGCCAGCGCTGAGCCTGGTCCCTTTTATGATCAGCTATTCAAAATCAGGGGCCGACTGATAAAGGTACCGATGGACGCTCCTGGTAGCATACATTTTTGGAGCTTGGCAGCAGGTTTGGCTCCTTTGATTGATCCTCAGAGAGAATGCAAGCTGGAGGAGGTAGAAACATATATCCACCCCATCTCCGGGGTTAACATTGCTCGGCCTATCCTGGAACCGGAGCTGGTGAGATGGGCCATGGCAATTCGGCCCAGTGTTTTGGTTTATAGGAAGGGTGGCCTGCTTCTGTTGGAGCCGTACTATCCGTTCCGCTATGGGCGAAACTTCGGCTACGACCAGCATATTCCAACTTCAGCCGCCCAGTTTCCCCTAGACAGTCGGGCCAAGCACGGGTCCCTCATTGTTGGCGAGGGCCGGTTGTGGTGGGATTTCTATCATCGTCATGACGACGCAATCTTCAGGGTGCCCGTTGTTTCTAACCGTGTTCCCCGGGTAACATCAGAATATATCAAATGGTGGAATATCCGGACCGGCTTTTATAGAGACGGCAGAGGCACCTTCTGGGACGTTGCAGAGCGCTCCTTCCAAAAACAGCAGCCTGGGCCGGTGTTTGAAATTTCTGAGGCCCATCTGAGAAAGCTTTATTCGCAGAACCCGAGGGAGGCAGAGAACTATCTGTCCCAGCGCCGAGCTCTGAAGGAAAAGAATTCCGAGCCGCTCGCTCCTGTCTTTGCTGCCATCAACGAGGACACCTTTATGCAGAACCTGAAACATCTGAGCCATGTAGGGGGCGCTCGCTTGGAGGAGCAGCAGTATCCATTCCCCGTTGAAGAGCCGCTCCCGGCAGTAGCTCATTGGAGGGGTCCAGTTGATAAATTTCATCCATATAGGACGTTTGTGCGTCGGGAGGATAGAACTCAGACGTACTATAAGCAAACGTCTTGGCTGTTCATTCTGCTGAATTTGCATGGATTATCTGCAGAGAGCCCGATAGCTGGCATTTTGAACAAGCCGTTGTTTATATCATTTCATTATGTCGATGGCTGGGGCATGGACCATCTCGACTTGTTTCGCTGCCTCGACCTTCATGGCCATAATGATTTGGCAGCGTTGGTAGAGAAGTGCCAGCTATTTGGTGATGTGTGCTGGCTCATCAAGGAGGCTGCCTCCCGCTCCAAGGAGGTAGCTTATCTGTACTGGCCGCTCTCTGTATTTTATGATGGACCAGCAGGTATAATCTTTTCCTTTCTGACTGCAGTGTTTTTCTGTTTAGCATCTGAATTTTGTATCTATTGATCCCATCATATTTCTGCCGTTCTTAACAGACCGGCCCGACATAAAGCGGCAGGGGCTCTATAGGAAGATTATTGCGCAGGCTGAGAAGCCCACTTATTTTGAAATTCCTGCTGCAGCACCGACCACTACTCCCCTGCCTCCTGGCAGGAAGAGGAAAGCTTCTGCAGTCAAGGCTGCAGTTGGGAAGGCCAGGAAGGCCAAGAAAGCTCAGGCTCAACAATCGGCTTCGGTAGTGATGGACACCGGGACCCCTCTCCCTGACATTCCCTCATTTGATGAGTTTGAAACTCAGAGGGAAGCCGCTCAGGCATCCGTTCAGGGTAACATCAATATTCTGACATTGCATTCTTCATTCTATCTTGCTGGATTTCAGAGGAGTGTTTAAGTCTGACCAGCCCTTTTTACATAGCCCAAGAACCAGTTGCAGCGCCCTCCGAGGTGGAGACCAGGTTGCCCTCTCCCACGCCGACTAGTGAGGCGGAGGGTAAGCATACCCCTTTCATCTTTTTATGTTTGTTTCAATTATCTTTCATCGTCCCTCTCATAGGCTTTTCTTTACAGTGATGGCCGGGGAGGAGACTGAGATTACAGGAGCGGCTGGCGATACTACTCAGCCGCGGGAGGTTTATACGACCCAGGTGAAATGGGGCCCCGCTCCCGGAAGGCGCATAGTTACTCGGTCCTCCTCCAAGCAGATGTTAGCATTGATGGCCCCGCCCATGGACAGAGTAGAGATCTCCTCCAGTAGCTCTGCGGCCACTTCTGAGGCAGGTGGAGAAGAAATAGATTTCGGCGGGAGTGACACGGAGGGTGCCTCTAAACCAGAGGCCCCATCCGTATGTACCGCCATTGTTTTATCATTGACACCCCCCAAGCTGCTGGTGCCGTCTTCTAGAGAAGAATTGCCAGAAGAGTTTGTCGCTGTAGATACCGAGGCAGATATAACTCCCCCTTTTATGGTCTCATCAGCGGAGCTTTCTTCCTCCCTGCAACCTTTTGAGGATATTGGCATCACTTTAGAAGTGAGTCTTTTCCCTTTCTGGTTTCATTTTCCCCGTCTTTATCTGCTGCTTGACGCTGCATTGATTCGTTCACAGGAATCCATTGTTGCCCTTCCGGCTACGAGTGCAGCCGTTGAAGCCTCTTTATCCGGCACCTTGGCTATCGTTCCTGCTTCGGTAGCCATTCTTGAGATAATTCGCCCTGCGCCGGTGAGGGTGCAGTCCTCCACAGACTTAGCATCATTGGACCTGCGGAATGCAGGGGAAGGCCCGGCTCTCATCAGAGCTTTGGATTTTAGAGCTGAAATGGACCCAGCCAGGGGTTCTGCCTTTATACCAGCTGCAGTGATGACCATCGCTCCAGAATCAACAGTTCCCACAGTATCAGTCATGGAGAGCGAACCTTTGCCTCTTTAGATCGTGGCCCCCGCAGCCCTGACATTGCAGGGGGCGGGCACCGAAATGGAAGAAGGAGAGGTATCTGCTGCAGAATTGGGAGTATCGCCTATAATGACCACGGAATCTGCTTCCGTATCTTCAGAATCTGAGGAGGAGATGCCTGAAGTTGCGTCCGGGAGTATCTCGACGACCGCCTCCGAGGAGATGGAGGTGGAAGATTTCCCGGCCACCTCAGAGGCTATGGGTGGAGCTCAGTTGGTGGCTTCGGCGGACCTGCCGTCTTCTTCTTCGCAGCCGGACATCACCCTATGGGCGGATATAGACAGTGAAGTATCTTATGAAGTAGCTCCTCTTCCTTCGCCTGGCTTCACTTCCCCTGAAAGTTTTGTTTGGCAACATCTGGGCATGCTGCGTCAACTGGTGGAGTCCCAACCTGGACAAACTCATTTACAGTTGAAGGAGATAGCCGGGCGCTTCACCGTTGGTTTACAGGTGATGGGATGTCCCACAGAAATATGGGCCCAGCGGGTTCTTTTGCTGTTAAAATTTTTTCACCGCCGGGATTTCTTGACACATATCATGTCGGGCAGATTGGCGGCCTTGAAGTTGCAAAGAATAGAGTGCAAGTCCGAGCTGGCAAAGGTGAACTCTATCTTTCAGGAGCGACAGCGTCAAATGCAGTCTTTGGCGGAGCGGGAGCATTTCGTGCGCGACCGGATAACTATCCTGGAAGCTGAACTGTCTGATCTCCGAGCTGAGCTGCCACAGCTGACAACTTCTCGACCGTAACTCGAGGAAGAAGCAGCTTTATTAGAGGGGCAGGTGGCATCCTTTCGAGACTAGTCTGTTCGACTGCAGGAAGAGGAGGCTCGGCTTCATGAACTAGGAGCCGCCCCTTCTGTGGGTCTTCTGGCATTCGAGGATATCTTCCGACAGCCATGAATCATTTTCTTTTTCTTTTCTTCTTCTCCTTTTTTGCTCTTTTGTGATACAATGTACCCTCGGGGCCCTTTATGTACTCACTTCTTAATGAAAGGAAAAATTTTGCCTTATGTGTATCCACCTTCTTTTCCATGTGGTTTTATCACTTCAGGGAAGTGGGGTATTGGTTTTGGCAAGCCCTCATGCGAATGGCGCGTATTTGGCAGGAGAGCGTCCACCCCTTCAGAGAAAGGATGGGGAACTCGCTCCACCGCGTGACGGCATCCGAAGAGGTGTTTAAACCGGATTCTGTTAGTAGCGGCAAACGTCCCTCTTGGCAATATGTGCTGTGAGGGAGACAATTTGCAGGAAATGTGAAAGAAAGGGCCTTATCAGAATAGACGGAAAGTCTAGACTGGGTAGAGGTTATAACAGGTGGGATGATTATAGGCTATGTGGTTTTCATCAAGACAGACGTAAGGTCTGGACTAAATAGGGTTTCATCATTGATCGGGCGAAAATGCCAGTCGATCAACAGCTAGTTTTATCATCGATATTGGGTTTATATCGATGTAAGAAGAGTTCATAAATTTCCTCAGAATAGATGAAAGGTCTAAACTGAGTAGGGTTTTATCATTGATCGGGCGAGGTGCCAATCGATCAACAGTTGATTTCATCATCGATATTGGATTTATACTGATGCAAGAATTTTCATAAGTTTCCTCAGAATAGACGAAAGGTCTAGACTGAGTAGGGTTTTATCATTGATCGGGCGAGGTGCCAATCGATCAACAGTTGATTTCATCATCGATATTGGGTTTATATCGATGTAAGAAGGATTTATAAGTTTCCTCAGAATAGACGAAAGGTCTAAACTGAGTAGGGTTTATCATTGATCGGGCGAGGTGCCAATCGATCAACAGTTGATTTCATCATCGATATTGGGTTCATATCGATGTAAGAAGGATTTATAAGTTTCCTCAGAATAGACGAAAGGTCTAAACTGAGTAGGGTTTATCATTGATCGGGCGAGGTGCCAATCGATCAACAGTTGATTTCATCATCGATATTGGGTTTATATCGATGTAAGAAGGATTTATAAGTTTCCTCAGAATAGACGAAAGGTCCGAACTGAGTAGGGTTTATTGCAGGTGGGACATGCGAAAGAGGGTATGTGGATTTCACCAGGGCAAACGTAAGGTCTGTCCCAGAAAGGCTTTATCATCGGTGGGGCATGGAGCCGTATGACCGACGGAAGGTTTTACCAACAAAGGCAGATGAAGGTATCATGCCGGTTGGCACGGGACCTTTTTGAATTACCATATTACTGACCCAAGTGCCCTTTCGGGTTTTCACCAGAGCCAGCCCCCTCTTGCTTTTGCCCACGCGTCCTTTCGGATTTTCACGTGGCGGGGTACCCGATTTTGCCTACAGTGCCCTTTCGGATTTTCACCACAGCTGGGTTTTGGTCATTTTTGCCCTCGTTCAGAATGCCTGAACAAGACTGGCGGGGTATCTCTATTTTTAACCCCATTTTGTCCCTTCTTCTTCTTTTTCTTTTTTTTTATTGAAACTTTGATTCTATAACTGATAGGCGCAGCTTGTGCATATATCATCATTGACGTGGGTGCTAACATCAATGCAAGGATTTTTATAGGTCTCATCAGGATAGACGTAAGGTCTAAACTGGACGGGTTCCATCGCTGATTGGGCAAAGCGCCAATCAATCCGCAATGGGTTTCATCATCGGTATTGGGTTTATACCAATGCAAGGATTTTTATAGGTCTCATCAGGATAGATGTAAGGTCTAAACTGGACAGATTTCATTGCTGATCGGGCAATGCGCCGATCAATCAGCAACGGGTTTCATCATCGGTATTGGGTTTATACCAATGCAAGGATTTTTATATAGGTTTGATCAGGATAGACGTAAGGTCTAAACTGGACAGGTTTCATCGCTGATCGGGCAGTGCGCCAATCGATCGGCAACGGATTTCATCGTTGGTATTGGGTTTATACCAATGCAAGGATTTTTATATAAATTTTACCAGGATAGACGTAAGGTCTAAACTGGACAGATTTCATCGCTGATCGGGCAATGCGCCGATCAATCAGCAACGGGTTTCATCATCGGTATTGGGTTTATACCAATGCAAGGATTTTTATATAGGTTTGATCAGGATAGACGTAAGGTCTAAACTGGATAGGTTTCATCGCTGATCGGGCAGTGCGCCAATCGATCGGCAACGGATTTCATCATTGGTATTGGGTTTATACCAATGCAAGGATTTTTATATAAATTTTACCAGGATAGACGTAAGGCCCAAACTGGATGGGTTTTATCACGGCGGGACGTAAAGAGATGTGCGGGTTTCTTCGTGGTTACCACATTACCGACCCAAGCGCCCTTTCGGGTTTTCATCAGAGCCAGCCCCCTCTTGCTTTTGCCCATGCGCCCTTTCGGGTTTTCGCACGGCGGGGTACCCGATTTTGCCTGCAGTGCCCTTTCGGGTTTTCACCACATCTGGGTTTTGGCCATTTTTGCCCCTGTTCAGAATGTCTGAACAAGGCTGGCGGGGTATCTCTATTTTTAACCCCATTTTTTATTTCCTCTCTTTTTTTTTTAATCCCCCCCCCTTTCCTGTTTAGAGGGTGTTCAGATCGTGACGACACAAGGTCATGATAAGTGGTAGCCTTGTTAGGACGGAGTGTCACTATACCAAGGAAAGAATATCTCGGCTAGGGCGGAGTGCCACTAGACCAAGGAAGGGTAGTTCGGCCAGGGCGGAGTGCCATCAGGCCAAAGATAGGGTATCTCGGCTAGGGTGGAGTGCCACTAGACCAAGGAAGGGTAGTTCGGCTCGGGCGGAGTGCCACTAGGCCAAGGCAGAAGTATCTTGACTAGGGCGGGGTGCCACTAGACCAAGGAAAGGATATCTCGGCTAGGGCGGAGTGCCACTAGACCAAGGAAGGGTAGTTCGGCTCCGGTGGAGTGCCACTAGGCCAAGGCAGAAGTATCTTGACTAGGGCGGGGTGCCACTAGACCAAGGAAAGGATATCTCGGCTAGGGCGGAGTGCCACTAGACCAAGGAAGGGTAGTTCGGCTAGGGCAGAGCGCCGCTAGGCCAAGAAAAGGGTATCTCTTGCCCGATTACTCGGGGAATATCAGCTGTGCAGCATGATATAGCTTCAGGTGTTTACCGTTGAGTGGTGAGAATTGGATCTCCCCTCGATGATTAACAACTATGTAGGCCCCTCCTTCGTAGACCCTCTGTATCACATATGGACCTTCCCAATTGGGATTTAGCTTTCCCTTTGGGTTGGACGCCATGACTTCTTTTTTCTTGACCATGACGAGGTCACCTTTCTTAAATTCTCGTCCTTTTACGAGTTTGTTAAATGCAGTGGCCATGCGGACCTGATACATTTGGATATTCTTCTGAGCTTGGAGGCGTTTCCCTTCCAATTCAGCCAATTCTTCTAATCTTCTTTCTGCATTGGTTTGTTCGCCATGGGCTAGGTCGTATTGGACTGCCACTCTGAGTGACGGGACTTCCAGCTCTAGTGGGACTACTGCCTCTGAGCCGTATACCAAGGAGTATGGTGAGCACCCTGTAGGTGTTTTGAAGATGGTGCGGTACGCCCACAGAGCCTCATACATCTTTTCTTCCCAGTCCCTCTTACTGGCACTGACGACTTTGGCCAGCAGGGTGCACAAAGTCTTATTGAAAGCTTCTGCCAATCCATTTGCCTGTGGATTGTAAGGAGTGGAAGTCCTCCATTCAATCTTATATTTCTCGGCAAGCCGATAGACTTTCTGATTTCTGAAATGACTCCCATTGTCAGATATTATTTGGCTGGGGATCCCAAACCGGAAGATGATGTTTCGCTTGATGAATCTGGCGACCAGCTCACCAATGACTTCTCTTAGTGCTATAGCCTCTGCCCATCGAGAGAAGTAATCTGTTATGGCCAGTATATACTTATGCCCGGCCGAGGAAGTCGGTAGTGGGCCGACTACATCAGTTCCCCATTGTGCAAATGGCCAGCTAGGGACTGTAGGGTGCAGAATCGTAGGTGGCCTTCTAGGCACAACAGCATGCTCCTGACACTTCTGGCATGACTTTGCAAATGTGCAGCAGTCTTCAAACATAGTGGGCCAATAGTAGCCCAGCTTCTTGATTTCTATCTTCATCTTGGGGCCAGCCTGGTGGGCACCTGCTGTCCCAGCATGTACTTCTTTCATCGCTTGCCAAGCTTCCTCAGTGGACAGGCAGCGGAGCAGAATCTTCTTGCGTGCATCTGCCATTATTCGGAACAGAGTTCCATTTCTGAATTCATAAGAATCTTTGATCCTTAGAAGTTTCATCTTTTCTTCTCTTTTCTGCGGCAGCTGTTGATGTAAAAACCACTGTAGCAGGTGTTGTCTCCAATCAGACGCCTGTCCTGTACTGATCGTGGCAACTTCATTTTCTTCGGGGCAGCTTTCTAGCATGCTGGGGACCTGCCGCCGATTTATAACAACAATGTTCAGTGTTTCATCTGGTGGGACTGCTATTGAGCTGGCTAGTTTTGCCAATGCATCAGCCTGGGCATTATGTGCACGGCCCACATGTTTGAGTTCAACATGATAGAATTTCGCCATGAGGCGCACAGCTTTTTAGTGGTAGGGGTTCAACTCCGGCTTCCGCACTTCGAACTCCCCTTGGATCTGTTTTATTATCAACATTGAATCCCCGAATACCTGAAGCATCTGGATACCCATGTTGAGGCTTATATGTAGTCCGATTATCAGAGCTTCATACTCGGCTTCATTATTAGTGCAGGGCTTGTTTATAGAACAAGAAGTGTGCACAACCTCCCCTTCTGGCGATTTCAGCACAATACCGGCTCCGGCCCGTATTCTGGTCTTTCCATCGGAGTCCGTCTCTGTTCTAGACGCTCCATCAAAGAATAGCTGCCACATGGCTGACTGAGCTTGGCAGGCTTCTAGTGTCTCATCATCAGGTAACTCAGTCCCTAACATATCATTCTCTGGCACAGGATGTTCTGCGAAGAAATCGGCCACGGCCTGTTCTTTTATTGCCCTCTGGGGTATATATGTGATATCGAACTCCATCAGAATTACTGCCCATTTGCCCAACCGGCCTTTCAGTACTGGTTGAGTCAGTATGTATTTGAGTGGATCTGCCGCAGATATCAATCTGATTTCATGTGACAGCATGTAGTGCCGGAGCTTTTTGACGGCAAAGACTAGTGCCAAGCATGTCTTCTCTATATAGGTGTAACTTTCCTCAGTTCTGATCAGCCTCCTACTCAGGTAGTATAGAGCCTGCTCTTTGCCCTCTTCATTTACTTGTGCCAGCATTGCCCCCAGGGAACAGTGTGTGGCTGCAATGTATAGTATCAGGGGTTTACCCTTAATAGGTACCCCCAGCACTGGAGGGGTCTTGAGATATTCTTTCAGTTTCTCAAAGGCTTCCTGACAGCCATCGTCCCAGAGGAACGGCACATCTTTCATCATGAGCCTGTGAAAAGGGTGGCATTTTCCCGACAGATTTGATATGAACCGTCAGATGTAGGCCAAACGCCCTTATAAAGATCTCAGCTCGTGGAGATTCCTTGGTGGAGGGAGCTCCTGGATGGCTTTAATCTTGGATGGGTCAATCTCAATGCCCCTGTGACGGACGATGAACCCAAGGAATTTTCCACTGGATACGCCGAAGGCACATTTCATAGGGTTCATTTTGAGCTCATATTTGCGCAGCCTCTGGAATACTACTCTCAGATCCTGCAAATGATCTTCTTTTCTGCTGGTTTTCACCACCAGGTCATCAATATAGCACTCTACCTTTTTGAAGAGCAAATCATCAAAGATCTTTGTCATAGCTCTTTGATAGGTAGCGCCGGCATTCTTGAGGCCGAACGGCATTCTTTTATAATGAAATATCCCCTTCGGGGTGCGGAATGCTGTGTGCACTCTGTCCTCTTCAGCAATCCAGATCTGGTTATATCCAGATGACCCATCCATGAACGACAGGGCTTCATGGCCGGTGGTTGCATCGATCATTACTTCAGTGATTGGCACTGGGAAATCATCCTTCGGGCAAGCCTTATTCAGGTCCCTGAAGTCTACACATATTCTGATCTGCCCATTTTTTCTTTTTCACGGGCACTATGTTGGCCAGCCATGTAGTATACTGGTTTTCTTCAACAAAGCCCACATCAATCAGCATGTCGACTTCTTTGTTGATCTGATTTATCAGTTCAGGACGCATTCTCCTTGAAGGCTGCTTTACAGGGCTTGCCCCCGTGTTTATCGCCAATCGGTGCTGTGCCACATCGGAGCTCAGTCCCGGAATTTCATCATATGTCCATGCAAAGCAGTCTCGGAACTCTTTCAGAAACTGTATGTACTGTTCTTTGGCAGCTGGCTCTAGCAGTGCACTGAGGAATGTCGGCCTTGGCTCATCTGCTGACCCCAGATTCACTTCTATCAGCTCATCGACGGTGGCCTGGCCTCCGTCCTCAACTTCGGGTGGGGCTTCTTGCAAATCAATAAAGCCTCCCGGGATATAATTCTCTTCAGTTTCATGTTCTTCTGTATCGTCATCCTGCTCATCAGCGGATGTCGGCTTATCATATAAGGCCGATACCATCAGATTCTGTTCAGTCTGCCCCGAGGATGAGACTGGTTCAGAAGAGAATTCAAAAGTGGAATCTTCCGCTCTTAAGGATCTTTCTGTTGCAGGTTCCCTAGAAAGGTCGTCTTTTTGTAGAGCCCTGACTTCTTCCAGAATGCGCTCAAATTCCAGGCATTCTCTCAGTTCTTTGGCCATCTGGTCTTCATCCGGGGTTCCCGTATCAAATTGTGCTTCGGCCTGGAATAGATCCTCCTTGCAGGACGGGTCCTTCCAGCACCGACCCCTCTCAGTTTTATCAGACATCCCTGCTTCTGGCTGGTCATCTTAGGCTTCATTGTCTGTTATGGTTTGATACATAATCTCTTCATCCTCAAAGGGATATTGATCATATTCTATCCCAGGGGAGTCTCCATGCTGGTAGAAGGTAGAGATGACATCCACCTCGGCTTCACAATATTCTTGAAGGGTATAACCCAATCCCGGATGCTGTGTGATCTTCCTCAATTCCTTATTATCTCGAGGCGGATCCCATAGCTCCCTGAATGCTTTCTTCTGGGCTGCAGATTGTAGTGATGGCATTTGCATCTTGGAGAACATCTGCGAAACCTGCTGGGTAGTATACTCCAGGCTTGTAATCGGCACCATCTGGTTTGCGGCTTCTTCAAGGACCATGCAGTCTTGATCATCTTCTTCGACTGCCTCCCCGGTGTAGAATATGGTAGGTGGCTCGCAGAAGCGAGGGATTTCCATAGTCTTCAGTGGCAGCACTGTTTGGTATTCTAGGCTGGCGACGGGTTTGATTAAACCTCGTGGGACCTTCACCTGTATGCACCTTTCTTTCATTTCTTGATCAGTGCTATCTGGATGGATGCTAGGAGGGGTGATCCGAGCAAAATCATCAGCATAAGAGATGTGAGCTACTTCATGCTTTTCAACATAGCCCCTGGGTGGCGGTGGAGACCAAGCTTTTGCCTTCGTCGCCGGCTTCTTCTGGCTTATCACAGCCTCTTTCTTTTCATCTTTTTGTGACACCTCGGTGTAGTAGGAGGCATCGAGCATATGGCATTCGAACACTTCAAAAGGGCGTAGGTCTGCAAACACCCTTTCTTCCTTTCCTTCATGGCAGTATTTTATGCATTGGTGTAGCGTGGATGGCACTATTTGATATTCATGCAGCCACGGTCTCCCCAACAGGGCCTTATACGTGGTGTTGGAGTCGATCACATAGAATCGTACCACGGTAGTGAGGTCGCCCAATGTGAGGTTGAAATCAGCCACCCCGAGAGGTGTTTCACATTTCTGGTTGAACCTAGCAATCTTCATGTCTCTGACCTTGGTAAGCTGCAGATCAAAGTAGTATTTCTGATAGATGCGATACGGGAGAATATTTACAGTAGCCCCGGGATCAATCAGTATCCTGCTCAGCGATTGACAGTTCAGGGAGCCCCTCATATACAACGGCCTGTTGTGACTGGCATTTGGGATCAGCATATCATCTTCTGTGAACGTGACTGATGGCCCTAAATTCACTTCCGTTAAGAGTGCTTCATATTGTGCCGGCGACTGCAGGGCATCCACAATTGCTTGGCGGGCCTCTTCACTCAGAGAGAGTATCTCCCAGATGGAGAATCTGGTGGGGAGCTTCTTCAACATTTTCATGATTCGACTGCCAACCCGAACATTAGACAGCCTCATCTCCTCTGCCCACCGGGGTCTTGGAGGTTCATGTGGTGCCTGTGGCCTTTGCTGCCCAGTCCCAGTTTCATTTTCTTCATCGGTCTCCCGGAGGGCTTCTTCTGTAATGACTGCCCCTGTCTTTGCTAGAGGGCTATTTCCTTCATTTTCTTTATGCTGCTTCTGCTCTCCAGTTGCTGTTTGCTGGCATTTATCACTTTTAGCTGGAGCAGTATGAGACGGCTGCTCGTTTTCTAAGCTGGACAGGAACTCCAGGAATGAAGGGGCTCCTTCTGCTTTATCTTTTCCTTGGTACAAGCTGGCAGGGGGAGGAACCTGGACACCGCGCACCTCTGGTTTTGGGATTTGATAGGGTTGCTCCCCTCTGAACATAATATTATGGTTGGCTGGTGGCGGACGCCCCCATTTTCTGCCAGAACGTGTTGCATGGGCTGAGGTAGAGGCCTCAGCATGATTGGCTTCTAGCTGGACATCTGATGCTTCTTGTTCATCATCCTCCCCGGGCAGAGAAAAGAGTACCGACAGAGTATTGCATTGTACTGTCGTGACCTTCTTTCCCTTTTTGGCCTTAGGCCGTCTCTTCTTTTTCTGGGAAGTTGGCTTTGCTAGTTCCTGCCCCCAGAAGGACTCAGTCTCATCTTTTCTTTGTTCTGCCTCCGGCTGCTCTTCAATTTTCAATTCTTCGAGCTGCTCCCAGAGTATATAGTCTTTCACCAACAGGTGTTTCGGCTTTTTCTGCTCATACTCATCAAGCTCATTAATATATTGCTGCAGACGCCTGGTTGCAGGGCTTTCTTCTTTATGTGCAGGGAGGGGAGTTTGTCTCCTCCGGTTGCGAGTATGGATCCGGATGACTGGTCCGGTCTCGACTGTAGGCCATATTGGCTTTATTGGAGGCGACTCAGGCCTTGGGGTGACACCCCGGATAACTGCTCCGTTGGTTTTGACTGCGGGAGTCTTCTTTCTATTTTTTACGGGTACCGTCTGCCATCCTTCCTGATCTCTCAATGGGGTGAGGAGGCAGGCTTCATAGGTGTGCCTGGTGCATTCTTCAGTGGCTTCCTTAGGCAGCTGTTGATAGATTGAGATCATATTGGCGGCCACCCTCCAGGGCGAAAGCTCATGTGGCCGAGGCGGCTTCACCTGGTAATCTCCCAGCTGCAGTTCACCCTTCTTGACCATTCCTTCCATGATACCTTTGAAGACATAACAGTCTTCAATTGGGTGCCCCAACACCCGGTGAAATGGACAGAACATCGGATCATCTTTCTTTTCTGCATCTTCGGGCTTCTTCGGTTCAGGCAATGTTACCTTATTGAACTTATATGCCCAGTTAAATAATGCTGCAGTCTTATCCTTGGGAAAAGAGTAAGCCCTTCTCATCCTGTCCCTTAGAGAGACCTTGTCTCTTCTTTCTGCTGTATCTGCCATCGGGGGAGCTTCATCTGCCCCTTTCTTCCCTTTTTGTTGCTCAAAGGTTCTAAAATCGACGGTGTTGGCCTCAGAGTGTGACGGCCGCCGATCGTTGGATTTACCTTTTGGCATGGCGGGAGTATTGACGGTCGGACGTTTGGACAAGAACGTCTCAACCTCCGCCACTATATTGTTCAGTCGGTCAAATGTTTTGACATCTACACCGATCATTTTTTCCAGTACCTCCCTCCTGAGGTTCTACTTGCATATCTGCACTGCATCCTCCTGATGAGGTGGTCTCCTGCATCTCATGGCTAGATTCCTCCATCTTTTGATGTACTCCAGCGCAGTTTCATCCTGTTTCTGCCTGGTAGCATACAGTTCTGCTATTGTGATTTCCCTTTCCGTGACATGAAACCTGTCGCGGAATTTTCTCTGCATATCGGGCCAATCAACCACTGACCCTGCTGACAAGCTTGAATACCATTCAAAGGCTAACCCAGTGAGGGACGAGCCAAAGAACTTGAGCAGATAGGCTTCATCGACTGCTAGGTCGCCCATGATTGTAGTATAGTAGGCTATATGCTCCCTGGGGGAGCCCTGGCCATTGAACTTCTCAAACTTTGGCGGCTTGCTGACGCCTGGAGGTAGTCTTTTGGCAGCATACTGGGGGGGATACGGCACCTTGTACACATCATAGGCACTAGTATCGTCTCCAGTCTTCTCTGACAGCTTCATTTCCACAATTCTTTCAATCATCTGCTTGTGGGCTACAGCTGGATCTATCTCTTCTGGGAAGAAGTGAGCTTGTTGCTGGCTGTGAGGAGTTGTCATCACAGTGGCGCGCAAGATGGGCGCGGTAGGCTGCGTCTGAGACACAGAGGGCTGAGCTACTGTTTGCTGTGGAACAGGTTGGCTTGGTGCTTTGCCCTTATCAGCTAAGAGAGGATTAGCCAGGATAGTTGTTTCTGTGGAGCTGGATGTCTGCCCCGCAGGTTCAGCTTGTTTCGAGATTGATGTAGCTTCCTGTCTCTCATTGAGCTGTCTTCGGAGAGCATTGATCTCCTGTTGGTATCTTCTGAACATCATCTGGATCACGGGATCCATGGTTGATGGAATTTGTATATCTTCAGATGTCCCTTCAGCATCATCAACAAAGGGGTTATCCCCATCTTCCGCTGTCACCACATTAACTGTCATAGTGGCAACTCTGCGGGCTTCATCATCAATTTTGATTTTATCTTTTGCTGCCTGGCCTCTTCTGGTGATAGGACCAGGTCTAGTTGCCACCCTGAGCAATTCATCTGGCTGAGTTGGTAATATATCTTGCCCCCTGGCCAGTCCAGCCATATTGCAGGCGAAGATTTGCATCTTTCCTCTCTGCCTGTAGACCTTTCTTTTTCTTTGGCTAGGATATCTGAGCCGGTCAAAGACCGATATTCTTTCTTTGGCTTCTTTCCCGTGCAGGTCTTCTTCATCATGTCCGGCCCTGAGGCCTTCTTCATAATCATTTGAATCGGAGGAAGAGACTCCGTACATCATTTCTTGAGGGATATCTTCTTCTTCCTCATCCACGGTACCCAAGGCACGGGATAATCTTTGTTGACCGAGGGCGGAGTTCCCAAGGTAGTGGAAGTAGTCCTGAACCACTTGCTTCATTTCTTCAGAGTTGTGCCTCTGCGGCTCAGGTTGGAACATCAGTCTTTCCTGGCTTCTTTGCTGGCAGGCCAGTCTTGTTATCTGAGCATTCAAATGCTCGGTCTTGGAATATCTGAAGATGTCGGCCTGTCTGACGCAGGCCCTCGATCTTCTTGGGACGGCAACCATGGCTGGTTCACACATTCCCGCATCGCCATTCTGGCAGCAGTTGGCAGCAACATCATGGTTCTTTCTCTGCCATCTTCTGCCCCCGGCCCCGGGGTGGGTGACAGCAAGGTCTACTTTCTTTTCAGGTCTTCTACCCCTCATCATGGGGCGAGCATCAGTCAATTTTCTTTCTCCATCATTTCTTTCATCTCTCCTACCCCAGGCTTTGGGGTGAGCAGCAATAGTATTTCCTGTTCCTTTTCTGATGTGACACGACCTAGGGGGTTCTTCACATGATCAAATGACCCTTGGACCTAGCAAGCAACCAACGCACGAACCGGTGACTTTACTCGGGCGGACTCACCCGCTAAGCGCACTCTTGTGCCCGTAGGCAAACCGGTGATAGTGGTGAGGGTCCGGGACGGGCCCTTGCTGCTCCGAGGGTTGGCTAGCTTAGGATTGGACCTCTCAAGGGTCCTAGGATGTCCACTCTCATAGACGGCCAGCACGCCGAGGGCGTGGGTATTAACGGTTCACTCACAACTCACCCGCGGTAATCATTCATTCACAAGCAAATTTGAGTTCGGGCACTCCACTTACCACCGACGGCACTAAGATACAATACTACTCAAGCAAGGAAATTTCAGCAAAGAGGAGTGTGCAGTGGCTCACCTAGTCGGTGTGAAGACACCGATCCCGGTCGGAGACGAGGGCGAGCGAGGAAGCGTGGGCTTACCCGCACGCCGCGCCGGAGAAGCTTCAACCTGAAATTGTAAATTACATGCACTACACCCCATCCAAGGGGGGGGGGGGGGTTCTTGGGGTGGGGATTAAGGTGTTACAATCAAAACTACCACCACGCAGGGTGGGGCCTTCAGCCGGCCAAGCGGGGTGGGGAAAATAAGGTAAAAAATGTCGGTTGAGTGTGGATGCCGAATCTGCTGGTTATCTGCGAACAGGGACAGTGGGGCGGTGTAATGACCGTAGATCCTTCTCACGAATTTTGCCGATAGCGAGACTGGCGGAAAAAACTTCGTAATAGGTACAGGAACGCTTCAGATTTTTGTGAATTTCTTCTGAGACCGTGGCTGACCGGAGCAGAGGTTGGAACAGGACATGAGGTTTTCTGATCCACAGTTGCAGACTTCTGGCAGCAGGTTGCAGAGGACGCCACGCACTCTCCCGAACTCCGATCAGCACGAAACTGGTGGTGACGTCTTCGTGGTCAAAGTAGCTTTCAGCTGAAGGTAACAGAGCTGCAATCAGAGGTCGAGGGCGGTCGATGTACCCTGAAGAGTTGGCACTGGTCGGAGTAGACAGCAGGAGACAGAACTGGAGAGCTCGGGGGATAAAATTCGTAACTCCTTCCTCCGGCAGCCGAATGAGGTTCTGTTTCTTGATCTTGGAAGAAGACTAGCAGAGGAAGAACTTTGATGAAGGGGCTTCAGCCTGAATCCGCTAGGGTTCGTCGTGGCAGAGTGATCTCTCAGGTTCTGATGCTTGGCAGGGAGGGTTCCGCGCAGTCGTGGGAGAACGGAGTTCCTGGACAACCCCGAGCTCCGATGAAGACGAAACCACTTTGGTGTCGAAGAGGACAGGCAGACGCTTCCACGGATGTATCTTGGGCCTTCAGAATCGCCCGGAGGAAGCCGTGGTCACCTCTGCAAGTCGGTACTCTTCTTCTGATCTGCAACTGAAACTGTAGGTTGAAGATGACGGGGGGGAATGGGGTATGTGGGAGGGGAAATGGGGGTGGATGAGTGTAGGAGTGACCCCTGGTTGTAAGGGGGTCTTGGAGGGGGTGTTGCAAGGTGTGTATGAGGGAGAATGGGGTCTAGAAGGTGGTGTTTGCAGTGGGTGAGAGGGGAGCTACGAATTTGGGATGGGTGGGGAAGAGAGAAGGAGAGATCTTTCTCCAAAATTTGAAAATGGACTAATGTGGTTAGTGGGGCTTTGGGAATGGGAAGAGTTGTGTTGGGGAAGGGAATGGGTGCTTGGGGTAGTGGGAAGGGTGCTTGGGAAGTGGGTGGGGTAGTTGGGGGTTGGGAGGTGGAGCTAGGATTGATGGAAGCTCCCTTGGGACTAGGGGGTGGAGTAATGGTGGCTTGGGGAAGTGGAGGGTCTTAAATGAGGTGGGTAGCTAGTGGAGGTGGTTGGGGAAGGGAGGAGAGAGAAGTAAATTCGGAATTGGGTGTTGAGGAGAGAGAAAGTGGAGTGAAAAGGAGAGATTAAGAGAGGGAAGGGTGGGGAATCTCTCCCCTAGGGCATCTCACCCAAGAAATGTTGGAATCACTCCACTAAACTAAGCTTTGGACTCTCAAATGGCATTTTTTCATTGATTGATTCATTGATTGATTAAGTTCAAATGGAGGAAATGGGGTCCTATATATAGGAAACCCACATTTCTACAAAAGACCCTGACAAAAGCCTCATTGACAAATAACCGAAGGGGTAGGAGAGCTCATTGGGTCAAGCCCAAAGAAATGGGCCCAATTAGCACATTACACAATCTAATGACACTCAAACATAGGAAAATAAATGCTAGACCTAGGGAAATGACTCAAATAAAATGAAAATTACATCAATGACTCAAATAAAAATTACATAGGACTCAAAATTAAATGACTAGACCATGCCTGATGAAATAGGAGGTGATGTTCTCATCATACTCTTGGGGTGCAAAGAACTCGACTCCGTCGAGTATGAGTCCACCTGGGGGAGAAGAGGTCCTCCGACGCAACTCCGAGCAAGCTTCAACCTCCAAACTCAACCTCACGTTCGCAACCAGGGGACGACGCTTCAACTCCTCAAGGTGGCTTGGACACACCCTCTTGCCGATCACTACAAGAAAAATCGCGGATAGCGACCGACCTAGCGGTCGCTATTCAGTCGTCGATCGGTCGCAAATATGCATTGCGACCGAACAGATACTATCTAGCGACCGAATATGTCGGTCGCTATATAATAGTCGCTATATAGCGACCGACATAATTCGGTCGCAGTATCAGTCGTTACCAGAGACCGATTATAATCGGTCGCCTGACCGGTCGCTAATAATTCGGTCGCCATTCAGTCTCTATTCGGTCGCTAAATTTGTTGTATTTTTAAAAATAAAATTAACCTATCCGATTGATTCGGTGGCTAGTCGGTCGCCAGTCGGTCGCCAAGTATAATTATTTAATAAAAGAAATATAACGTATAGTCGCTATTCGGTCGCAATTCAGTCTCCATGCGGTCGCTAATTTTGCATTATTTTTTTTTTAAAAATTTATTTAAACTGATAAATAAATTACCTGATAAATAACAAATTCATAACATAAATATAAAATCAACTACACAGACAACAATATCGACAAATCTCAAATTCATCACATACAAACACCTGATAAATAACAATTTCATAAAACAATAATAAATCAACTACACGGATCACAATCTCCACGAACCTCAAATTACACACAATTAAAATAAAATCACAAATTAATCATACATCCATAATAATAAAATGACAACATACACAACTAAAATAAAATCACAAATCCTCCACATATGTCTCATCCTGGTCGTCGTCTCGTCCAACATCATCCTGGTCGTCGTCTCGTCCAACATCTCGCGACGGATGATCCTGTATATCATTTAAAAAAATTATAATCAAATCCTTAATAAAGAAATCAAGCATTAACAAGACTTAATAAAGAAATCAAGCATTAACAAGAGTATGCCAATAGTTTAAGCCAGCTCATTTTCATATATATAAATACACACACACAATATAAGTTCAAATTTCATCTTGTATTTTAAAAATGAAGTTTGAGCGCCGAGCTCAAACCGGGCATCCGATTTGGATTCCGTCAGTTCTGACAAGTCACTTTCATCTCCCCGGTCGTATTGGAATGATCGGCACGGCCATCCGACCGGTATTTCGAATTTTAGACCCCCGGACCCGTCCTAACAGTTCATTTGAACTAAGTGTATTTTAAAAATGAAGTTTGAGCGCCGAGCTCAAACCGGGCATCCGATTTGGATTCCGTCAGTTCTGACAAGTCACTTTCATCTCCCCGGTCGTATTGGAATGATCGGCACGGCCATCCGACCGGTATTTCAGATTTTAGAACCAAATGCCCCGTCCTAACAGTTCATTTGAACTAAGTGTATTTTAAAAATGAAGTTTGAGCGCCGAGCTCAAACCGGGCATCCGATTTGGATTCCGTCAGTTCTGACAAGTCACTTTCATCTCCCCGGTCGTATTGGAATGACCGGCACGGCCATCCGACCGGTATTTCAGATTTTAGACCCCCGGACCCGTCCTAACAGTTCATTTGAAATAAGTGTATTTTAAAAATGAAGTTTGAGCGCCGAGCTCAAACCGGGCATCCGATTTGGATTCCGTCAGTTCTGACAAGTCACTTTCATCTCCCCGGTCGTATTGGAATGACCGGCACGGCCATCCGACCGGTATTTCAGATTTTAGAACCAAATGCATAAGTTGCTGCTTCTCGCTGCCTCCATTCAGGTTTGTTAATGTTTTCTTCTATGAATGGCATAACAAGAGGCACAATGTCATCTCCCACGGTCCGTGCAACCAAACCCAAGCATGTTCCTCCAGCCATTGCAAGATTCCAAACTCCTTCATCCTGATCTTGGTCGTCTTCTTGCTTAAGGAGTGTCTCCAACAGCATAGGGACAAGCGCAGGTAGTGCCTGCTTGATAAAATAAAAGCAAGGGGTGTCAGAATCAGCAGAAAAATCCCCTCCATATTCATCTAAGATGTCAATCTCTTCATCGCATATTGAGCTCCAGAATTCAATAGCTTGTAGAGCAACAGGTTCCTCATCTTCCCTCACAGCTTTTGCAGTGATGGTAAATATGTCCTGCATATACGATGCAAGCTTCTCATAATACATGGAGGATATGGAGACCAAGCATTCGAATGCAGCCTGCCGTATCTTCACCTCAGGGGACAGAGTAGCTTCACAAATGACTCTCATGATATAATCCCTCTCCATATCATTCCCGAAGTTTGCCTGAGCAAATCCCAAAGAATTATGCAGAGCTCGAGTTGCAGCCAGCCTAACATCAATGTTTCCCTCAGAAGCACTCATGCCTTGAACAACCGCTGTCAATATCTTATTGACTTGCTCTTGATCAACTTCATCAGGGGAGACTTCTTCACACATGTAACCTAGGGTGTCCAAAGTTGCTTGCTTAACATCTGGCTGAAGTTGGTGAATATTTGACAAGAGAGAACTGATAAGTTCAGGCCATTGATTTTGAGGCAACTCAATACCAGCAATCTTTGCAACAACTTGAGATGCAGTAGATCTTGCATCAATCACCGGTGAAGAGAGAGTCTGTAGTAAACATCCTTTGACCTGGGCCCTAACAGCTACATCCAATGATAACCATCTCTGCACATGCTCAAATTTTCTGTGTTGCTCCTTTGCATCCAGGGCATTTTTGAGAATCAAGCCTGCCAATTTACGGCTAACAACAGGCTTGTCATTATTTGCTAATTCACTCGAAAGAGATAGCAAGAACCCAGTAACATTTTGATCCTGAAATTGTTTTAAACTTTCCTCAGCATGCTTGCGAACCGCTGAATCTATTGACTGTGCATTCAAAAGAACTTGGGTAACTTCCATAGCCATTTCTGTATGGTATCTTCTCCGCCTTTCCCTTGCAGGGATACGCCCCAATGGCGGCCGCCGCCGACTATATATAATATCCTTCACTTCTTGTAACTTATGACCTATGCTCCTTTGTATGAACTGCCCTTCCTTTGCTTAGAGGTGCTGTTCCTGGCTTCCTGCCATGACAGTTACCAGACTTTGGGGAGATCTTTTCACCTAAATTGGCATATTTTATTCATGTCTACATGTTACTTTCCTTATATTATTCTAGCTTTATGAATATTTATAGATCTGAGGGAGAAGAAACCGCCGTCAGAACTTAAGAGCTTTCACATATCAGTTGTTAACTACTTAGACGACACAAGCTTCTCAACATGCGACTCCACAAAGCACAAGCCTCACGAAGGTCTGTGCATATTCCGGTGGTGTACAAAAAAATGAAAGCATGCAACACAATTGGATAGTTCAACTCTACCGGTGGTGCAAGATCATCGCCATCAAATAGTAGTGTTCTCGATCAAAACCCCTTCGGCAGACCGGTATGTTCTGTTTAAGCTCAGAACCCAACATTCAAGTTCAAAACATCCTCAGAGATTAGTTCAGGTAGAATTTCACTTGGGAGTCAGATGCATGCATTCCATTCTTCTTGAAGAACTCTCGGAGTCCGTATGCGCTCAAATCATAGTTAAACTGAAAAAAGATGCAGGGAAAATTACCTCAGGGAACATTGTCTCCTTTAGTTACTTATACAACAGGGACAATAAATATAAATACTTCACTGGCAAAAAAAATACCTCGTTGAATATTGAGTTTTAAAATTTTTTTTTTATCAAAAACCTTACCTAGGTACATTGGGGGGACCAATGCACAACTAGGAGGTGACTTTTATTAATTACCTTGTACACAACTAACACATCCTTTTTGCATCACTAGTTTAAGCAAAAAGTACAAACAGCATGATCATAGATATTCAGTTTACGTACTTGGGCCATTCCTGCTATTGTCCAACTGGCCTGATAAAATGTGATTTAAAACAATCTGAACTACAGAAGCAAGTTGCCACATATATTAAGAAAAAAAAATTGCAGGGAGATATCTTAAGCTGGAAATAGTAACCCATGAACAAAATATTGACTTTTTTATATTTTTATCTTAAGTTAGTGACACAGGATTGAAAAAAGAATTGTTGTATGAACTGTTGCCAGTTTATTAACATGGCCCTTCTGGAGGTATAGTATTCCAGCAATCAGATCATATGCTTCTAGTCCAACTGGCCTCTTGAGCTGGTGATTTTAACTTGATTAACGTTTGAATTGTTCAGAATTCAAAACCAGACTGGTGAACCGAAGAATCGCCATGGCTTGTTATGGAATCAGCAACAACAGGAACAATTCTCGCTTCATAAACAGACAAACTTCATTGGCACATCATTCTCAAACATATGTCACAAATTGCACACGAACCATCATTTAACTTTACCAGAACCCGAGGTCCTAAACTAATCCACTTCCAAAATCCACAAAAGATAGGCATGTATATAGATTGATGGAGGCAATCTCAGCTCACCATGAGGATCCAGATGGTCTGATACCATATCCATCCAAATCATATGCGGAGGCATACAAAACTACCAAAAGCCTCATAAGATATAGATTTAATTAATAGGAACTTGTATGTGAAAAAATTATTAAAAAATATTAAGTTCCGTTGACGGGTGTGGCCAAAGTTGGTATCAGTAGAGGGTTAAGAAGGGAACCACCCAGGCTCAAACCTGGGTGGCCTGTGTTTTATCTCTGCCACTGCAGCAGAAGCCACACACACACACACACATAGAGAGAGAGAGAGAGAGATCCCCCTCCCCAACCCAGCAGAAATGGATGGTACTGCATAACATCAGCCAGTGACATTCTAAAAGTGTGGCATACACTTGAATACTATTAAAATCCCATATACATAAACCCACAAAAAGAACACCCCCCACAATACCCCAGACGAACATCCAACTACCAGCAACTCACAAAATGACAATATTTGCCTCAGGGCACTATATTTCCTCTTTGATACATCTAAGAGAGGATGCCCACCTTTTAGTCACATCCCAGACATGCTTACAGACCTCCGCTTTGTCTCTTGACAATCTTCTAAATAGCCTTGTATCCCTCTATGTAGTCAAAAGAGTGCGTCAAAGATTAACCACAAGGTCTTGCCATCAGCCTTCAGAATGCAAGCTTTCTCCCAATGCTTCAGTAATAATCCGATACTACCTAGCTGATACAGGGCTTACCCCCAATTGTCCAACAAAGAGTCCATATCTCCCTAGGGAAGGCACAGAAAATGAGAAAAATACTTCACAGGTTCCTCCTCGCTGCCAAACAATAACAACTGAGCTGTATGTTTGCCAGACAGCATCGCCACTCGAAACCTGCACCAGCATCCACTACAAATTCCACCTCTGTTATATCCATCCAGCCTGTCACCTTCTACCAATTGCAAACACCGGACGCTCAAGAACAGTCACTCGGTGTTTGCTGCTTACATCTTTTTAAACTTAATTCTCCCCACTGAAGATCTCATCAACTGTGACGTTCTTGTTAGCTTTGTAATTTGTGGGATCTCATCATAAAATGTTGAACCAGCAAGGTTCAAAGAGGCTGATGAATACACTAGAACCAAACAAGGTCAACACCCCACCCACCATGTCAATAAGAGTCTGTTTTGTAGGATGAACAAACCTGAAGCAATCCATTTGACCTGTTGGCAAATCTTTTTCTGCATAGACTGACCCAAAAACTATCATATTTTCACCTCCAATATGCTCCATACATTGTCTCTCCAGTCTCTCTCTCCCCCCCCCCACCCAACCCATGTCCCAGCAGTGCACAACTATGATGAAGTTTAAAAGAGAATCATATATATCATAGAAACAGAACAAAATCGGTGTCACAAGGTCGAAAGCTTTAAGATGTCAATGATCATGAAAAGTGGGAAAAACATTCTGACAGAACAGAAAATACAAACGTCTAAACTTACAGGTAACACCTTCACGGAGTATTTTGTTATGTTTGGATCAACAATTCTTCCTTGATTAGCAGCCTGCACCAGGAGCAGAAATTTCTTGAGAAACATATACATACATCAATGCCCACTTAATCAGTTAGTCGCATACGAAATATCTAATCAGGAAATGCATGCTTTCCTGCTAATGCATGCCCCACAAACACTAACAAAGAGAAATGTTCTGGTTAACTTTTGGGAAGGCTAAATTTGCAAACTCAGCCAACCAGGCTACTGTTGGGCCTGATCATGTGGCCAATATTTTTTAGAAGGGGGCACCCACTGCCATTTAAAGGTCAGCAGTATAAAAGTGGCATGAGGTTTCAAATCCATAATCTCGTGGAGAAAGATCCACAGTGTAGCACAGATAACAATGAATTTGAAAAAACGTAAACAGATGGTAAATAAAATAAAACCTACTTGCTCGGGACTGTGAAATATTTCAATGAAAGGATATTCTTTCTTTTGCCTGGTTATGCAAAATCCTGGATACTTTGGACATTCAACCTGGCATAAACATGTAAGCAATATCAAGTCAAGCATAACCATAGAGCCGTTCAATTAGTGACTTGCGTCAACCATCAACAGCCAGAATTGTGGTAGCAAAATCACAGAATCAACCCAAATAATATGTCAGATTGCACTGGACAATAGGAATGGGCAGAGGACAAGATGCTGAAAATAAGATATTCACAATACAAAAAAATGTGCACGTTACCAACAATGTAAATCCCATGGAACAAAAATAAACAAATTTTGGAACAGGTGCTGAAATGTTGATGCTTCACACCATTGACCACAATTTTATATATTAAAAAAACACCACAGTTGTGGGAGAATGAAGATTGTCAAGGGGCTCGATGTGCCATCCTCAAAACAAATTATACATACACAGATGGGCGTATACATAGATAAAAAAGGGCATACCCAATGCACGTGGTCTGGTAAGACTGAAATAGCAAAAGCGGACACGGAATAAATGGCAGACATTAAAGTTCCAATGGCCTTAATGACTTTGGTTACAAGAACTAAACTGGCCAAGAATGTTCACTATGCTGGAATTTGTTCAGACTTGCAGAACCTAAAAATTAGGCTGGCAAGGATGCAAGGCCACTTGAAAAGTTCTATTAGACGTCCCCATTTTGGCTAACTCCTACGTGTGAAATCCAATTGGGGATGCAGAGAAGAATATAAGATATAGCAGGACATCTTCTGATGAGAGTAAACGCAGATGCAAGTTTTCACAAGGCAGCTTCACAAAATGTAATTAACAGATTGAACTGAAATGCTCGAAACCTAAGAGCATGCCTGATTTTAAAAAATCATAAGAAAAGAAAAGAAAGAGAGATATTTATAACAAATTTACAGTAAGTCTTTTGGGCATACTCGCACAAATTTTATATGTGGATAAAACTCAGAAGCAGCTTCTTCCAGTACTCTATCAAGGTATCTCGTATAAGCACACCTGAAATAAAAGAAGGAATAAAATATGGCTGCATTGTCATAAATTTAAGATTCATGTTATATTTGGTGGGATAACTATAAGCATATCTTCCCCACTATATGCACATGAAGATCGAACCACAAATATTCACAAAGGGGAGTTGGTGGGGGGTTTCCAGAGGTGGAGGGGGACGGGAAGGGGAGGGGGAGGCAGAGGGGGACACGGGAAGGGGAGGAAGGGAGGAGACCGTCGGAGGCAGAGGGGGAGGCGGAGTGGGACGGGAAGGGGAGGGGGATCAGAGGGGTCAGGCCGGAGGGGGAGGGGCATGGGGATGGGAAGGAGATCTGAGGGGGACGGGGGCGCAGGCCGCAGGGGGGAGGGGAGGGGAGCAAGCCGGCGACGGGGCCGCAGGGGGGAGGGGAGTAGGCCGGCGGGGGAGGGGAGCAGGCCGGTGACGGAGGGGGAAGGGAGAGAGAGAGAGAGAGAGAGAGAGAGAGAGAGAGAGGTACCTGCGGAGGGCGACGACGGCAGGGCGAGCGGCGACGGCGACTCGACGCGAGCGGCGCGGCGACGGGCTCCGGCGGAGGGGGGCTCGGGCGGGAGGCAGCACGGGGAGGGGGGCTCCGGCGGAGGAGGGGGGCTCGGGCGGGAGGGCTCGGGCGGAGGGGGGGCTCCGGCGGAGGGGGCTCGGGCGGGAGCGGGGAGGGGGGCTAGGGCGGAGAGGGGGCCGCAGGGGAAGGGGGCTCGGGAGGGGGGGCTCGGGCGGGAGGGGGGGGGCTCGGGCGGGAGGGCTCGGGCGGGCGGGGGTCGTAGTATGAAGTATAACGGCATCAGCGACCGACTGGAGACCGAAGTTAATTCGGTCGCAATAATAGCGACCTATTAGCGACCGATATACATGCGGTCGCTGAAACGGTCTCGGTTATGCGACCGATTATTTCGGTCTCCGAATTGGTCTCTATTTGGGACCGACTAGCGACCGATTAAATCGGTCGCTAATTCGGTCGCTATAGCCACTTTTTCTTGTAGTGGATGATAGTACCTTGCTTGCCCAGTATTGCCTCCGTGTGCACACGTCGGGCTCTCAAGTTGTTATGTGGAAGCTCTCTGAGGGTGTCGCTCACAAAGATGGGGGTAGGCTCAAGGTGCTCACTAGGATCTACCGCGGTGCCCTTAGAGGGTGCTAGATCCGTTACATGAAAAGTGAGGTATATCCCAAAATCCCATGAGTAAATCCAACCCATAAGCCAGGTTGCCAAAGCCACTTGGAACATGGAAGGTCCAAGTCCTCGTGCCCTCGATTTGGAGGTGGCCCTAAGGTAGAGCCATTCCAAAACCACCATCGTGAGGTTGCCTTCTTGGAATTCGAAGTGCCACTCGTGAGTTTTTGCCCGCTTATTACGACCCTCACCGCCCATTGCTAGATGCTTGCTTGAATGAGTATGCCTTGAGCTACGGTGCGGTGTGGGTGGGAAGTGTGTGGTATGCAAAGGGGGACCGGGGCAACCAAAAGTAGACCTATCATGTAATGATGCAGTGTAGACTTCGGTCAACCTAGGTGGGCCGGGGCACCCGTAGGTGGCCCTATCATGCAAAGTGGTGATAAATATCGGGAGACCCGGACATCCGTAGATGCCTTTGACATGTGTATGACTAATGTGAAGTGAGGGAGGGCCGGGGCATCCATATGTGTCCCTTTCATGTATGGGTGTGATGAGTGCCGGGGGACCCGGACATCCATGAATGCTCCTATCATGTTTAAGACTTATGATGAATGACGATGGCCCATTACATCCGAATATGGAACTCTCATGCTTAAGACTCATGATGAATGGAGGTGAACCATTACATCCAAAAATGGTCCATTCATGCTTCCTACTTGACATGTGGGTGTTGTGAATGAATGGACCCGTCTTATGAATCATGCCAAGTGATGTGTTATGCCAAGACTTATGCATTCCTTTCCCAAAGATGACTTCCATGTGTATGGGTGTGGGATGGCCTTTGAACTTCCATGTGAAAGGGTCAAAAGGATCTAGGAAGGTGGGCATTATGGAGAGGGGGTCTTCTTTGCTTCCTAGGCATATGTTGTCTAGGGTGATGGTTCCCTTTGTGTGGCCCAAGTCTTGGAAGAGGTGTTCTTGGTCCAACATGGTTGGTTGGGGTAGGGAAAGGGGAGTTGTGGGTAAGGTGGGTGTATTACATGGGTACCTAGACTCCCATTGGAAGGGATCAAAGGGGTCATGGACTGGGCTTCCTAGAGGAAGGAACTCTATGTCCACATGGTCCACGCATGGTGGGTCATCCTTCCCCAAGGTAACTGGACCAAGATCTTTAGTGGGCCAGTCGGTCAAGGTACTTGGGATCTTAATGGTAGTGGAGTGGACCATGATGGGTTCTTCATCCATGGGGAGAATGAGAAGGAGGTCACTAGTGTAGCAACCAATGGTGTAGACTGAGGTGATAGAACCAACACATGGGTGGATGAGACTAAGTCTTCTTGGGTGGGCCTCTCCTATGGTCAATAAGCAAGTCAACTTTAGTTGCCATTCTAAACCCTTGATGAGATCATCCCAACTATTTACCTCATAGTAGGATTGGAATGTGGTGTGATAGGAGTTAATGGGTGCTAATTGCAAAGGATGCTCCATGGTTGGGTTTTGAAAGTACAAGGTATGAGGGATGGGATTTTGCTTGAGCCATTTGATGATGAGTTCTCCTAGGGTCACCACCTTTTGCATGAGATTGAGTGGTTTGGGGAGGTATGTGTTTGTTTGGACGGGGATGAGTTGATGTCCTTCTTCCTTATTGATAGGAGTATGAATTTCCTTGAATGTGGGGAAGGGATTTGGATTGGTGTCCAATCTCGGGGATTTGGTCTTGTGGGCCGGGTTTTCCTCATGTTCACTCATGACCTTGTTCATTCTTCGAAGTGGGTTGAGAGGGCATGGTGGCCGGGTATGGGGCCCCGGTGGGTGAGGGAACAAAAGGTTGTTGAAACCATAGGCTCCCGGGAGATGTGGGGGATGAAGTAGGCAAGACCAACGCAATGGGTGGAAGGTGGTATTCCGTTCATCAAGCCACTGTTTCCCTAGGATTATGCAAGGGCCTTCCAAAGTTCCAATTTGACACCAAGCTCCATCAAAGTATTTGGTCTCTCCAAATCTTTTATGGAATTCAATGAAGACTAGGTCTCCATTGTGCACAATTTGTCCGGTCGTAGAGAGGGTGGCTACAATGTCGGGGGATACCCAATTATCTTCTACCATGTAGATGAAGTCAATTTCTGTGGGGCTCCCATTAGGTAGGTATGCTTGGGATATGATGGGAATTGGGGCTTTTTGGTCTGTAGACTCAATGACAATGGGAGGTGGATAATGCATGGAACGATCCGATGAGAACTCTAGTGCAAGCGTGCCCATGGACTTGACTTGATAGAGACAAGTCAATGACTTGCTCTGATACCACTTGATGTGACACGACCTAGGGAGTTCTTCACATGATCAAATGACCCTTGGACCTAGCAAGCAACCAACGCACGAACCGGTGACTTTACTCGGGCGGACTCACCCGCTAAGCGCACTCTTGTGCCCGTAGGCAAACCGGTGATAGTGGTGAGGGTCCGGGACGGGCCCTTGTTGCTCCGAGGGTTGGCTAGCTTAGGATTGGACCTCTCAAGGGTCCTAGGATGTCCACTCTCATAGACGGCCAGCACGCCGAGGGCGTGGGTATTAACGGTTCACTCACAACTCACCCGCGGTAATCATTCATTCACAAGCAAATTTGAGTTCGGGCACTCCACTTACCACCGACGGCACTAAGATACAATACTACTCAAGCAAGGAAATTTCAGCAAAGAGGAGTGTGCAGTGGCTCGCCTAGTCGGTGTGAAGACACCGATCCCGGTCGGAGACGAGGGCGAGCGAGGAAGCATGGGCTTACCCGCACGCCGCGCCGGAGAAGCTTCAACCTGAAATTGTAAATTACATGCACTACACCCCATCCAAGGGGGGGGGGGTTCTTGGGGTGGGGATTAAGGTGTTACAATCAAAACTACCACCACGCAGGGTGGGGCCTTCAGCCGGCCAAGCGGGGTGGGGAAAATAAGGTAAAGAATGTCGGTTGAGTGTGGATGCCGAATCTGCCGGTTATCTGCGAATAGGGACAGTGGGGCGGTGTAATGACCGTAGATCCTTCTCAAGAATTTTGCCGATAGCGAGACTGGCGGCAAAAGCTTCGTAACAGGTACAGGAAGGCTTCAGATTTTTGTGAATTTCTTCTGAGACCGTGGCTGACCGGAGCAGAGGTTGGAACAGGACATGAGGTTTTCTGATCCACCATTGCAGACTTCTGGCAGCAGGTTGCAGAGGATGCCACACACTCTCCCGAACTCCGATCAGCACGAAACCGGCGGTGACGTCTTCGTGGTCAAAGTAGCTTTCATCCAAAGGTAACGGAGCTGAAATCAGAGGTCGAGGGCGGTCGATGTACCCTGAAGAGTTGGCACTGGTCGGAGTAGACAGCAGGAGACAGAACTGGAGAGCTCGGGGGAGAAAATTCGTAACTCCTTCCTCCGGCAGCCGAATGAGGTTCTGTTTCTTGATCTTGGAAGAAGACTAGCAGAGGAAGAACTTTGATGAAGGGGCTTCAGCCTGAATCCGCTAGGGTTCGTCGTGGCAGAGTGATCTCTCAGGTTCTAATGCTTGGCAGGGAGGGTTCCGTGCAGTCGTGGGAGAACGGAGTTCCTGGACAGCCCCGAGCTCCGATGAAGACGAAACCACTTTGGTGTCGAAGAGGACAGGCAGACGCTTCCACGGATGTATCTTGGGCCTTCAGAATCGCCCGGAGGAAGCCGTGGTCACCTCTGCAAGTCGGTACTCTTCTTCTGATCTGCAACTGAAACTGTAGGTTGAAGATGACGGGGGGGAATGGGGTATGTGGGAGGGGAAATGGGGGTGGATGAGTGTAGGAGTGACCCCTGGTTGTAAGGGGGTCTTGGAGGGGGTGTTCCAAGGTGTGTATGAGGGAGAATGGGGTCTAGAAGGTGGTGTTTGCAGTGGGTGAGAGGGGAGCTACGAATTTGGGATGGGTGGGGAAGAGAGAAGGAGAGATCTTTCTCCAAAATTTGAAAATGGACTAATGTGGTTAGTGGGGCTTTGGGAATGGGAAGAGTTGTGTTGGGGAAGGGAATGGGTGCTTGGGGTAGTGGGAAGGGTGCTTGGGGAAGTGGGTGGGGTAGTTGGGGGTTGGGAGGTGGAGCTAGGATTGGTGGAAGCTCCCTTGGGACTAGGGGGTGTAGTAATGATGGCTTGGGGAAGTGGAGGGTCTTAAATGAGGTGGGTAGCTAGTGGAGGTGGTTGGGGAAGGGAGGAGAGAGAAGCAAATTCGGAATTGGCTGTTGAGGAGAGAGAAAGTGGAGTGAAAAAGAGAGATTAAGAGAGGGAAGGGTGGGGAATCTCTCCCCTAGGGCATCTCACCCAAGAAATGTTGGAATCACTCCACTAAACTAAGCTTTGGACTCTCAAATGGCATTTTTTCATTGATTGATTCATTGATTGATTAAGTTCAAATGGAGAAAATGGGGTCCTATATATAGGAAACCCACATTTCTACAAAAGACCCTGACAAAAGCCTCATTGACAAATAACCGAAGGGGTAGGAGAGCTCATTGGGCCAAGCCCAAAGAAATGGGCCCAATTAGCACATTACACAATCTAATGACACTCAAACATAGGAAAATAAATGCTAGACCTAGGGAAATGACTCAAATAAAATGAAAATTACATCAATGACTCAAATAAAAATTACATAGGACTCAAAATTAAATGACTAGACCATGCCTGATGAAATAGGAGGTGATGTTCTCATCATTTTCCCTTTCTTCTTCGGCTTCCCGCCCTGAAGTGGGTAACAGCATCATTGGTAACCTTCTCCCCATCTTGAGCTGGAGCCCAGCTCTGCATCTTCTTCGGTTGCCATATCTGCTTATATCTTGCTGGCTTGGGCGCCAGTGGCTTCCTCCCATCAGCTTCCCAGTTGGTCTTCTTGGTGGCCAGAACTTGGAACTTGTTGTCAATCTGGATGGTCGGGACAATCCTGTCCGGCCGGACTTCTCGGGGGCGACCGTCGAGGTTCACCCTAACATCGCCCATCATCATTGTCTTCCCAGAATTTGAAAGACGACGGTCAGCAGCAGCATACCGGCTCCTCCGGTTGGTTCTTTTTTCTTTCTGGGCAGCAGTGGAGACCACGTCCCTCCTTTGAACATGGTGCACATAGCAGGCGACGGCTGTCGAGGCCGTCTTCTCCGGTAAGCTAGCCTTCTCATCAGCAGCCCTTATCGGGGCACTTGCAGCGGCGCCTTGCTTGTTGTTGTCGACCTGCAGCAGGTCGGTGAAGATAAGGCCCAGACAGTTGGGCAGCCCGACGGCGGGCGGCATTGATCCGAACGCGAGGGGTACCGCCAGGTAGCCTTCTCGCACGTGCATGTCGATCGGCTGCTGGCCGAAGCAAACGGACATGATTCCGGCTGTCATTGTAGATTCCTGGAAATAAGGAAAGTACATAGAATCAGAAATTGAGGGGGGGGGGGCCCGCTGGGCCTCCTACCTTAGCGCAAAGATGAAGGGAGACTCAGTCCCACCGGGCGTGCCAGACTTGTTTGACGCGGATTTTATCTCGCACGTGTCTTATTCATTTATCTGTTGATTTATTGGCGTGCCAGTCACCGTGGTGACGATTCTTATTGTGCGCTCGATCTGACTTGGTCAGTCGATTGTGAGTGATCGTGTCTGGACTAGTAGTCCGTCATACCCTGAACGCTATGACGTTAATTACGTCCTCCCTAAGGAAGACAACCCTTGATTAAACGCTAGAGGTAGGAGGAATGCAGCGGTAAAGCCGTATGCTCAAAGGAGACAAGTTCATCTGTTTACAAGACGTTAAACGTGTTTGAACAGAACAGGGGTTTATTAATTACGGGGGGGAAAACCTGTCGGCATATTCCCACCATCTTGGATGATGTCAAGTGGGGAATAGGAAACCACCCATGCAGCGGCAGGGTGGGCTCCGCAAAAGATCGGGTATGTATATAGACATAACCCTGAATCCGGATGGGGACCGGTCCTGATGTAACACACCCGGTACGAGTGCGATATCTTATTAATATCCCCCTTTGGAGGGCCATCAGAGATCACACAAGGGCATAACTCCGTGGGCCAGCGGGGTTATAGGAGAATACCACACTCGATTGGTGGGGCTATGTAAATTTCGGCAGCATGTTCCCTTAACCTGGATTATGCCAAGGAAGAATAGGTCATCGTCCACGGAGAGCCGGGACGACGACCGAACAAAGATGGGCACCGGGCCCGGGGACATCTCTTGCCGTCATATTATTGATCAATATTCCCTTGGAACCCATCAGAACACACATAATGACATTGTTCTTTAGGTTCATAAGGCATCGGTGAAATTCGGATTTGGGACAGAAGCTGTAGGGGAGATCCTCCCCATTTATTGTATCTCATTAAGACACAAGTGATGGTCTATGAGTATCTCCTTAAACGGATGTAGGGGAGCTTAAGAAGTTTATAGAAGAATGGTGCAGAGGTGGGCCTCTGAGTGGGTTTCATCTGACTGAAGAAGGGATCTCGGCTTGGCCTTTGGTTTGGACAAAATGGGGCTCTCGGCCTGGCATTTGATGGATGGAGAGGGGCTCTCGGCCTGGCGGTTGGGCTGGCCAAAGAGGCTTTCGGCGGCCAAGAGAAGGCTCTCGGCCAAGAGCTCTCGGCGGCCAAAAGAAGGGGGAAATACCCTCTCGGCATGGAGGCTCTCGGCCTGCACCTGAGCGCGCCGAGAAGGGGGGGGGCGCCGAGAGGGGCAGCATCAAGGCTTGGGTAAAAGGGGTGAATGGCTATAGGCAGGGGGGTTCTCGGCCTGGTCATTTGGGCTGGCCAAAGGGAGATAAAGCCTCTCGGCCTGGGGCTTCTCGGCGGGCAAGAGGGCGCGCCGGAAAGGGAGGCGCCGAGAGGGGCAGCTTCAATATTGGGCAAAAGGTGTGAGGGTGGTTATGAAGGCAGAAGGGTTCTCGGCAGAGGGCTTCCCGGCGTGCTTCTGGCCACGCCGGGAGTCTGTACGCCTGGAGCCTTGCATGCGTAGCCTCACGAGGAAAGCGTTTGATAACCAACTGGGTTGTCATTTAGCTAAAAGATGGGGAAAGCATCTCGGCCTTATGGTTTTCGGCGGGGAAGCTAGCACGCCGAGGGGGTGAGACGCAGGAGAATCTCAGGGTTTCCAGAGCTCAGGAACGATGCTCTGTTCTGGTATTTTCTGAGGATTTCAGACTCAAATCAATGCCGGGCCAGAGGTGCAAGGGAGGAACTTCATGGGGACTTCTATTAGAAGAGTGCCAAGGGTTTTGGCTGAATAAATCAAACGAAGGAGATCAGACTACCACCTGATCCTGTTGAGGATTTTGCCCTCTGTTGCAGGCCATTTGGGGGAATCGGGAGATGACTGCCCTCCGACCCCTCCAGAAGAATACAGCGACATTAAACCCATGGAGAATGAAGGGCTGTGAACCATATAACTTCAGGCCCTAAGCATCCAATGTTTAGGATGGAGAGCCTGAGATCATATCGTTATTCATGAGAGATGGGCAGCCCAGGAAACCAGAAAACTGATATCTCTGGCTCCTGAACCGCCAAAGGGGAAGGGCTCCTCAGAAAACCCAGATCATAGATATATATAAAAAAACGGGTATCGAGATCGGAGGGGGAAAGAGAGAACAAGACTCAGTAACCCATTGGATGGGGTTAGGAGTCTTACCCTCGTCCCCCTTCAAGGAATGAACCCAAGCGATCGGCTTCTAAACCCAAAGAAAATAATCTGTGCTCTTCTCAGACGAAGGCCGTATACATTGAGAGACAGACAGACGTAGATCGGTATGTTGCTCCATCAATACCCAGACGGGTCATCTTGATGCTTCATTGCATTGCATATAAAAGATATTACACCGACCACGAAAGGCAAAATGTAAAGCAGAAATCTAAAATCAAGGCCGGAACTCCTGCTACAGTTGCTAGATCGAGATAGAACTCGCCATATTACATCAGATAAAGAAAGAAAGAAAACATGGAGGGGAGGGAGGAGCATTGACTCCTCTCCCTCCCCGGTGCCCACCTGGAGCTCTCCTTCTTCTTCTCTTCTATTTCCTCTCTGTTGATCGAAAGGGGAGGGGTGGCTCTTTCTCTCAGAACGATCCCCTTTCTCTACCTGGCTTTCTCTCTTTTTTTTTCTTCAGCTTTTTTTTCTCTCCAGTCGATCGATCCCGGAGCCCTCTTCTTTTTTTTTCTCTCCGATGTTGTCCCCCTTTATCTCTATCGATGGGAGGGGTTTTTATAACCCCTTCCCTCTTCCTTCTCGGCAGGCATCTTCACGGCGCGCCTGAGGCATGCTTCCCGGCGCGCTCAACCTTGATCTCTGGCGTCATATCTGGGCTTCGACATGGGCTTTGGGCGCCATCTTCATATAGGCCCACTTAGGGTTTCTTCAAATGTATCATCATCCCAAATGGTCTATCATTTCTGAAATATCTTGTATTGACATCACGATTGCAATTTTCATCAATTCGCAGACAGGGTTCTATCAGTCCGTAGATAGGGTTCTATCAGTCCGTAGACAGGGATTTATCAGTCCATAGACGGGGTTTTATCAGTCCGTAGATAGGGTTCTATCAGTCCGTAGACAGGGTTCTATCAGTCCGTAGATAGGGATTTATCAGTTCGTAGACAGGGTTTTATCAGTCCGTAGACAGGGTTCTATCAGTCCGTAGACAGGGTTCTATCAGTCCGTAGACAGGGTTTTATCTTATCAATATCGTCACTCGAATGGCGACGAGCTCGGACATCAGCCTCAGTCTTTTGCTGTTGGTCAGATCTTCTTTTCAATCATGCTTCCACCCCTGTTCATTTTCCGGGTGTCAACAATTCCCCAACGGGTTTGTCCCTGAGAAAAATAGTCTAGAGAGGACCGCCAAGGACAGCCTAATGGTCCATCGCACGACCGCAAGGCTCTAAGTGATTTTAAAACCATAGGCAACCGTTCACTCCCATTCCCATCTCATTCAAACCTCAAAACCCATATCCACCACCACCGACCACCACCACCGACGGTGTTTTCTAACCCTATTACAAAACACACATTCACCCACACTCCAGGATGGTGAAGAAGAGGGAAATACGACAATTCCAATGCCATATGGCTAGGGAGAATGAGCCCGCGGTTCCGGCGGACCGAGTGGAGGAGGAAGCACCACTGGCTCAAATCGAAGCTAGGGAACCTTCTACGGCAGCCACAATGCCAGAGGGAGGAGCTGGAGATGAGGAAGGAGAACACACGGCCGAGGAAGCCCCCGAGGCTCCGGTCGGAACCCCATCATCCGAGGTAAGCCATGACCCTTAAAATAAACCATTTTTAATTTTCCTAGATCATGCATGCGGGTAAACTAGCAAGGGAATGGGTCAGGGGACCCTTGAACTCATGTATAGGCCTTTAGGGCCATTCCCAGGGTTTGGGGAAACGAGAAGAACACCACCGCTACGGCGAGTGCCTAGTGGTCGTTCCAGCGACCGCTAGGGCGCCAGACTGTCTAACCCAGACCGCTAAGGCCATAGAAATGGTCAAGGGATGACCGTTAGGGTGTTGAGGGTGATTTTTTTAATGCAATGCAATGCATAAATTATTAGACTACATGGATGACTGACCCTTGACTGCTAAATGCATGTAGGGAAAACGCCGAACGAGGATCTCGTGGCTGCAAGTTTGAGCAGTGTACTTGGCGCTGTCGGATTTCAAGAGAGAGAGACTGGCTGCGATGGGATTCTTGGAGTTCCTCGGGATAGAGGTGATGAGGCTAGACACCGCCCTCATCTACGCGCGACACGACTGGTGGGATCCAGTTACCAGAGCCTTCTTGTTCCCGTGGGGTCATATGATCCCCATGCTAGAGGACGTGGCGAGGATTACTGGATTGAGAGTTCACGGAGCAGCAGTGACCGGGAGGACATATGTCGATAGCTGGGAGTTGACAAGGGAGCTGTTGGGACTAGAGCTGACGAGGCTGGGACACCACTCATCCATGTTGGCACGAGCACCTGTCCAGGAGAGCCTGTGATTGAGAGGAGCGGCGATAGCCATGGGAGAGCTACCAGAGGAGCATATGGGGAGGCTGACAGACCGGGCGAGAGAGAGAGTGGAGACGTCATCCTACGCCACTTCCTGATGCTAATGTTTGGGAAGTTGATCTTCGCAACGAGGGTAGACGAAGTGAGCTGCAAGCTCCTCCCTTTACTGGCGGATCTAGATGGAGTTGGAGACTACGCGTGGGGCACTGCCACGTTAGCGTTCCTCTTCGACTCCCTCAGCACCACCGACCGGCAGATGATGCTGGGCGGGTTCTCATCATTGCTTCAGGTAAAAATGCTCTTCTACCTTAAATGCTTGTGCAATTATGATTATGACTCTATGACTACTACATGCTGACACTTTGACAAATGCAGGTATGGCCCTACATGTACCTCCCAGGCTTAGGGAGAGGGAAGGAGGTACAGCCCGACCAAGTGCCCATCGCGAGGCAGTGGATGGCGGTACGGGACACCTGGTCGCTACGACACTTAGTGCGGGCGATCCAGGACGACATCGACACACTGCCCTATGCATCGGTAAGACTCTAAACTCTAGATTTATAAATGCACTTAAATGCTTCTGATGCTGACACTTGACTCCATTGCCTTCCCTTTCAGGTGCGCTGGATAGGGTCACGAGGGACAGCCCTAGGTGGTCGTATCCCAGGCGTACGCGAGACGAGACATGTGGCTGCACTGCATGAACATCATCAAGCCACTGCACTACCGTCTGATCATGAGGACCAGGGGCGTCCACCAGCCAGAGGTGGAGTTCCCGACAGGAGAGGATAAGCGCGTGGGGTGATCTTCTCGAGGACTGACTGGCGAGATCGACTGGGTCACCCGAGCGAAGGACCAGGTACAAGATTGGGCGAGACGAGGCTGGGTAGTGCGAGCTCGAGCCACTAGCGACGAGGCCTACCTGAAGGCCCGCGCTAGAGGCTACGGAGACTAGGTCTTCCATGGCACCCGATGACCGGTACGACTCTCTAAACTTATGCCTCCTTAACGACTTATAATGCACTGACGCCTTGACTTTTCTATGTGTAGCTAGACCTTCAGGGATGGATAGCGGAGCTCCAGGGACTCCTCCACTCTACCATTCAGCAGCGGGATGAGTTCCAGCACGCACTGGAGCTTCTGGTAAGCTTTACCTATCCTTGGACTTAATATGCTTATGTTGCATCCCTATGGTTTTGATGATGTCTCACACTATAAATCAATCTTCTATCTCTAGATTAATGCTATTTCATCATGTGAGTGAGTACAGTTCATTTGGTTGTCGGTTTAGCCTGATATCATGATTCTATCTACACTCTGCCTAGTTAGTATAGATAGCAGTGGGTCGACCCACCCTAGCTGATGCGTCGACTCATCTGTACTTTGGCATAACTCCTTCAAGTCTATTCATCGGGCACCTTCTAACTAAAGTCTACACACTGGTATTAAAATTCTAAGTCTGTACACTGCCCGACCAACTAAGTCTGCACATTGCAAAAGTCAGTTCAGCTCAACCCTATACATCCTTCCAATCCTCAACTCTATACATTGGAGTGTCAAGCTTAATGTCTATACACTGGTTACTGCATTGTCATGAAGTCTACACATCCGATAGTGTAAGTCTATACATTGGCTCATGGTCTTCAAGTCGATACAGAGTTTTCACCCTCTGAAGTTTGTACAGCCAATCACTTGACAAAGTCTGCACAGTGTCTCATATTGACTAAGTCTGTACATCGTCTGGTCTGTGGATGCTTTGTCCTTTTGGAGTCTATACACTAGACTGTTATCCCTTCAACTCTATACATTTGAGTAATAATCTTTAAGTCCACACATTGGCCTTCAGACTAGCAAGTCTATACATCGTCTCTTATTTGCAAAGTCTGAACAGCGTCCGTTGTCAAGACTTCATGAAGTCTGTACATCGGACTGCTTCTTTTGAAGTCTACACATTGGCTCGTTCACTTCTGCAAAGTATGTACATTAGACTGTGGCGAAGTCTATACATTCGGTTCCTTGGGTAAAGTCTATACATCGCTTAGTCTGCACATTGCCTTCAGCCCAAGCGTTCAAAGCCAAGTCTATACAACGCCAAGTCTGTACACTCCTTATCTGTTCCTACGCTTGGCCAAGTCCATACACTCAACATTTCCCTATGCTTTCCAGGCCAAGTCTGTACATCGGCCTCTTTCGTTCAAGTCTATACATTGAACTGTTCTTCAAAGTCTGTACAGCATTCGTCTCAGCCAGTGTCTCAAGCTGCGTCTTAGGCAAGTCTGTACATCGGCCTCATTCGTTCAAAGTCTATACATTGAACTGCGTCTTAGGAAAGTCTGTACAGAGGCTTCGATTTACAAAGTCTGTACATCCGTTCTTCAGCAAGTCTGAACAGTGCATCCATCGTCTTTGTCAACGTCTCATGCATTTGGGCAAAGTCTGTACATCCGTCCTTCAGCAAGTCTGAACATCCAGCGTCTTTGTCAGCGTCTCATGCATTTGGGCAAAGTCTGTACATCCGTCCTTCAGCAAGTCTGAACATCCAGCGTCTTTGTAAGCGTCTCATTGTGGCACAGTCTATACTCTGGCTCAAGCTTGTCTAAGTCTGTACATCACGGTTGGGCAACAAGTCAATACATTGCTCACCGTCTTATTAAGAGTCTCACACAGGTTCCAAGTCTGTACATTGGTTAGGCTTCGTGAAGTCTATACAGTGGCAGAAGCTTTGTAATAGTCTATACACTGCCATTCGTCTGCATAGTTAATAAGTCTATACACTGCCTTCACACATGCGCTTCTTTCATTAAGTCTGTACACTCTCTCACGTTGTACACACTTAATCTGTTGAAGGTTCTGAAGTATATACATTCATGCTAATAGCCTGAACTAACTAAGTCTATACATTCCATCTGTCTGTCTGCAGGCGATTCAGGCTGATGATTGGGCACGTGAACCGAGGTTGGCACCTGGCATGTGATCCAAGACAACAGGCACACGACACGTGGATGGCAACCTGGTCAGGATGCTGCCATGTGGTCGAAATTCAAATGATCTGGCCAAAAGTGCATGGGCGGGAACCTGGCAGCCACACGCCAATATCTACTATAAATATAGAGCTTCATCCTTCAGCAGAAGCTTGATCGTGAATAGAGAAAGCAGAAGCCATTGGTGAGAGTTAGCACGATCCAGAAAAGACAAAAGAGCAGAGAGTTCAAGATCTGAGAGGAGTTTGTTCGAGAGAGAGAGAGAGTGTGTGTGGATTGATGAATTGCTTCATTTGAAGCTACATTTGTATTGGGTTTCAGAACCGATTTCTTCTTCATTAGTTTTTGTTTCTACTTTGCTTTCGTTTATTTTGTTCATCCATTCTGATTTGAATTGGTTTTCCCTCCGGTGTGTGGAGGAAGGGAGTACTACTCCAGTTTCCCTCTGAGTTGCAGAGGAAGAGAGATCGGTGATCTCTGGTGTTGTTAGTGACAGGGTGTCATTAACAGTTTCCCTCCGTGTGTGGAGGAAGGGAGAGGATTCTCCGGTTGTGTTCTAGCTGGGAGCTAGAATAGGTTTCAAGTTCTATGGGTAGCAGAGCTTGGTCGAGGGATTTGTTTCCCTTGGGTGTTCAAGCTGTGTGGCAGCATGTTGTACGCAGACTGAGTATGTTGTGATCTAGCTTTGCCTAGTGGAATCCTCACTCTAGTTAGAGTGAGGGGTGGATGTAGATTGCGGACTGCAATCGAACCACCTAAAAACCGAGTGCCTCCTCTGTGGTTTGCTATTGATTTTTGTGCTCTTCATCTGCTTGTCTCTTTGCCTTCAAGTGATCAGTTCTTCACTCTCATCTATATTTCTCTGTGTACGGGTTAAGGATGTGCGTTAGCAGTAGAATCTATTTTCCACCTAAGTTTTTGCAAATTGGGAGTGATCTATTCATCCCCCCCTTCTATATCACTCTTGCTGCGCTAACAATTGGTATCGGAGCAGGTTTACGCCATGTGGACGAACGGTCAAGGAAATGCTGGTGGTCCTAGAACCTTCATGGCCGAAAGTCAATCCATTAGTCGCCCTCCTTATTTTGATGGTACTAACTATCTGTTTTGGAAGAACAAGATGGAAGTGTTCATCAGGGCTCAGAGCCATAAACTGTGGAGGGTAATCACGGTGGGGCCATATGATCTGCCACCAAACGAGGACGCTTGGACAGATGACCATGTCAAGCTCTCCTCACTCAACTGGACGGCGCTGAATATCATCCAGTGTGCTGTTCATCCAGAGGAGTATGCCTCTATCTCTGCCTACAAGACTGCCAAGCGAATGTGGGATGAGCTGCAATTGATCTATGAAGGTACAACTCAAGTGAAAGCCTCGAAGGTAAATCTCTACACTTCTAAGTATGAAATGTTTAAGATGAATGCAGATGAGAATATAACTGAGATGTATGCCATGTTGTCTTTAATCACAAATACTCTTAAAGGGCTAGGGAAGGATCTTGCTGAGGCAGATATAGTCAGGAAAATCCTTAGATCTTTATCCCCGGCATGGCACACTAAGGCCATTGTGATTGAGGAGTCAAAAGATTTGACAGTCTTGACTGTGAATGAACTCATAGGATCCCTTATGACCTATGAGATGAATTTCTAAGGAGGTGGAGAAGGAAGTGAGAGGAAGGGTAAAAATGTAGCTCTAAGAGCTTCCCGCAACAAGGGTAGCAACAGTGGGAGCAGCAGCAGTAGCCCCGAGTCTGAGTCCGAGCTTGAAGGATTGTCAAATCTCAACCAGGAGGAGCAGGCAATGCTCACTAGACAGTTCAAAAAATTTCTGAAGAAAAAGGGAAAGACCTTTAGGAAGAAGAAGCCATACCCTTTCAACAAGAATGGTGAATTTACTAGTTATAGGGATAAAAATCCTAAGAGACTAACTTGTTTTAATTGTAACAAACAGGGACATATGAAAGGCGAATGCCCAGACCTCCAGAAGAAAAACATAAAGGTGCAAAAGAAGAAGAAGCCACAGGCGATGGTCTGCACATGGAGCGAGGAAGAAGAAGACCCTGAAGATGCTTCCTCAGAAGAATATGAAGATGGAATTTGCCTTACGGCAAATAGTGAAGAGGAGGTAATAAATGTTTTTAAAAATTTCTCCAATGATGACTGGGAGGATGCTTATGGTGATTTGTTAGATAAATTTAATTCTCTTAGTAAAGAGCACAGAGTTCTGAAAAGAAAATTTAACACAAATGTTGAAGAACAAACTCTAGTCTGTGAGGAAAATGAAAAGCTAAAAGAACAACTAGAAGAAATGACCTCACTAAGGAAAGAAAATGATAAGCTCAAGGGAGAAACTCAAGAAAGTCAAAAACAGCTCAATGAATTCAAAACTAAAATTGAAGAAAGCATGAATGAAATTAGAGTGAATTCAGAGAAATATGAAGCTGTGAAGAAAGTAAATGTTGAACTCCTAAAAAATTCTGAGTCCCTTCAAAGGGAGCTGGAAGACAAACAGAAAGTCCTAGAAAAGTTTGTCCAAGGAAAGACTAGCTTAGATGCTATACTAGGAACTAGGGTCAATTTCAATAAGGAAGGTCTAGGCTACGACCCAACCAACAAGAGACCCTTGCAATTCAAGACCATCACCTTCTGCCCAGAGAAGGGAAAAGAAAAGCTGGACACACCATCCAGCTCAAACAGCTCTAAGGAAATTCAAAGTCTTAAAGAAAACACAAAAATCAGTACTGGACAACCATTTAAGATGGGAATGAATTTTATGAAGAATAACACTAAGCTCACTTACCAGAACACAAATGATAGATGGACCAAGAAAGCAAATCAGAATAAGAGCTGGAATTACAACAATCAGATGGGTCCAAACAGGACCTACTGGAGAAATAACTTTCATGGTCAAAGATATGCTAATCAACAAGCCTACAGGAAATTTCCTAGGAATAGGAAGACTAATGAATGGAATAGAACTCACTTCTCCAGTCCAGGTGGATTCAACTTTAATAAACCAGAAAGGAAGGTGCTAGAGAAAACCATGCTGAAACAAATCTGGATACCTAAACACTTGATCAGAGATTTGAACAATGTCATTGGACCCAACTCATCTTGGGTTCCAAATCACTCTACTTGATGTATCTGTGTAGGTAGGCCTGGCAGCTGAAGACAACAAGTGGTACCTCGATAGTGGCTGCTCCAGGCATATGACAGGAGACCGATCCAAGTTTAGCAAGATAGAGATGAAGCCAGGGGGTCTGGTCAAGTTTGGAGGAAAGAATAAAGGTAAAATAATTGGAGTTGGAACAGTAGGTAAGTCTTCCACAAACTCCATTGAAAAAGTCTTACTTGTGGAAGGGCTTCAACACAACCTGATTAGCATTAGCCAATTATGTGACAGGGGTCATAGGGTTGTATTTGATGATAGTTCATGCAAAATCCTTGAAACAAATTCTGACATGGTTAAATTTGTAGCCAACGGGATTAATAATGTCTACATTGTAGACTTAGATGAGAAATCTGAATATACTATTTGCTTATCTGCCAATTATGAAAATGATGCCTTTGAATGGCATAGACGTCTAGGTCATGCTAGCTTTTCAACTTTAAATAAATTGGTCAAGCATGATTTAGTTAGAGGCATGCCTAGAATTAAATTCAACTCAATATCAAAAGTATGTGATGCCTGTGCTCTAGGCAAACAGACCAGAAATTCCTTTAAATTAAGATCTGAGCCATTGTCCTCTAGACCAATGGAAATTCTTCATATGGACCTTTTCGGTCCCACTAGAACTCAGAGTCTCAATGGAAACAGGTTTGGCTATGTCATCATAGATGACTTCTCTAGATATTCATGGATATTTTTCTTAGCAAGTAAGAGTGATGCATTTCAAAAGTTTAACCTGTTTTTCAATAAGGTCAAACAAGAAGGGAAGTACAAGGTTTGTTCTATTCAATCTGACCATGGAGGTGAGTTTGAAAACTCCATGTTTACTGAACTTTGTGACAAAGAAGGACTAACTCACAGGTTTTCTTCTCCCAGGACACCTGAACAAAATGGGATTGTGGAGAGAAGAAATAGAACAGTGGTGGAGATGGCCCGAACCATGTTGATTGAAAGCAAATTACCTAGAAGGTTTTGGGCAGAAACGGCCAATACAGCAACCTACATAATCAACAGGGCCATGGTAAGACCCATACACAAGAAAACACCCTATGAGCTTCTAAAAGGTAAGAAACCAAACTTGTTTCATTTCAGAATTTTTGGAGCAAAATGTTTTATTCATAACAATGATAAGAAAGATTTAGACAAGTTTGAAGCCAAAAGCACACCTGGAATTTTCTTGGGTTATTCTGAAGTGTCAAGGGCATATAGGGTATTTAACATATCTGATCAGAAAGTGGAAGAGTCTCCACACATCCTTTTTAGTGAAAAGAAAGATGTTCCTAATGTTAAAAATCTTGACAGGAACTCCAATCATGGTGGAGATTTTCTAGAATACCAACAGGAGGAAGAAAAGACTCAGCCGAGTGGAGAAACAAATTCCCCCAATCAGGAAGGACCAAGAGAAACAGGTGAGTCTTCAACAAATAACAGATTTCTTAAAGACCATCCTTTAGATAAAGTCATAGGCAATCCTGAAGATCCTCTTCGGACTAGGTCTCATTTTAGAAATGTGAATAATGATGACTTAATTGCTTTAGTCTCACAAATTGAACCCAAAACAGTAGAAGAGACCTTAGCTGATCAAGCTTGGGTCAATGCTATGAGTGAGGAATTAGGTCAGTTTGAAAGGAATGATGTCTGGGAGGTTGTCCCAAGACCAGATGGTATTAATGTCATAGGAACCAAGTGGGTGTTCAAAAATAAGATGATGAATGAAGATGGATTTATCTCGAGGAATAAGGCCAGACTAGTAGCCAAAGGCTACTGTCAGGAATTCGGTGTAGACTATGATGAATCCTATGCACCTGTTGCTAGGATGGAAGCTATAAGATTGTTGCTTGCCTTTGCATGCTCAAAGAACATAAAACTCCAACAAATAGATGTTAAAAGTGCATTTTTAAATGGAGTTATTAAAGAAGAAGTTTTTGTTGAACAACCTCCTGAATTTCAATATTCTCCTCAACCTAACCAAGTTTTCATGTTAAACAAAGCCTTGTATGGTCTAAAGCAGGCTCCAAGAGCTTGGTATGAAAGATTGTCTGAATTTCTGATCAGCAAGGGCTACAAAAGAGCTAAAGTTGATCAGACTTTATTTACCAAGGGCATGAATAAAGATCTCATCATAGTTCAGGTATATATAGATGACATTGTATTTGGATCAACTAAACATAAACTATGTGATGAATTTTCTACCATGATGTCTGCTGAATTTGAAATGAGCTTGGTTGGTGAACTAAAATATTTTCTTGGATTGCAGGTACAACAGCTAGAAGATGCGTGCTTCATCAACCAAACCAAATACACAATGGAACTGTTCAAAAGGTTTGGCATGGAAAACTTAAAGCACATTACTACACTCATGGGCACCAATACTTCATTGGATGCAGATGAAACAGGTAAAGAAGGAAATGCCAAACTTTATAGAGGTATGATTGGATCACTACTTTACTTGACAGCCTCTAGACCTGATATACAATTCAGTGTAGGAATGTGTGCAAGATATCAGTCTAGACCTACTGAACTACACTTAGCTACAGTTAAAAGAATCTTCAGATATTTGTCAGCTAGTCACTCTCTTGGTTTATGGTTTCCTGCATCTCACACATTTAACCTAGTAGCATACACAGATGCTGACTATGCAGGCTGTAAACTAGACAGGAAAAGCACAAGTGGCCATTGTGAATTCTTGGGTGGGTGTTTAGTGTCTTGGGGCTCCAAGAAACAACATTCTGTGGCCCTCTCCACTGTAGAAGCTGAATATGTGGCTGTAGGGAGTTGTGGAACACAAGTCATATGGATTAAACACCAGCTTCAGGACTACCAAGTAGACCTGGGGTGCACACCCATTTACTGTGATAATACTAGTGCCATCAATCTTGCTAAAAATCCTGTTTTGCATTCACAAACCAAACACATAGAGATAAGACATCATTTTATAAGAGATGAGGTGTCTAAGAATAATTTTGAACTGATTCATGTAGGGACAGATAATCAGATTGCTGACATATTCACAAAACCTCTAGATAATGAAAAATTCACCACATTGAGAAGAGAATTAGGCTTATACAAATTGTCTTAATTATGAAGCCTGCTCTTGTTGTGAGGGGGAGTTGTGTCTATCTGATGTTTTGCCTTCTTGCATGCTGGTTTAAGGGGGAGTTCAGAATGCTTACTGGTTAGCTTTCAGGAATGCTCTAAATAAAAGAAAGCCTTGAGATTTTGCTGGAATGTTTTATTGAGGAATGCTATGTCTTAGGGGGAGCTGAGTTGTGATGTGAGAAGAGAAGTTCTTTGACAGATTCAAAAGGGCTGTCCAGATGTGTACCTTTGCTGGTCTTGCATGACTGATTTAGTGTGGTTCTCTCAGAAAGTAGAGTGTCACTTATCTCTTAAGTCTATAAGTCAGTGACTCTAATCTCCAAGTTAGAATCTTTCCTTTGGTACTCCTTCAGAGATCTGGACTAATTACATAAAGTATATCTTCCTACATTGTCATTGATTTTGGTTCAGGCCAAAAACTTGTATGTCTTGATATCTGACCCAATCAACTTGAAATCTAGACTTCAAGACTCAATTCAAGAAAAGTCCTTTTTGGTATTGTCTTCAATCATTCTATCTCTTTAACTCAAGGGCTTAAATGAACAAAATTTTCCTGTTTTGATCACTGAGAAACTGGGAGCTTCATCAATGAAATGAATTTTTCTCCCATGTCATGAGGTGTCAAATGCTTAAAATAAATGAAAAGACATGACAGAGCAATGGTGGCTTGCTGGTGAGTAACTAGGGACTCTGGCCTCTAATCAAGGTGTTTCCTCATGTCAAAAGCCACAGTTACTAACTCTGTTCCGTATTAAACAAAAAAAAAATAAAGGGAAGGAAGTAATGAGGTACTCACTCTGAGTAACTGGGGATTCAGGCCTCTAATCAAGGTGTCTCCCTAATGTCAAAGGAAGTGAACTACCAACTTACTCATTGATCTTCTTGAAAATAATCTCCAACAAAAATTCCTTATTGTTATGCAACTAATGGATTGCTTGTCTTCAATACCTTGAGAACACCTCTCTGATTTTGTCTCTTGCTGTCTTGTGGAATAGTTGAATGATCAGCTATATTTGGCCATACTTGTGAACTCCTGCTCTAAATCATCCACTATGTATGCTGATAAACTTGTCTATCATTCTACTTCTCTATTGTGTACTGAAGTCTAAAGAATCCTTTCTTGAGATTAGAAACTCACTTATTCTCTTAAGACCTACTCGTGACTTTCTGCACTAAGAAGTTACTGCCCTTAGTCCTCATGTTTCCAGCACGGTCATACATTTTGTAGTTTTTTTTGCTGATGTCAAAGGGGGAGAGAAGTTTGCAATATGAGTGAGTATCAGTGAGTATTGGATTTGTCTTGAGTTTTGAGGGGAGTCATGTTGCTTCGTGGAAGATATGGTTATGAGTTGTGGGGGAGATGAGAGTGTGTTGTAGGGAATGTTTAATTCATTTGCATGAGCATGCCTTGAATTTATTCTACTTGTTGTAGCTGGTATTAACTTCTTGTTGAAACTTGATATTGCTTGATTCATAGTGTTGTCATCATCAAAAAGGGGGAGATTGTTGCATCCCTATGGTTTTGATGATGTCTCACACTATAAATCAATCTTCTATCTCTAGATTAATGCTATTTCATCATGTGAGTGAGTACAGTTCATTTGGTTGTCGGTTTAGCCTGCTATCATGATTCTATCTACACTCTGCCTAGTTAGTATAGACAGCAGTGGGTCGACCCACCCTAGCTGATGCGTCGACTCATCTGTACTTTGGCATAACTCCTTCAAGTCTGTTCATCGGGCACCTTCTAACTAAAGTCTACACACTGGTATTAAAATTCTAAGTCTGTACACTGCCCGACCAACTAAGTCTGCACATTGCAAAAGTCAGTTCAGCTCAACCCTATACATCCTTCCAATCCTCAACTCTATACATTGGAGTGTCAAGCTTAATGTCTATACACTGGTTACTGCATTGTCATGAAGTCTACACATCCGATAGTGTAAGTCTATACATTGGCTCATGGTCTTCAAGTCGATACAGAGTTTTCACCCTCTGAAGTTTGTACAGCCAATCACTTGACAAAGTCTGCACAGTGTCTCATATTGACTAAGTCTGTACATCGTCTGGTCTGTGGATGCTTTGTCCTTTTGGAGTCTATACACTAGACTGTTATCCCTTCAACTCTATACATTTGAGTAATAATCTTTAAGTCCACACATTGGCCTTCAGACTAGCAAGTCTATACATCGTCTCTTATTTGCAAAGTCTGAACATCGTCCGTTGTCAAGACTTCTTGAAGTCTGTACATCAGACTGCTTCTTTTGAAGTCCACACATTGGCTCGTTCACTTCCGCAAAGTATGTACATTAGACTGTGGCGAAGTCTATACATTCGGTTCCTTGGGCAAAGTCTATACATCGCTTAGTCTGCACATTGCCTTCAGCCCAAGCGTTCAAAGCCAAGTCTATACAACGCCAAGTCTGTACACTCCTTATCTGTTCCTACGCTTGGCCAAGTCCATACACTCAACATTTCCCTACGCTTTCCAGGCCAAGTCTGTACATCGGCCTCTTTCGTTCAAGTCTATACATTGAACTGTTCTTCAAAGTCTGTACAGCATTAGTCTCAGCCAGCGTCTCAAGCTGCGTCTTAGGCAAGTCTGTACATCGGCCTCATTCGTTCAAAGTCCATACATTGAACTGCGTCTTAGGAAAGTCTGTACAGAGGCTTCGATTTACAAAGTCTGTACATCCGTTCTTCAGCAAGTCTGAACAGTGCATCCAGCGTCTTTGTCAGCGTCTCATGCATTTGGTCAAAGTCTGTACATCCGTCCTTCAGCAAGTCTGAACATCCAGCGTCTTTGTCAGCGTCTCATGCATTTGGGCAAAGTCTGTACATCCGTCCTTCAGCAAGTCTGAACATCCAGCGTCTTTGTAAGCGTCTCATTGTGGCACAGTCTATACTCTGGCTCAAGCTTGTCAAAGTCTGTACATCACGGTTGGGCAACAAGTCAATACATTGCTCACCGTCTTATTAAGAGTCTCACACAGGTTCCAAGTCTGTACATTGGTTAGGCTTCGTGAAGTCTATACAGTGGCAGAAGCTTTGTAATAGTCTATACACTGCCATTCGTCTGCATAGTTAATAAGTCTATACACTGCCTTCACACATGCGCTTCTTTCATTAAGTCTGTACACTCTCTCACGTTGTAAACACTTAATCTGTTGAAGGTTCTGAAGTATATACATTCATGCTAATAGCCTGAACTAACTAAGTCTATACATTCCATCTGTCTGTCTGCAGGCGATTCAGGCTGATGATTGGGCACGTGAACCGAGGTTGGCACCTGGCACGTGATCCAAGACAACAGGCACACGACACGTGGATGGCAACCTGGTCAGGATGCTGCCATGTGGTCGAAATTCAAATGATCTGGCCAAAAGTGCATGGGCGGGAACCTGGCAGCCACACGCCAATATCTGCTATAAATTTAGAGCTTCATCCTTCAGCAGAAGCTTGATCGTGAATAGAGAAAGCAGAAGCCATTGGTGAGAGTTAGCACGATCCAGAAAAGACAAAAGAGCAGAGAGTTCCAGATCTGAGAGGAGTTTGTTCGAGAGAGAGAGAGAGTGTGTGTGGATTGATGAATTGCTTCATTTGAAGCTACATTTGTATTGGGTTTCAGAACTGATTTCTTCTTCATTGGTTTTTGTTTCTACTTTGCTTTCGTTTATTTTGTTCATCCATTCTGATTTGAATTGGTTTTCCCTCCGGTGTGTGGAGGAAGGGAGTACTACTCCAGTTTCCCTCTGAGTTGCAGAGGAAGAGAGATCGGTGATCTCTGGTGTTCTTAGTGACAGGGTGTCATTAACAGTTTCCCTCCGTGTGTGGAGGAAGGGAGAGGATTCTCCGGTTGTGTTCTAGCTGGGAGCTAGAATAGGTTTCAAGTTCTATGGGTAGCAGAGCTTGGTCAAGGGATTTGTTTCCCTTGGGTGTTCAAGCTGTGTGGCAGCATGTTGTACGCAGACTGAGTATGTTGTGATCTAGCTTTGCCTAGTGGAATCCTCACTCTAGTTGGAGTGAGGGGTGGATGTAGATTGCGGACTGCAATCGAACCACCTAAAAACCGAGTGCCTCCTCTGTGGTTTGCTATTGATTTTTGTGCTCTTCATCTGCTTGTCTCTTTGCCTTCAAGTGATCAGTTCTTCACTCTCATCTATATTTCTCTGTGTACGGGTTAAGGAGGTGCGTTAGCAGTAGAATCTATTTTCCGCCTAAGTTTTTGCAAATTATGAGTGATCTATTCATCCCCCCCTTCTATATCACTCTTGCTGCGCTAACAACTTATGCTTATGAACTTGACTGACTGACTTAAATTCTAAAATGCAGTGGGCCGAGGGAGCATAGAGACATGGACAAAATGATCCATCCTCTTCTTACCAGCCATCGGCGGACAGGGTAGAGCGGGACGCCGACTTCGCACGGGTGGTTGCTCGGGTCGAGGAGGCCGAGGTTACTCTCGCAGAGAGGGTAAGCAAACGAATTGAGTTCCTTTTGACTTAAATGCTTATGCTATGCAAATGACTGACCACGATGAATGCATATGCAGACTAGAGAGCTAGCAGCCACGCTGAGCGAGGCGGAGCGACTCTGATCTGAGGTAGTAGAGGTGGCCCATCTCCGTGCGGAGGTGGAGTGACTGAGGACTGGAGTGGCACAGGTGACGGACCCTCGGTTGGAGGTGAGAGAGCTGAGGGCCGAGATCAAAGCACTGAAGAGAGCACTCTGGCTAGTGGGTGGATGATCCTCTCATAGTCCGTCATAGAGCGTCGCACGCAGCGGACACCGGGATTATCTTACCGGTTCTTCCGGCTAATGGAGGAACGAGGAGGACGAGTGGCGTCGACGCCACCACGAGGAGGGGAGCACTGCTATGGGGCCGCCGGTGAAGAGGCGTGAGGGGACCGGAGACAGCGGTGGTCCAGGAGAGGGACCTGGTTGATGTACTTTATCTTATCCTTCCTCACATATGGACACATGCATGTACATGATTTTGGGTTTAGTGAAAGAAGAGATCTTTCCTTTTCTTCTCTTTTTATTTTCTAGAAATGCAACTATGTGGATGTTAATGTTGACTGAACGATGATAACTAAACTAGACAAAGAGAGCGAGAGAAGGTGGGAAAGAGAGCAAAAAGATAACGGGTTCCGAGACACAAAGCCTGGAGAGAGAGGGGAAAACACGGGAAAGAACATGGCGGTCAGGTGAGAGAAATGGTCCAATTAGGGCCGCTACCTTCTGGATGGCGGTCCTCTAAAAGGCCACTAGGGGTAGACGATGAAGAATGAAAAAGAGTAGAAAAAATTGTCTCCTCAAGACCACAAGAGGGAACAAAACGGTCGCTACGTGACCGTTAGGCAAGCGAGAGAGAAGGCAGTGAAAGGAGGGGACAAATAGTCATCTGACAACTGCTAAGGGTAGCTTAATGGTCTAGCGATAGACCGCAAGGGTGAAGACTCAATTAAATCCGAGCGGGACTCTCCGGGAGAGTTCCAACCCGTGGATAGGAGCGCCCAATCTGCACTAAGACTCATCCTAACTTAACTTGAGGCCTCCCAGCATCAATCCTAATGCACTGGGACTAAAACTAAAGCCCTATAACTAGGAACACACCCCAAACTCGTAGCTCACAGAAAACTCCTATTTTAAGCCTTGAAAACTCCATTAAAATCACCCAAATCAACATGAAGAGAACCTTTGAAGCTAGCACCATGGGTGAGGTCGTCTACCACGGGCCAAAGCCGGCTAGGAAGGAGCAGGGGAGCTGCAGCGGCTGACCTCCATCCCCAAACATCTGAGCACAAGCCCTTCAAGAGAGGTAAGCCAAGTCAAAAATTCATTTTAAGCCATTAATCTCTTAAAGCTTCTCATATCATTCCTCTTCCCTTTCTCTCCTTTCTTCTTCCTTTTTCTTTAGCTCTTTCCTTGCCCAAGATGCTATTCTAGCCTGAAGTGGGTAGCTCCCATGATAAAGGAACTCTTTATAGAGGTCACTTCAATCTTAAGGTCATGACACCTCCACCCTCTATTAGTTTTAGCCAAGAATTTCTAAAAAATGACCCTAGATTGGTCTAGCATTTCAGCTCTAGTGGAGTCATGGCATCCTCAAACACACACTTTTGTGTTCCCAACCTTTGAAGCCACCATCCTCATAGAGGAGGTTGAGAGTTACTTAGCCCTTCCTAGGACTAAAGTTGGAGATGAAGACCTAGTGTCACACGGTTGACCCTATAGACCCTTCACTCATCTTGGGGGATTTCATACACAACTCAAAGGATGTAAAAACCATGATTAGCTCCCGCCATATCCACTTGATACCCATGGCCCAATGGATCACTGCCCATTGTAAAATTAAGTGGGGGAGTTATGAAGACATAGCCAAAGCTACTTCTATTTGCTTATGCGGGGTTTTGCTCTTTTCTATCACTGACCACCTCTTAGACATTCCAAACCTAAGCATCATCAGCAGGTTGTAGTGGGGTTTATCCATCTCCCAAGCCGTCCTTGCTTACCTTTATGAAGGTCTTAGTTCAGCTTCTCTAGTGATGGGAATCAACACCAGACACTAACATTTTATTTTGCATTTGTGTCCTTTCTATTTGCATTTATACCCTTGTGTAATTAGGTACGTAATTGTATGGCAAGTATAAGCCAAAATGTGAGTCTTTAGGTTTTAGTGGGTTTATGTGCAAAAGTCCAGTAGGGGCCCCCACCTTCTTCCCCATTGGTCCACCTAGGCTCTAGGGCCCATGTGGGGCTGGTCAAATGTCCAAGGTGGGCTTCTAGAAGACTTGACCATTCAAGGGGACAAAGGGTATAAAAATTCAAAATTCTCTCCCCTTAAAGTCAAGGGGGCGCCCCCCATTTAATATAGAATATTAAGTGTTGTAATTTTAGTTAATGTGGCCATTTGACCACATGTGGGATTAATGTCATATCCCTAGTTTACCCCTCCCTAACCCTAGATCTAGGGGTAGTTAAGGTCATTTTTACTTTTATATAAATCCCTTGTGTTTTCTATTGTGATAGAATTAATGATGAAAATTTGATGAAATATTACCAAGGGCGCCCCTCTCTCTCTCTAGCTCTCTCTTGTTCTTTATCTTCTTCCTCAAGATCCAGGGTGTGAAGCCGTCAATATTGGAGTGATTCCAATTTCTATCTTCCCTATGGAGTGTGAAGCTCCCCCACCGCTGTTCATGCCGCCGCCGGAGCCGCCACGAGCCGCCATCGCCCCTGCTGTCCAGAACTCCGAGTTCCAGAACAGAAAGCTGAAGATGAGGTCGGTTCTCCCAAATCCCAGCTCTGATCGCGTGGAGATTTTGAGAGCTTGTTCCTATCTCTGTTAGCTTTCCAGCAATATAGATTTTGCCCTATTTAGATCCCGTTTGGTATTTTCTCCGCAATTTTTATACCACCCCTGTCAGTCTGTCAATCAGCAGATCTGCAAGATAGAGTCTAGTTTTCATATTTCTCCCACCCCCTTATACATATCCAAAAAATCCCAAAAAATTCATGAGTGTTTCTCACTTCCCCACCTTCCACACATAATTTTTATAACATCTAGATCTATTATTTTCTTTTGGGTCAAAATTCATTTTCAGGGACAACTTAGTCTGTCCTGTGTGTCTGTCAGTCCGAGCCAGTAAAAACATTTGTGGCACAGTCATTTTAATTTTTCATCCATTCACTTGATGGATCTGTAAAAATCATATGTCGTAGCCCTCTGAGTCCTCTTTCCATTGGTACCTTTTTTGCATCGATCCGACTTTGGATATGGCCGCAAGAAATATTTTCGTGAATGCATGCAGAGCAGATCCTAGCCTAGCCAGCAACTCAATCCGGGAATTAAATTCCTTGGAAAATACGCCGGCTCACCTTCGGCAACCGCCACTCCCAGAGGTCGATCGGCAACCTATGAGAAGCGTCCCAGCAAGCCGTCGCAGTAAGGAGTCAACCGGATGCCGCCGTCTCAGTTGCTGAGTTCCTGTGCTGTACCGAGTTGGAACAATACCGAGTTGGGCCGAGTCGGACCAGCAGCCCGTCTCCGGCCCAAATTGCTGCCCATCAACCTAAGATCGGTCCTCACGAGCCCCTTTGTACCCCTTTACCTCCCTGCGTGGAGTGGGTAATAAATTCATTTCTGTAATTATTTTAATATTTTTACCGAGAGTTACAGTACTTCACCGGGGTCATCTTCCCCACGCCCAGAGCGTGGAGGTACAGTCGCCACCCCCCTCGTAGGCACTTGCTTTACTTGTATAATTTTGAATGCCGCTGCATGTGATTGGTTACTAGCTCGTTATATTTTATCACCGCTGCGAGTGAGTGAGTGAACCGTCCCGTGATTCAATCCGAGCACACGCGGAAAAGTCGATACCTGAGACTCACTACCGGTTCCTCAACCGCGCATGATCCCGCGTTTCCCTCGCTTAGGGACAAGTTGCGAGCTAGAGTCCCAGGTCGCGTGTCCGTCCCGCATCATCTAGGGGGTCCCCTCTTCGGGTCTATGATTGTCTTAGAGTGTTGGATGGGCGTTAGACTGAAATTCTTATCCAAAGAGGATGTGCCATCAGCTAGCTGCATATTCGGGAGCCACCCGCTCTTCTTCATTGGAGGGGAATCTGGGTTTTCTAAACAGGTTGAATGTCGGACCGCAGATAAAAAGACAAGGGACGATTGGCGCCTCTTCCTTAACACCTTGCCACTTGACAAATTCATGATGCGACCACGGGCTCTTCAAGGCACCACTCTTACACTACCCCGGCGACTGGGCCTGGACCTCCAGCTAGTGGGGAATACTACCTTGGCACTCTACAACCACCACCGGTGCTACTTACAAGTTGGACTTCCTCGCACTATGGTTCCAGCACTATCTCACTACCCTCCTGTGGACGCCAAAAAAATGTCGATGAGGATCATACGGCATGCGCGTCTACACACTCGAGGGCAAGCCGAAGACGGAAATGCCGAATAAACCTCACGCCTCGCCCGATCAGGACGAGAACTCGCTTGGTGGTCTACTACCCGTTAAGGAAGCCCCCCAGGCGGAAGATACAACCACAACTCCACAGCCGTCCGTGCCGAGAGCTGAATCAAAGAAGAGTCGGGAACTCTGGTACAGCCTCAGTATGCACCGAAAGTTACGCAAAGTCTGGGATCAAGCCCCACAAGTTGCAAATGAAATATTATAGAGGCCATGCATTGCAACTAGAACACTCCAGGAGCGCCAACACTCGAATAAATGGCTGCGACTTCGAAAAGAATCCATTCGAGGCTTAAAACGGCGCGAAAGGGCCTTAAACCGGTGCGCCCCTTTAACATCTTAATCCGGCGTGCCCCTTCAACATCTTAATCCGACGCGCCCCATTTTTTTTTCATTTGCCCTTGCTTGGCATTAGACCGGCGCGCACCCTTTCCCTTGCATTCCACCTTAATCCGGCGCGCAAACAAGCCGTCCCATCTATACTCCGATGCTCTGTTTCCTGATGAATCTTACGTGAAGTCCAGAGAGGAGAAGAACAGTGCATTCAATGCCCGTCCCATAGCCATTTAAAGACTGCGGAGCTGTGCACACCCCAACTCGACAGCACAACGTTGGTAGCAGAAGAGGCCGGCATCCACGGTGGAGAAGCAGCAGCAGATCTCCCGATAGGCCTGCGAACATCCCGTCCTAGGATGAGCACCAGTGTACGGCACGAATCAGCAGCATCCAACACAGCAACAACGTTGCTGCGAACAAGGCAGGGTTGGAGGGAATCCTCTGCCCCACTGTTCATTCTATAAGAGGCATGCTCCACTGTTGAAGAAAGAGGAGAGTTGGCTACTCGAACCCCCTCGGCTGTATGCAGTGAAGAGAAGAAGAAAAAGAAGAGGAGAAGGCCACCCGAAGAGAAGGAAGCTCCACCCATCCACGCCAGAGAGGTGAAGAAAGGAAGAGAGAGGAGAGTGAGAGTGAGAGGTAAGCTCGGAGGGGGAGGAGCTTGTGCTCCGTTCCCCCTCCCCCATCGATGTATTCCCTCCGTTCTCTCTACTGTACTCTCCCCCTTTCTCGCTTTAGGGTAGATTCCCAGCTGTATTTCCCTTTGCAAATGAATAAAAAGAGAAGTTCTTTTCGCAACACACGGTGTTCTTCTTCCTCCCTCTCTTTCCCTCTGCCTTCTCCTCATCCAGGCCCTTCGAAGCTTGCTTCTCCATAGCAGGGCCTTCGAAGGAGTCCGTCAGGGGATGAACATTCATGGCCTCTCATGGCACACATTCGTCCCACTTATGAAACCATCACCCGTGAGCTGTGGGAGTTCTTGAAGGCTAGTCCTCGAGCTTCATACACTCACTTATGGGTTATTGGACCGCCGTGAGGTCTACATTTTGTGGTTCACCCCGGAGCAATCCATTTGGTGTTCCTCTATTTTCTCTGGCAAGCGTCAGTCCGGGGGAGGTGCTGCCCAAATTTTGCCAGGGGAAGAACACGTAAGAACAGACAGACGAACAACTAAGCCCCCTGAATCAAGCTGAATCTCTGAGTTCCTGCACAAACTCTTCAAACGAAACACTTGAATCTTCATGCTAATCCACCTTAATAAACAATCAAAATACTTAAATCTCCTCTGCACAAAGCTAATCCATCAATTGGACGAACAAACTAATCAACAAATCAACCCACGGGTGAAAGAAAGAAGAAACAGAGCCAAAAGAATGAAAGAAAACCTCCTTGAAGCTTAACCCGGCGCGCCCTAATCCGGCGTGGGCTAATCCGGCGCGGTACCCCCCCGCGCTGGTTTAGTCCCACACTCAAAACTCCCTCTGTTTTCCTGATACCCATCCCGGCGTTCATCACTGTTCATTGCCCTAAACCGACGCGCCCCCCTTGGGCTCCATTAACCGACGCACACCCCTTACTCCATTAACCGGCGCGCACCCCTTTGCTCACTAAACCGGCGTGCCCATCCCATGGCCCCTCTTCCTTCTTGCCACATAACCGGCGTGCCCCCCCTTAACATCTTTAACCGGCGCGCCCCTCTCAACACACTTAAACCGGCGGGCCCATCCCTTGGCTTCTCCCTTAACCGGCGTGCCTAAAAAGAAAAAATGATTAATCAAATGAGAGAAAAGACTTAAAGCTAATGAATAAAACTAATAAAAAGTTTCCCCCTTCCATAATCGAATTTTTGTTCCGGGGGCAGCGCCCCCGGAAACCCCCGCAAGGGGCGTTGCCCCCTTGACCCCCACGACCTGACCGGGCAGGTCGAATCCCGCGACCTGACCGCGTAGGTCGATCCGCGTGCGAAGGCGCACGATGGCGAGTTCGGGCTCCACATTTAACAATTCACACCCCCGGACTTGGTGCAAAGAGAAAACCAATGATGCCTTGTGGTATCGGACGTGGACCTCGGAACCTCCGACATGGTCATGATCCGAACACATCTCGGGCCAATAGTTCGTTAACTCGACCCGCTTCTCCCAGGATCTAATCCCGCAACCCCACATTAAACTTGTCGTGTCTACGGCAGACATTTGCACGGTTTTATCATCATCTTCGATGCTTCAAACGTGGACTCGCGTCCGAACAATGAATGGTCCGACCGTGACAGACATGCACGTATACCTTGGAACCTTCGTTTCCCAAGATTGTGCGTGAAGAGAAAAGTAATGACGTCCCGTGGCATCAGACGTGGTCCTTGGAAACCCCGATATGGCCATAGTCCGCAACCACCTCGGGCCAATAGATCATCAGCTTGACCCATCTTCATCGGGATCCGATCTCGCACCCACATTAAACTTGCCGCACCTATGGCAGACATCCGTATAGTTTTATCGTTGTCCTTGACGCTACTAATACGGACCTCCGTCCGAATAATGAATGGTCCGTTAGTGACCGACATATATGCCGGGATCCGATCTCGCAATCCCATGAAACTTGCCGTCCCTATGGAAGACATCCGTGTGTCTTTGTCGTTGTCTTCGATGCTTCGAATACGGACTCTCGTCCGAATACTGGATGGTCCGTTAGTGTCTGACATATATATCGGGATCTAGCCTCGCACTTGCACTAAACTTGCCGTACTCACGGTAGACATTTACACGGATTCTCTCTCGTCACCGTCTTGTTTTCTATGCGGACCTTTGTCCGAACATAAAATGGTCCGTGTATGACCGACAAAATCCGAGTGGAACGAGACGGCTCTCGTCTTCCCCGAACCCTAAGTGCGGGAATATCAATAAGACCTTCGTGAGTCACATTTGGACCTCGGGTTCGCCCCAACCATGGTCATCGCCTGACCCACATCCTAGGCCTATAGTCGGCTATCTCTGTACAAATCCTTGTTTTGGAATCTAGTCCCGGGACACTTTCCCGCTGCCCTTCGGCACCGAAAATATTAATGATGCCCACGCGAGCCCGACTTCGACCTCGGGGGGCCCACCGCAGTATGGGCGTAGCTTGGTCTTGCACCAGGCGAACAAACTTATCGGTTTCCGACCGCTCTAACCGGGATTCAACCGAGTGCCTCCTATCCCTTTGAACAATAAACTTGCCGTACCCCGGCATACATATGCTCCAGTTTTCCCCGTGATGATCATGATTCTCTAAAGCCGGATGCTCGTCCGAATATCAAAATGGTCCCTTGAGTGACCGACATATTTCGAATGCTTGTTTCCCTAGACATAGGGCTTTCCGACTGATTCGAGACCGCTATCGACTCGTTTCTCTCGATATAGTTTCCTGGCCATGAGGCCCCTTTTCCTGGCGATTAATCAAGGGTGTTCCCCTCTCTGAGGGGATGTAAATGACGTCGTGACCTTCATGGCGCGGCGTGTTCCAATCCCGACACGAACCACATAATCGTCTGATTAGTCAGATCGAGCGCACAACAAATCGTCACTTTGTGACTGGTACGCCCACGCACTTATTAAATGCCAATAAACAAATAAATAATGATTATTAAATAAAAAGTGTGCCCACACCTCCCCTTCAAGCTAGGAAGATCAGGACCGAGGAGGATGAACAGGCAGTTCGGAGCGCACTTACCATGTGGGAGATCAGCCAAATCCGTACATTGCAGGCGGAAGTGACAGAGGATGAGGAGAATTATCGAGCTTATGTAAAAGCATTATGCAAAATCTGGCCCTGCGCGGATAGGAAATTGAATGTAGCTTGAGCTCCATGATCATGTATTTTATTTTATTTGAAAGAATGATGTACTATGAACCTTTAATGAATAAATAAAAGATGGATTGAACCATTGCTTGTGAAAGTGTTCCTTTTGGCATGAATGATCAGATGGAGCAGAGTTCTCTGTTTCAAAAATGGTCCAGCAAAAGACCACGAAGCTCGCCTAACAGTCTGGTGACAGACCGAAAGGGATAGAGGCATAGGAAAATTGTGTGTTTTGGCCCTTGGGTGTGGCATGTGGTCGTCATTGGACCGCTAGGAGGAGCTTAACGATCTATCGAAAGACCACAAGGGGAAGAGAATAGACAAACCATAGAGTTCTGGTTCTCGGGTGTAGGTAACGATTACCATCCGATTGCTAAGGAAGCCTAGCGGTCTACCAAAATACCGCAAGTGAAAGAGAACAGAAAAGCTACAAGTTCTTGGGTGTCAGGCATTGCAACCTGTTCCTGTGCACATTTAAACAATAAAATAAGTTAGATCCTGTAATATCTCGGACCTTTCGGATCCATCTTTTCGGGTCCTGGATCTATTTTCTCGGAGAATTTGTTCTCATTTTGCCCGGAATTATCTTTCGGATATTTTTCGGGTTCGGATCCGTGCATTTCGGATCAGTTTCGGAGGTCCCGGAACGTGTTCCACGGTTTCCCATGTTTTTCCCTGACAGGACCTACGGAACCCCGTAGCGGGTGAACTGGGCCGTTCACCTACTTAGGGATGGTACCACGGTGATCAGCGAGTTCCAACGATCGCGGCGGTATATTTTTCTATTTTTTTGTAGTTTTTGGAAAATCTAGATTTTCTATATAACCCCATTTCCTTTTTATTTTTTCTTTCTCCTTTCTCTTTCTTCTTCCCCCTTCTTTCTTCCCATTGGAGAACTGGCGCCCCCTCTCTTTCTCTCTCCTCTTCTGACGACGACGCGGCGTGCCCCTCCGACTGCAGATGGTGGTGGGCGACGACGTGGCGGCGATGAGGTGATCACGGCGGCGTGCGTGACTCGTGGGAACTCGTGGAAGAACGAGCTTTTTTTTTAGGACCAACGGCGATCTAGGTGTTTTTGGGCTTCTTTGAGGTAGGGTGACGGATCCCCACTTCTTCCCCTGCATCCCCTATGATTTGTAGGTCGTGGAAAGCCGAGAGGGGCGTGTTTTCATGCCGGGATGGGGAAACTCCATGTTTGGGGGGTGAGCCATATTTCACCGATTTATTGAGTTCTAGCTAGATTTTTTGGGGTTTCTAGCACGCTGGGAGTTAAGGGAGTGATCTCCCTTTTGTTTTCCCTTCACCAGGGGGTGAATGGGCGTGATTTTTGGATTCTCCGTGATTACTCGGTGAACTGGGCTCTGCCCGTTGTCGCGCTACAGGTCAGGGGCGCGATCTTGAGATCGCGCTGCCCCCTGACACCACGTTCATCGAGGAAGATGAACAGTGGCTCATCGACCTGTCGGTAGAGAACGCGCCCACCTGACTAGGTGAGACCTTGTGAACGTGCCTGGTCATACCACTGCGTCCACGGTCTAACGCGTCGGGTTTCCAGAGCGCGTTAACGATTAACGCGCTATGGGTCCCGAGCGCGTTCATGCTTGAATGCGCTAGGCACTGAGAGCGCGTTCATAAATGCGCTCTTGGCCTATAGCGCGTCAATGCTTCTCACAGATCCGGGAGTTTTTCATGTGTGGCAGCCTCCAGGATGGACCGCTGCCCGTATTATGTTATACCGGAGTATGTTTTACCGATTCGAGCCCCGGGTGAGTGGATCTCGATCTACGTGCTGACCTGTGGTCTGACTGATGCTGGGCATCATGTGGGGGCCACATGCTAGGGTGCCGTGGGATCTCGGGAGGTGGTATTTTCGACTTGTGTCACTATGAGTCGGTGTCGGTTCGAGGAGCGGTCCTTGTACTTCGTCTGGTTTAGATGTTGCTCTCCGTTGGCTAACGAGTCTATACCTTCAGTGATCCTCCACTAGTCCTAGCCTTCCGACACGCGTGTGGTCCCACCAGGGAGTGGTGGCAAGGCTACCCGAGAGACGGTTTTAGGTTGGTTATCGTGGGCTTCCTACTGTGGCGGCTCAAGTCCGGGCCGGGAGGACGAACCAACTAGAGGGCCGGACGTATCGTAGTCAGTCAGTGTGTGCACATGTGGTCGGGGACTTCGGACACGTGCTGACCAGCGTAACCTCGACTAGACCCTTGTTAGTGTTACTTGTGAGTGTCTCAGTTTCTGCCTGGGGCGAGTACGGAGACACGACGGCGCGGTGTAAGTCGTTAGGGGACGCATTCGGCTGTGCTTCTGGTGGACGGTACTCCTGTCTTTGTGAGGTAGCGACTCTTGGGTTTTGACGAGCTATCTATGTTTGCGTGCCGTGCGTTCGGTACTAGACGTAGCAAATCATTCCCGTTTATTTATCCATGTAGCTTCTGTTCTACGTCTGCTAGTGTTAGCTTGTAGCTGCTTCCCGCGTGGTTTGTCGATTTGCGAGGTGGGGACCGGAGGATCCCTACTGACCCTTTTGTTTTAAGGCTCATTCCCTGCGTGTTTTCCGTGTTTCAGGTGAGACGTGGCTTCAGGGGAGCGCTTCAGAGGCTCCACGTGGTTCAGGTGCCCAGGGTTAGTTGCCAGTTGCCAGGCCGGGATATGCCCTGCGTAGTTGTACCTTCTTTTCTGTGATATACTAGTTGTGGACTACTATTACATTTTAGACTGTTGTTATTATTGTGGACCGTGTAATTTAATTAATGTCATTAATTGCTTCCTGCTTAATTCATTTAATATGCGTAGCTCTGTAATTATTTTAGATTCTTGTGTATCTCAATACCATTCTTTTAACCCTTCCGAGTCTTCGAGCTCGTTGGTGGCGGTTCGAGATTTGGGTTATCGGGCTTTCTCGGTGTTCGGATCTCAGGTCGTTACAGCTGGTATCAGAGCACGGTTGTGGATATATATGAGAATCGTAAATAATTATAGTGGTCCACTAGTCCACAATGATGATGTATAGTTGGCACTGGCTTAGGGCATCGTGTGTTTTATTGATTCCATTGTTTTCCATGTCTTCTGTCTATTTGCAGTAGGCGAGTATGGTCAAGGGGTACCCTTAGGGAAGGGATCAAGATCTCGTATGGGAGCACCGCCTCCATCCCGTAAGTGAGAACATAGGGGGTTTGCCCCGTAGGAGTATGGACGGAGGTTCGGTAAGCCCATAGAGCCTCCACTAATCGTTCAGGCCAATCAACAAATTTATGAGATTTACAAGTTTTCTTTATGATTTTGAGAAGGGTTTTATTAGTGGTTTCGGCTTGACCGTTGCCTTGAGGATAATATGGAGATGAATGATGCAATGCAATATGGAACTTCTTACAGAGGTCCTGGAGTTCTTGAGAGACGAACTGGGGTCCCTTGTTGGTGACGATGCTGCTTGGCACTCCGAACCATGAGATGATGTTCTTCAGGATGAAGCGGCACACCGTGGTTGCTTTGATCTCCGCGTACGCTTCCTCTTTGGCCCATTTGGTAAAGTACTCAATGGCGGTGAGAATGAAAGATTTTTACTTGGTCTGAGAGTTGGGATCACCTAGCGGGCAGACAATATCAAAAGCCCACATAGAGAATGGCCAAGGAGCGGAGAGAGGGTGAAGAGATGAAGCAGGAGCATGGATTTTATCAGCATGGAGTTGACATTTAAGACACCTCCGGATATAGAGGGAGCAATCTTCCTCTAGAGTGGGCCAATAATAACCATGCCTAAGGATCTTCTTTGCTAAAGCCTGGCCATTGACATGACCTCCACACTCGCTGGAATGGGCTGCTTCAGCCACCTTCCAAGCTTCATCATCATCTAGACACCTCATGAGCATTCCATTGAGAGTGCGCCTGTACAATTCTCCAGCGATGATAGTGTACCTCAAAGCGGCTATTCTAATAGCCTTACGCTGTTCGATACTTGCCCCTTCTGGGAATGATCTATCTCTACAATACAGCTCAATTTCGTGATACCAAGGCAACTCTTCTCCTTCCAAGATCTCTTCCAATTCTGTCAATGAAACTTCCTTCAAATCTCTCTTCTCAGCCTTCGCCTCTACAGTCTTCCTAAGGTTGTCGAACCAAGGATCCTGAAGAGAAGGGGCGTCCAATCTCTAGACGACAATGGTCTTAGTACTCCGACTGAGAGGAAAGGATAAGGAGGAAGCAAGTGATGCCAATGCATCAGCGAGGATGTTCTGAGATCAAGGAGTATGGATGTAGGTCAATTTGTGGAATTGCCTAGCCAAGAGAATGACCAAATCATGATATGGCTTGAGCTTTGTGTCACGAGTGCGGTAAGTGGATAGGACTTGGCGTAGAACGAGCTGAGAGTCTCATATGATGTGCAGGTAACGCGCGGCTAAGAGGTAGGCGTGATTCAATCTGGCCAAGAGAGCTTCGTACTCAGCGATGTTGTTGGTAGCAGGAAAGCGGAGCTGATAAGCAAGAGGAATCGTTACCCCTTCTGAAGTGAGGAGAACGACACCTATCCCTCAGCCTTGAGAATTGAGTGGATCATCGAAGTGCAGAGACCAGAAGGGGTGGTGGGTAAGAACAGCAAGATGCTCATTAGAGAACTCATCCTGAATAGAGTCAATGCGGGGAATAGGAAGATGTGCTAGATGCTCAGCGATGGCATATCCCTTGATTGCCTTTTGAATGACGAATGTGATATCAAACTGAGAGAGGAAACTCTGCCAGCGACCTAACCTACTAGAAAGGATGGGTTTTTCTAAGAGATAGCGGATCGGGTCCATTCTAGAGATCAGCCTAACCGGGTGGGCTAGGAAATAGTGCTTCAACTTCTGAGCTACCCAAACTAAAGCGGTACAAGTCTTCTTCATGGCAGTATACTTGGCCTCTGTCGGGTTGAACATGATGTGAAACAACCAAGGGGTATGCAGCAAACAAACGGGAGACCTAGGACCTATTCCGCAATCACAATCACATAGCAATCAAGTCCTAGATTGGGGCCAATTCGCCGCCGCACACACACGAGCCCGGGGTGACCAAATGATGCTAAGGGGAGGTGATGGATCAAGACCCTTGCTGGTAGAGTGCCAGCAAGGCTAGGGTTGCCCTCCCAAGGGTACGTAGCCCACACTTAAGGGGCTGGCAGGTGCCAATTGGGGCACTAGGTCCCACTCTCTCACTGCCCATGGTGACCGCTCGTAAGTGGAGCACGTGGGGTCGGGCGCTCTCTCTCTTACTCAATGGAGCGATTTCTACGGATATTAAATGAACAAGCACCAGAAAGGAATGGAGCAAAGGTCAGAGCTCACCTGGTTGGTTTGAAGAAACCAACCCCGTTCGGTGACGAGGGCGAGCGGGGAAGTGTGGATTCCCTCGCACACTGCGGCGATGAAGCTTGACCTGTTTTAAACGGTTACAATCACTACGCCTCACACAGGAGGGTGGACTTGGGGTGGGGATTTTGCTGCTACAATCAAACACTACCTCCACACAAGGAGGGGCGTTAAGCCAGCCAGGCGGGGAGGGGAGATTTGCTGAGAAACCCGAGAGAAGGAGCCGCTGCCGAATAGCCTTGCTTGCTGTGAAAGGTGACAGTCAGTTGGTGTAGCGGCCGTAGATCCCGATCAGGAATTTTGCCGATGACGAAACCAAGGGGAATCTCTTCACACAATGAACATGAACGCCCCAGAATTATGTTGATTTCTTCTGATGTCGTCGCTGGCCGTGACGGAGGTTCGAACAGGACGATAGGATCTGGGACTGGCAGATACTAATCTGATGCAGCAGGTTGCAGAGAGTGTTCCGGCCACTTCTGGACTCCGAATCACGAACCGGATGAACTTCTGGAACTGTGGACGAGCCCTATTTGCATCAAAACTGGCGGGGAAGCCGTCTGATGTTGGAGAAGACTGGGGTTCAGAAGAGTGGAGGCAGGTCGCTGTGGACTGTGGGAGGCAGACTCGCGCAGCCGAGGGAGAAAAATTGTAACTTTGGCCTCCGGATGCCGAACGGGGTTCTGCTTCTTGATTCTGATAGAGGACTGGAGGAGGAAGATCTTTGTAGAAGGTCTCTTGGCCTGAATCTTCCGCCGTTGGTCGTGGTGCGGCTTCTAACCGGGTTCAGGCACTCTGCAGAGGGAACCCAGCGCAGTCGGGGGAGAATGGTTCTCCCGGACAGCCCCGAACTCAGAATGGGACGGGATCACCTCACCTGAAAAGCTAACTGGACGGCCTTTCCAGAATGGTATGATACGCCTTTAGACAACGCCGTATGAATCCGTGGATGCTCCTGCAAGTCGACCCTTTCTCTGCCACGTGCAGACTTGGGCAAAGTGAAAGAGATGGTGGTGGAACTAGGCTAATGGAAGTGGTAGTTAGCAATAGTAGGAGTGGTGGGGCGATGGTTGATGGGGGAGGGATGTTTAGGAATGGTGAGAGGGGTGGAGCAGGGAATGAGGAGGTCCAAGAGGGTGGAGGGGTGAGAGGTCCGCAGCTAGGAGAGGGGTGATGGAGGGGGTCGACCTAGGCAAGGGGGATGGGTAGATGGGGAGGGGTGGTGCGCAACTTGTGGTGGGAGTGGGGTTTGATTACCCTAGGGATATGAATGGGGGAGTGGAATGGTTGCTTGGGGAAGAGGGAAGGGTGCCTTGGAGGTGGGGAAGGTGTATGGGGAATGGGAAGGGTTGCTTGGGGAAGTGGAGGTATTGATGGGAGTTATTGCTCTTGGGGAGGTGAAAGGGTGGAAGGGTGAGTTGGCTGATGATGTGGCAAGGGGGGGGGAGGGGAAGGGGCAGGTTCACCCAAGGGAGAGAGAGAGAAGGGGGAAGAGAGAGAGAGGGGTTCGCCCCCTTAAGTGAGAGAGAGAAGAAGAGAGAGAGAAAGCTAGAGAGAGAGGGAGAGGTGCACTAATGCTCAAATTCTTCAAACTTTCATTAACCATCTCAAGTGGAGTTGGGGTCCTATTTATAGGGATCCCAACAATTACATAGAAGTCCCTGAGATAAGTGCTAAAAGCAAATAAGCAAGGGGGTGGGGAAGGAAGAGGGCGCCCCTGGGCCAGGCCCATCTAATTGGGCCCATACGACACTCTAGCCTAATATGTAGATAAAACATAGGTAAATAACATGATGGCCTAGGGACGTGACTCAAAATAAAGGCAAATACATCAAAATGACTCAAGAAAAGGGAAAAATACATCAATATGATCCAAGTAGTAAGCCCCAGTGTCGCCGTGGACCCATCAAGTCGTGAAGCCGCATCCTACCCTGTCTCCGGGAGGGAGAGAGGTGTCGAGCCAGAGGGAACCCTGGGTGATGTCCCCATCAACTCCCCCGGGCTGTGAAGAGCTCGACTCTGTCGAGAAAGGGTCCACTCGACTGCGATAATGCTCCAAGAGGTCGGGGTCTAGCTGCTGAAGATCCTCCCTGCTCACCCATGAATCATCTGAAGGGGGCCGGCCCTTCCACCTGACCAAGTATCACATGTATGCTTTGCTCCGGGTGACAGTGACCTGTTCATCCAATATCCACTCTATTTGCTCCCGTTGGCCCCTCTGGACTGGTGGAGCTCTCTCATGGGTGGTGTCTCTCTCAAGAGGTGGAATAGGCTCAATTTCCTCACTAGGTGTCACCGTGGGACCCCTGTATGGCACCAAGTCAGCCACATTGAATGTGGGACTTACTCCGTACTCCTCGGGGAGGTCCAACACGTAAGCATTTATGCCAATCCTCCTCAGAACCTGGAAGGGGCCTGATCCACGCGACCTCAGTTTGGAGACATTCCCAGGGAATAGTCTCTCGGTTCTCACCATTACATAGTCACCCACGCGAAACTCCTGGTGGCGTCGGTGGGAATCGGCCGATTTCTTATACACCTCATTGCTTTTGTTAATGTGTTTGCGGATTTCCTCATGCAATTCTTTCATGTGTTGGACAAAAGCCTCAGCACTAATAGACACTCTAGCATGTGGAGGCAAAGGAATGAGATATGTAGGCTTTCTAGGCTTGTACCCATGCACAGCTTCAAATGGGCTCATCCCTATTGACCTATTCACTGAGTTATTGTATGCAAACTCTGCCTGGGGTAAAATGAGATCCCAATTCCCTGGGCGATCCTCAACAAGACACCGAAGGAGATTCCCAAGACTCCTATTAACGACTTTGGTCTGTCCATCAGTTTGAGGGTGATAGGCCGTGGAAAATTTGAGAAGGGTCCCCATTAGGTGCCAGAGGGTTTTCTAGAAATAGCTGGTGAATTTGACATCCCTATCAGAAATGATGGTCTTGGGTAGGCCATGGAGGCGAACTACTTCATCGAAGAATAGGCGGGCCACATGGGAGGCATCGGAGGTTTTAGAACAGGGGATGAAATGGGCCATCTTTGAAAACCTATCCACTACGACAAAGATTGAATCATGCTTTTTCTGAGTTCTAGGTAGGCCTAAGACAAAGTCCATGCTTAGATCCTGCCATGGACGATCAGGGACAGGGAGTGGGGTGTATAGGCCAGTGTTCTGTCTCGTCTGTTTGGCTGAGGCACAAATGCGACACTGTCCCACAATTTTGGCTACATCCTTTTTGAGACTTGGCCAGTAGAATTGTCCCTCAACCATAGTAATGGTCTTGTGCACCCCAAAATGTCCAGCCAGGCCTCCTGCGTGCAACTCCCAAACTAGGAAATCCCGTAGGGAGGTTCTAGGTATACAAAGTCTATGGCCTTTGAAGATGAACCCGTCCTCTAAGATGAAACCTTGGTGTTCCCTAGGTGAGTGGGTGGACAGGGTGGTATGGATAGGCCCAAAGTTCGGGCAATCAGAGTTTTCTTCCCTGAGTCTTTCAAACCCTATGACTTCTATCTGAATGGTGGTCAACAAAGAGACCCTCCTGCTGAGTGCATCTGCGGCACGATTCTCACTCCCAGCCTTATGCTTGATTACAAAAGTGTAGGACTGGATGTATTCGACCCAGCGGGCATGTCGGGCGTTTAGCTTCTGTTGGGAGTTGAGATATTTCAGGGCCTCGTGGTCAGAAAAGATGACAAACTCTTTGGGCAAGAGATAATGTCTCGAATGCCGGAGGGACTGAACCACGGCATAAAATTATTTGTCATAGGTGGAGTATTTCATCCTGGCATCACATAATTTTTCACTAAAGTAGGCCACTAGATGTCCCTCTTGGCTGAGGATCCCGCCAATCCCTACCCCGGAGGCATCACAAGTCACCTCAAAGACTTTGGAGAAGTCGGGGAGGCATAACACCGGGGCTTGGGTCATCCTTTCCTTGAGTTCTTGGAAGGCCCTAGAGGCAAACTTGGTCCACACAAAGGTCCCCTTTTTAAGGCAATCTGTGATGGGGGCTGTGACCATGCTGAATCCACAGATAAATCTCCGATAGAAGGTGGCCAACCCATGGAAACTCCGGACCTCATGGAGAGTGCGGGGCTCTGGCTAGTCGAGGATAGCCTGGACCTTTTCGGGGTCCATGGACACTCCCTTGGTGGAGACCACATACCCAATGAAAGTGATGGATTCAGTCATGAAATGACATTTTCCCAAGTTGGCAAAAAGGCTCTCTCTCCTAAGGGTAGTGCAGATTTGCCTAAGATGGTTGAGATGGTCTTCCTTGGTCTGGCTGTAGATAAGGATATCGTCAAAATAGACCACTAGGAAGACTCCAATGTAGGGCCTAAGGACCTCTGTCATGAGGCGCATAAAGGTGCTTGGGGCATTTGATAGCCCAAAAGGCATCACTAGCCATTCATAGAGTCCATCTTTGGTTTTAAAGACCATTTTCCATTCATCTCCTGGCCTTATCCTAACCTGATGGTAGCCACTCTTAAGATCTATTTTGGAAAAGATGGTGGCTCCAGCAAGCATTTCAAGCATATCGTCAAGCCTAGGTATGGGGAACCTGTATTTGTCGGTAATTTTGTTGATGGCCCTGCTATCGATACACATTCGCCATGTCCCATCCTTCTTGGGTGTGAGAAGGGCCGGTACAGCACACGGGCTTTTGCTAAGGTGGAGAAAGCCTTTCCTGATGAGTTCCTCCACCTGCCTCCTTAATTCAGCATGCTCCGTGGGGTTGAGGCGATAGTGGGGAAGGTTTTGGAGGGTGACTCCTGGGACGAGGTCAATAGCATGTTGAACGTCCCTCATAGTTGGTAGTTTATCAGGGAGCTCATCGGGGAACACATCCTTAAATTCTTCCAAGAGAGGGTGTACTTCCACGGGGTGGGGGTTGGAGGGGGTTGGCTCTCCAAGGCATAAGACTACCGCATACAGGGGTGTCCCTTGAGCTACCTCTTCTTCCAGCTCTTTCCTTGTGATGATATGCAAGCTTATGGCTTTTCCAGCTGGCTCTTTATGGGTAGGTTCTTAGAGTGCTAATTGGGTTGGTGGGGCTGGGACCCCTGGATTTTGAGGTGGTTTAGGTTGCGGTGACGGGAGAATCCCTTTGGAGGGAGTTTCCTTCCGTGGTGGTGATGGGTGGAGGTGGATGGTTTTCCCCTCATGTTCAAAGGTGCATGTGTTCGTCTTCCCAAAGATGGTTGCATTGACATCATAAATCCAAGGCCTCCCTAGCAGGATGCTCCCTACCTCCATGGGGATAATGTCACACCAAACTTGGCCTTGATAGGATGAGAAGGTGATGGGTACAAGGCAACAACTGTTGACCGGGATGGAGTGGTTGTTAATCCAAGAGACCTGATATGGTTTGGGGTGGGGTGTGGTAGTAAGCCCAAGAAGCTTGATAGTGTCAGGAGACACGGCGTTGATGCAACTCCCATTGTCCAGGATTACTTTCCTAACATGGCTCCCCATCTTGAGGTAGGTGTGAAAAATGGAGGTCCTTCGCCAGTCCTCTTCTTGTGGTTTTGTGAGGGTGCACCTAATTACACCTAGGTGGGAGTTGGTGGGAGGAAGGTCATGGTCCAAGCTTGTTTCATAGAGGTGTCTCATACTCCTCTTTGTTAAACAGGAGGACGGTAAGCTAGAAGGGGAGGGGATGAATAGATCACCGTTTAAAAAATATTTGTCCGAGCCGAGGAGATCTTCGAAGATGAGATGGGCTAGGAAGACTGACTATATGTAAAATGGTCCTAAACCTCAACCAAGATAAAACAGGTCACGAGCGCATAACATATATCACTCAGAATTTCATCAGCACATATGCACAAGCACTAAGCGAGCAGTCAGACTAACGTTTCGATCAACAACAATCACACTTACTTCATGAAACCAGACAGAAGCATAAAGGAAATAGATGCGCACAGCCACACCACAGAGAACAAGAGGTTTAGATGGTTCAGTCTGCAACCTGCAGACTTACGTCCATCCCTCACTCAAGGCCGAGTGAGGCTTCCCTTTCACAAGAAGGAACCGCAGACTTAGTCTGCCAACAACACGCTGATCCACAGCTTGGGGATCGAAATCCTTACAGACGCTGAACACACAGCTTGCACCCAGGTCTCACACCCCAAGACCTGACCCGGAGATAACTCTCCCTTCCTCTTAGACAAGAGGGAACCCAACAGTGACCCACACTCACTGCATATCAGAGACGCTGTCTCTCTTCCTCCACAGCCGGAGGGAACAACCCAGATAGCCTCCTCACTATCTGAACACAACAACCCCGGAGACCACCTCCCTTCCTCTGATCTGATTCAGAGGGAACCACAATGCAACCCAGAGGATTCACCTCTCTTCCTCTACACCTAGAGGGAACGATAAAACAGAGTATCGGAATTTAAGAACAAACAAATGAAAACATAAAGAAATATCGAAGAGCAATCAAACGGAGAACCAATGTAGCTTCTTAGAGAAGCATAAACAAAACATAGCAGAAAACCATCCTCTCCTTTATCACTCTCTCTCTTCCAGGTATGCTCAACGAATGGATCAGGATGGCTTCTCCTCTCCTTCCTCTCGCTCTGGCCTCACCCTTTTTCTTGTGGCTTCGGCAGCTTTTCAGGTGCAGAAACCTTCATATATATATCCAACCTCACGAGAGAGTGAGGGTTTGGGAGACACGCGCGAAGTCATGCTTCCAGATGAACCGAGCCACATGTTAGATGATTATTCCCTCGAATCACGTGCTCACATGATTGGAATAAAGTTCCAATTTGTCTTTAAGTCCCTGTAAGGTTTCAGAGAACATTCAGTCAATCTCAGAAATATTCAAGTCATACATTGTTCACACAGATTGCACGGGACTTATCAAAGGACATAAGAACACGTCAACGCAGTAAAGCCAAGGTGTTAACGCAATGAGATTATAATCGAGTTATAATGGAGGGCATGTCCCTTGACAAAGCACCCCAATGCGTCAACGCATCAGTTGACAGCGTCGACGCTTCTGCTTGGTGGTTGATCAAAAGAACCTTTGGTCATAAACTCAAGGCGTCGACGCTTCCATTGTGTAGCGTCACCTCAGCTCCTTGGGCGAGACGCATAATCTCTTGGTAACAAGCCAATGCGTCAATGCTTCAGGTGACAGCGTCGACTCAGCTTCATAGGCGAGACGCTCAAGCCCTTGGCACCAAGCTAATGCGTCAACGCTTCCATCGTGCAGCGTCGACTCAACTGCTTAAACGAAATGCTCACGCCCTTGGCAACAGGCCAATGTGTCAACGCATCCAGTGACAGCGTTGATGCAGTGGATAAAACAGCAAGCGAAAGACGCACTATTGCGTCTACGCAGCCAGCCAAGTGCGTCAACGCACTAAATGCACAGAACCCATATAAACAAGACAAATAAGTATGAGCTCATGGGTGAACATGATAGAGGAGCATTAAATCAGAAAAGCATGATGAAAAAGCATTTGATCCATAGATGTGCATGCAAGACAACAACATTAGATCCTAAGAATATTTAGACAATGCAGGATCTTTATCATTCATCAAGGAGCATCAAAATAATTATCATAAAAATAATTTGATTCATAGTGTTAGTCATCATCAAAACTACAGAGATGCAACAATCTCCCCCTTTTTGATGATGGCAACACCATGAGTCAAATTGAGTGAAAGAAGAAACACCAACTTAAAACATTCTCAATAAGGGCAGCAATGGTGACCTCTCAAGGCCTGAACTCACAGCATGCATCATCTTTTACCTAAAACCATTCCAAAACCTTCCTTCCACTAGCTAGCTACTAGATCACCCATCCTTTCAACCTCTTTACTCCCCCTCTCAACCTTCTCCCCTTTTCAGACTTTTCAATCTTCTCCCCCTTTGACATCATCAAAACAAGGAGAAAGAGAGATGTTGACGCTGGACTAATGAGAAAAGATGGAGAGGATTCCAACAGTAGAAACTCATTGTCAAATCTTAGATGCTTAAGTGGGGCTGTAAGGTTCAGTGAAGAATCTTGGAGTTCTGGTAAGAGAAAGAGATTCAGAATAAACTTGAAGTTTATCAACTTACTATGATTATGAGAGAAGAGCAAGTGGCAACAAGTATGACTGAGGTAGCTGTTAAGGCTTGTCAAAGAGACAACAAGAGTTTGAACCACTAAGACAGCCTGTAGGCATTGAGGACAAACAGTCCAGGCAGAGAGAGCACAGTTATAGAGTGTATTTGGCCAGTTACACTTTTGACATTAAGTATGCACCTTGGTCAGAGGCCAGCATCCTCAGTTACTCAGTGTAAGAGCCTCATCACTTCTCAATTAGAGAACAGAGATAGTGACCATTGGTTGTTACATGAGGAGACACCTTGATCAGAGACCAGAATCCCCAGTTACTCACCATATTGTCATCATTGCTCTGCCAAACATAATTTTGAATTGTAGTTCTTTCCTTTGATTTTGTTTATGAGAACTGATACCTCATGACATAGGAAATTCTCATTTCATTGATGGGATTCCTAGTTTCTCAGTATGCAGTTTTAAGCACAGATAAGTTTAACTAGCTCAACAAGGGGTTGTTTGAAGACAAAGCCTAGGGCAAATATTAGAGGTCTTATCAAGAAGTCCAATGAGAAGCTCATAGACAGAAACCATTTCTTACAAGTCTAGCTTGTTCATTAGTCATGCAACAAAGTAAGAGGATATACTTGTGAAGGTTAATCTTAGCCTCTTAAGACTTACTAGAAGAGGATTCTAGCTGGACTTTAATTGCACAAACTTAAGAATGTAGGAAATGAATGAGGTTCTATTAAGAGGAATATTCAAGATCAATTCTGACATTTAATCCAGCAACAACAACCATCTTTCAAGCATTTTTAATTAGTCAAGCTCTCCCTCTCTAGTAGCTCTATCTTCCATTCTACCCAGAAAACAGCAGCGAAGAAGAATTGACTTTACTCAAAGCATACACCCGCTCCCCCTCACATAGGGACCCCCACCAGAAAAAGTATGACAAAACTACCACTAAATTTATGGAAATACATGAACCAGAATTCATTGCCTCAAATCAGTCAGAGTTTTTAAATACCAAGTTCTCTTCTCAAAGAAGTGAATTTTTCAGTATCTAGAGGTTTTGTAAAAATATCAGCAATTTGATCTGCAGTCCCAACATGAATTAATTCAAATGTTTTATTTGCAATTTCATTTCTGATAAAGTGGTGCCTGATTTCAATGTGTTTTGTTCGTGAGTGTAAAATAGGATTCTTTGCAATGTTTATGGCACTAGTGTTATCATAAAAGATGGGAGTGCAACCTGTCTCTACTTGGTAATCTAGAAGCTGATGCTTGATCCAGATAACTTGAGTGCCACAGCTGCTTGCAGCCACGTATTCAGCCTCAGTAGTGGAAAGAGCCACTGAATGTTGTTTCTTTGAACTCCAAGAAACTAGGCATCCTCCTAAGAATTGGCAGTGGCCACTGGTGCTCTTCCTATCTAGTTTACATCCAGCAAAGTCTGCATCGGTGTATGCAACTAAATCTAATGTGCGTGAAGCAGGATACCATAAGCCTAATGTATGTGTGGCAGGCAGATATCTAAAGATTCTTTTTACAGCAGACAAATGTAGCTCAGTAGGCCTAGACTGATATCTTGCACATAAACCTACACTAAATTGAATGTCTGGCCTAGAGGCTATTAAGTACAAGAGGGATCCGATCATACCTCTGTAGAGTTTTTCATCCACTTGTTTACCTGACTCATCTGCATTAAGGGTCATGCTTGTACTCATTGGGGTGGATATATGCTTCAGGTTAGTCATCCCAAACCTCTTTAAGATTTCCAGCGTGTACTTGGTTTGGTGGAAGAAGCAGCCATCTGACATTTGATTTATCTGCAAGCCAAGGAAATAAGTCAGTTCTCCAACTAAGCTCATCTCGAATTCAGCTGACATAAGCTGTGAAAATTCTTTACATAGTTCAGGATTTGTTGATCCAAAAATGATGTCGTCTACATATACCTGAACTATGATGAGATCTTGTCTTGAATTCTTAGTGAATAAGGTTTGGTCAACTTTACCTCTGTTATATCCTTTATTCAGTAAGAAACTGGTCAGTCTTTCATACCAGGCCCGAGGAGCCTGCTTTAGTCCATAAATAGCTTTGTTTAACGTGAAAACTTGATCAGGTTTAGTCGAAAACTGAAAACCAAGAGGTTGTTCAACATAAACTTCTTCTTTTAGAATTCCATTCAAGAAAGCACTCTTAACATCCATTTGTTGAAGTTTTATGTTGTTTGAACAAGCAAATGCTAATAGAATTCTGATAGCCTCCATTCTAGCTACTGGAGCAAAGGATTCATCAAAGTCCACTCCATACTCCTGACTGTAGCCTTTAGCTACAAGTCTAGCTTTATTCCTAGAGATGACACCTTCTTCATTCAGTTTATTCTTAAAAACCCATTTTGTTCCTATTACATTGAAATTTTTAGGTCTAGGTACAAGTTCCCAGACATTGTTTCTATCAAATTGCCCTAGTTCTTCACACATGGCAGTTACCCAATTCTCATCACTTAAGGCTTCTTCAATGGTCTTAGGCTCAATTTGAGAAACTAAAGCAATTAAGTCCTGATTCTGAACATTTCTGAAATGAGATCTTGTCGTAGGGGGACCATTAAAACTACCAATAATATTGGTTACAGGGTGGTCTTTTAAAACTCTGACATTTGTTGAGGACTCACCTTGTTCGACTGTACTTACTGGGTTCAGATCAGTGGGTTCTTCAGTCGGTTGTACTTCCTCCTCTTGCATTTGATTTAGGAACTCTCCATCATGACTTGTAGACCTGTTATCATCATTTAGACTGTTAGAGATTTTTATTTCATCAAAAATAACATGAGGGGTTTTCTCTACAGTTCTATCAGTTTTATTAAAGACCCTGAAGGCCCTAGATGTTTCAGAGTATCCTAGGAATATTCCTAGAACACTTCTAGCATCAAATTTATCTAAGTCTCTCTTGTTGTTATTATGAATAAAGCATTTTGAACCAAAATTTTTGAAATATGAGACATTAGGCCTCTTACCTTTCAGGAGTTCATATGGTGTTTTCTTATGTATGGGTCTTACCAAAGCTCTATTAAGTATATAAATGGATGTGTTTGCTGCTTCTGCCCAAAAACTCTTCGATAGCTGACTCTCCATTAGTAATGTTCTTGCCATTTCCACTATTGTTCGATTCCTTCTCTCCACAATTCCATTCTGCTCTGGGGTCCTGGGAGAGGAAAATTTGTGAGTCAGTCCCTCCTTGTCACAGAAGCTAGAAAATGAGGAGTTCTCAAACTCTCCTCCATGATCTGATTGGATAACAGTGATCTTGTGCCCTATATGTTTTTGCTTATTGAAAAAATGTTCAAATTTTTGAAAAGCATCACTCTTATTTGCCAAGAAAAATAGCCATGCAAATCTATAGTAGTCATCGACAATGACAAAACCAAATCTCTTACCATTTAGACTCTGGGTTCTGGTAGGACCAAAGAGATCCATGTGCAAGTGTTCCATGATCTTTGTTGACAAGCTCTCAGACCTAATTTTAAAAGAAGCTCGAGTTTGCTTGCCTAGAGCACAGGCCTCGCAATTCTTCGAAACTGATTTGAACTTTAAGCTAGGCATGCCTCTAACTAAATCAAATTTAGCTAATTTATGCAAGGTGTTAAAGCTAGCATGGCCTAGTCGCCTATGCCAGTCAAACATGTTATTCTCTGAATCAGCAGTGAGACACAGATTAGACTCAGACTCAACATCAAGATCCACAATATAGACATTATTGACTCTATTTGCAATGAACTTTATTTTATCGGAGTTTGGTTCTAAAATTTTACAAGCATGCTCATCAAAAAGAACCTTGTGACCCTTGTCACACAACTGACTAATACTCAATAAATTGTGTTGCAGACCTTCAACCAACAAGACTTTTCAACAGAGTTGGAGGTTTTCTTACCGATGGTTCCGGTCCCAATGATTTGACCTTTGTTTTTACCTCCAAACTTAACTGACCCTCCTGCTTTCAATTCAAGCTTGCTGAACTTTCTTTGATCCCCTGTCATGTGTCTCGAGCAGCCACTGTCGAGATACCACTTGTTGTTCTCAGCTGCTAGGCTCACCTGAACAATAACAATTTAAGTTGTGTGCTTTGGAACCCAAGGTAAGTTGGGTCCAAAAATACCGTTCAATTCATTAAGCACAGTCTTGGGAACCCAGATCTGTTTTAACCCCTTTTTCTTTCTGTGCTGAGAGTTGACAGTTTTGTTATTGATGTGCATTTCATTTGTTTCTTTTTGTTTCTCAAGGTGTGTCCAGTTTCTGTTGATAAAGGTTTGGGTCCTAGCCAGACCATAATTTTTAACCTGTCTAGATGAAGGTATTTTATTGACAGTATTCTGTGTGTAGTTAGACGTTCCCATGTTTCTTTTAAAATAGCACATTCTTTTATTAGAGTCATAGTTGTTGAATTGACAGACACCTTGCTTCTGGTGCGTGGACTTGTTGAATTTCTTGAAGATATTTTTTCCAAAATCAGCCTGTTGTCTATGGATGTTCTTTTGTTGTTCAGTAGTTTTGGAACTGGATGGAATGTCCTGTTTCTCTTTTCCTTTCTCAGTGCAGAAAGTAGTGGTTTTTACCCCAAATGCTTCCTTCTTACTTGGGTTGAAACCCAACCCCTCTCTATTAAAGTTTACTTTGGTGCCTAACAAGGCATTCAAATTACTCTCTCCCAAAACAAACCTCTCAAGAGTTTTCTTCTTATCTTCCAACTCCTTCCGCAGACAATTATTGTTTTCCAGCAATTCATCATTGACCCTTTTAACAGCTTCATACCCTTCCCTGAGTAAGTCATTTTGTCTCAGGTTTTCTTCAGTATGTTGATTGGTTTCATCAAGCTATTTTCTAAGTTTTTCAAGCTCATTTTTAACAAGATTGTTCTCATTTCTTACATTTTCCATTTGAGCTAATTCAACTATCAGTTTGGAATTTTCTGTCTTGATGAGTTCTTGTTCTTCATTAACCACATTGAGTTTGCGTTTGGTGACTCTATGTTCTTTAGCTAAGGCATTGTACATATCTAGCAGTTCACCATACTTATCTTCCCAGTCATCAATAGAGTAAGTCACAAAGGGATTGATTACCTCATTTTCCTCATCGGCCATCAGACATACTCCTTCAGTCTCCTTTCCTGAGGAATTAGTCTCTGAGTCTTCTTCTTCATCGCTCCAAGTGCATACCATAGCTTTTGGCTTTTTCTTGTACACTTTGGAGCCTTTCTTATGGTAATCCAGTGTCTTCTTCTGAAGATCAGGGCAATCTTGCTTCATGTGCCCAAAGTTCCTGCAATGATAACACATCACACTTTTAGCATTCCTATCCTTGTCATTGCCATTGTTCGGATATTTACCTGATGAGTAGTTTCTTCTTCTCCCATATGATTTTCCCTTCAGTTTCAGAAATTTCCTGAACTGTCGTGTGAGCAGAGCTTTTTCACTCCTGTCAAGGTCTGGAATTCCATCAGAGTCTCCACTGCTGCTGCTGCTGCTGCTGCTACTACTATGTCGTTCAACTTTAAGAGCAACATTCTTGCCCTTTCTGTCACTTCCTTCTCCTGTTTTCTTGAGATTTATCTCATAGGTCATAAGAGACCCTATGAGTTCAGTGACAGTCATGGTTGTTAAATCCTTTGATTCCTCTATCACAGTGGCTTTTGTGTGCCAAGCTGGAGTCAAGGATCTTAGGATCTTCCTGACTATATCCCCTTCAGATATTTCCTTTCCAAATCCCTTGAGGCTGTTTGTGATCAGTGACAGCCTAGCGTACATATCAGTCACGCTCTCCTCTAACTTCATCTTGAATAATTCATACTCAGAGGTTAGGTAGTTTACCTTGGTAGCTCTGACCTGAGAGGTACCCTCGTAAATCAGCGCTAGTTCATCCCACATTTTCTTAGCTGTCTTGCACGCCGAAATTTAGGCATATTCTTCAGGGTGAACTGCGCACTGGATAATGTTGAGCGTAGACCAGTTCAGTCCGGATAATTTGACTTGTTCTTCAGACCACATCTCCTCATTCGGAGGTAAATCATAAGGTCCAGTTGTAATGACTCTCCACAGCTTGTGGCTCTGAGATCGGATGAAAACTTCCATCCTGTTTTTCCAAAAGAAATAATTAGAACCATCAAAATATGGGGGACGGGAGATTGACTGTCCTTCAGCTATGTAGCTGCGAGGACCACTGGTTCTAGGATTACCCTGGTCGTTGGACCACATCTCGGGTGAACCCGCTCTGATACCAACTGTTAAACAGGAGGACGGTGAGCTAGAAGGGGAGGGGATGAATAGATCACCGTTTAAAAAATATTTGTCCGAGCCGAGGAGATCTTCGAAGATGCGATGGGCTAGGAAGACTGACTATATGTAAAATGGTCCTAAACCTCAACCAAGATAAAGCAGGTCACGAGCGCAGAACATATATCACTCAGAATTTCATCAGCACATATGCACAAGCACTAAGCGAGCAGTCAGACTAAGGTTTCGATCAACAACAATCATACATACTTCATGAAACCAGACAGAAGCATAAAGGAAATAGATGCGCACAACCACACCACAGAGAACAAGAGGTTTAGATGGTTCAGTCTGCAACCTGCAGACTTACGTCCATCCCTCACTCAAGGACGAGTGAGGCTTCCCTTTCACAAGAAGGAACCGCAGACTCAGTCCGCCAACAACACGCTGATCTACAGCTTGGGGATCGAAATCCCTACAGACGCTGAACACACAGCTTGCACCCAGGTCTCACACCCCAAGACCTGACCCGGAGATAACTCTCCCTTCCTCTTAGACAAGAGGGAACCCAGCAGTGACCCACACTCACTGCATATCAGAGACGATGTCTCTCTTCCTCCACAGCCGGAGGGAACAACCCAGATAGCCTCCTCACTATCTGAACACAACAACCCCGGAGACCACCTCCCTTCCTCTGATCTGATTCAGAGGGAACCACAATGCAACCCAGAGGATTCACCTCTCTTCCTCTACACCTAGAGGGAACGATAAAACAGAGTATCGGAATTTAAGAACAAACAACTGAAAATATAAAGAAATATCGAAGAGCAATCAAACGGAGAACCAATGTAGCTTCTTAGAGAAGCATAAACAAAACATAGCAGAAAACCATCCTTTCCTTTATCACTCTCTCTCTTCCAGGTACGCTCAACGAATAGATCAGGATGGCTTCTCCTCTCCTTCCTCTCGCTCTGGCCTCACCCTTTTTCTTGTGGCTTCGGCAGCTTTTCAGGAGCAGAAACCTTCATATATATATCCAACCTCACGAGAGAGTGAGGGTTTGGGAGACACGCGCGAAGTCATGCTTCCAGATGAACCGAGCCACGTGTTAGACGATTATTCCCTCGGATCACGTGCTCACATGATTGGAATAAAGTTCCAATTTATCTTTAAGTCCCTGTAAGGTTTCAGAGAACATTTAGTCAATCTCAGAAATATTCAAGTCATACATTGTTCACACAGATTGCACGGGACTTATCAAAGGACAGAAGAACGCGTCAACGCAGTAAAGCCAAGGCGTTAACGCAATGAGATTATAATCGAGTTATAATGGAGGGCAGGTCCCTTGACAAAGCACCCCAATGCGTCAACGCATCAGTTGACAGCATCGACGCTTCTGCTTGGTGGTTGATCAAAAGAACCTTTGGTCATAAACTCAAGGCGTCGACGCTTCCATTGTGTAGCGTCGCCTCAGCCCCTTGGGCGAGACGGACAATCTCTTGGTAACAAGCCAATGCGTCAACGCTTCAGGTGACAACGTCGACTCAGCTTCATAGGCGAGACGCTCAAGCCCTTGGCACCAAGCTAATGCGTCAATGCTTCCATCGTGCAGCGTCAACTCAACTGCTTAAACGAAATGCTCACGCCCCTGGCAACAGGCCAATGTGTCAACACATCCAGTGACAGCGTCGACGCAGTGGAAACAACAGCAAGCGAAAGATGCACTATTGCGTCTACGCAGCCAGCCAAGTGCGACAACGCACTAAATGCACAGAACCCATATAAACAAGACAAATAAGTATGAGCTCATGGGTGAACATGATAGAAGAGCATTAATTCAGAAAAGCATGATGAAAAAACATTTGATCCATAGATGTGTATGCAAGACAACAACATTAGATCCTAAGAATATTTAGACAATGCAGGATCTTTATCATTCATCAAGGAGCATCAAAATAATTATCATAAAAATAATTTGATTCATAGTGTTAGTCATCATCAAAACTACAGAGATGCAACACTCTTCCCATCCTAGTGCAGCCTCATACTCCTCTACCGTACTCTCATGCTCGTCTTGGGGTGGGGTTGGCCCTCCTTCAATGATAAGACTGGACAGTCCTTTGGATGGACATTGGGAAGCGATGTGGCCATAACCATGACACTGAAAGCATTTCACTGTGCTACTCCCTGGGGTTGTTCTTTTGGGGGTTTCCTCTCTTCGGGGAGGAGGGTTGGGTGGAGTAGCCCTTGTAGGGGTGGGGTTGGCGGGTTGTTGATAAGGCCAAGAAGGAGTTCCCCCACTGGGGATAGGGGTCTTCAATAGGGGAGGAAGGTTGGGCCGGGGACCCATATTTTTGGACTCAGTTGGGCGGGGAGAGGCAAATTTAGGATTCCTAGAAAATCTCTCCATATCACGGGCTATTTGATAAGCCATCTCAAGGGAATCCACCTCCCTCATAATTAGTTCTCTCTTGATGTGTGGGTGGAGACCATTCCTAAAACGTGATTGAGTGACAGCCAATCCATACCTGGGAAGACATGAAGACCCAACTTAGGTTCAAATACCTCCCCAACTCCTACACCCAAACTCTCTTAGATGAATGGCAATGCCTCACCCAAAAGGGAAAGACCGTGGGTGGAAATACCTCCCCAGGTATGGATTGGTTCTTCCCTCCTAATCCTCTTCCTAGTTTCTACACTCATCCAATAGGTCTTGGCAAGTTTGGTAAGGTGCATTTTTGCAAGCCTAACTCTCCTATCTTCCGTCATAGAGTACCAATCAAAGTATTGGTCCATAGCACTCTCCCATTCTAGGTAGACATGTGGGTTATGTGACCCATCAAAGTTAGGAGCCTCAACCTTAATCATCCTCAAGAGGTAGTCATCCGGGTGCTCCCGTGGTCGCCTTTCAAAATGTCTAGGTTGGCAGGGCCTCTCATACTCACGGTGGAAGTCATCCTCAAGGTCCTCTCTATCAAGTTCAACTCGTGGAGGGTGTGCCCTTTGGGTATGGTTCCTAGGTGGGGCTCTAGCTTCTTCGAGCCTCTCTAGGCGGGTGGAAAAACCATTCATTTGCTCCGTGAGGGCTTGAATGGCAGCCTCAAGTTGATCCATTGGAGCTTGGGGAGCCTCCCTAGGGATGTTTGGGTCACCTTGGGGAATGGGATTCATGGGGGGAACCGAGGTAGAGGGGCCGGCTCGATACAAGGTACCACTACGGGTGGACATGCACACAGATGATGAAAATGCAAAGACCCTAGGACCTAGGCTTGTAGAGACAAGTCTAAGACTTGCTCTGATACCAACTGATGTGAAACAACCAAGGGGTATGCAGCAAACAAACGGGAGACCTAGGACCTATTCCGCAATCACAATCACATAGCAATCAAGTCCTAGATTGGGGCCAATTCGCCGCCGCACATACACGAGCCCGGGGTGACCAAATGATGCTAAGGGGAGGTGATGGATCAAGACCCTTGCTGGTAGAGTGCCAGCAAGGCTAGGGTTGCCCTCCCAAGGGTATGTAGCCCACACTTAAGGGGCTGGCCGGTGCCAATTGGGGCACTAGGTCCCACTCTCTCACTGCCCACGGTGACCGCTCGTAAGTGGAGCACGTGGGGTCGGGCGCTCTCTCTCTTACTCAACGGAGCGATTTCTACGGATATTAAATGAACAAGCACCAGAAAGGAATGGAGCAAAGGTCAGAGCTCACCTGGTTGGTTTGAAGAAATCAACCCCGTTCGGAGACGAGGGCGAGCGGGGAAGTGTGGATTCCCCCGCACACTGCGCCGATGAAGCTTGACCTGTTTTAAACGGTTACAATCACTACGCCTCACACAGGAGGGTGGACTTGGGGTGGGGATTTTTCTGCTACAATCAAACACTACCTCCACACAGGGAGGGGCGTTAAGCCAGCCAGGCGGGGATGGGAGATTTGCTGAGAAACCCGAGAGAAGGAGCCGCTGCCGAATAGCCTTGCTTGCTGTGAAAGGTGACAGTCAGTTGGTGTAGCGGCCGTAGATCCCGATCAAGAATTTCTCCGATGACAAAACCAGGGGGACTCTCTTCATACAATGAACCTGAACGCCCCAGAATTATGTTGATTTCTTCTGATGTCGTCGCTGGCCGTGGCGGAGGTTCGAACAGGACGACAGGATCTGGGACTGGCAGATACTAATCTGATGCAGCAGGTTGAAGAGAGTGTTCCGGCCGCTTCTGGACTCCGAATCATGAACCGGCAGAACTTATGGAACTGTGGACGAGCCCTCTTTGTATAAAAACTGGTGGGGAAGCCGTCTGATGTCAGAGAAGACCGGGGGGTTCAAAAGAGAGGAGGCAGGTCGCTATGGACTATGGGAGGAAGACTCGCGCAGCCGAGGGAGAAAAATGGTAACTTTGGCCTCCGGATGCCGAACGTGGTTCTGCTTCTTGATTCTGACAGAGGACTGGAGGAGGAAGATCTTTGTAGAAGAGCTCTTGGTCTAAATCTTCCGCCGTTGGTCGTGGTGCAGCTTCTAACCGGGTTCAGGCACTCTGCAGAGGAAACCCAACGCAGTCGGGGAAGAATGGTTCTCCCGGACAGCCCCAAACTCAGAATGGGACGGGATCACCTCACCTGCAAAGCTAACTGGACGACCTTTCCAGAATGGTATGATACGCCTTCAGACGACGCCGTATGAATTCGTGGATGCTCCTGCAAGTCGACCCTTTCTCTGCCACGTGTAGACTTGGGCAAAGTGAAAGAGATGGTGGTGGAACTAGGCTAATGGAAGTGGTAGTTAGCAATAGTAGGAGTGGTGGGGTGATGGTTGATGGGGGAGGGATGTTTAGGAATGGTGAGAGGGGTGAAGCAGGGAATGAGGAGGTCCAAGAGGGTGGAGGGGTGAGAGGGCCGCAGCTAGGAGAGGGGTGATGGAGGGGGTCGGCCTAGGCAAGGGGGATGGGTAGATGGGGAGGGGTGGTGCGCAACTTGTGGTGGGAGTGGGGTTTGATTACCCTAGGGATATGAATGGGGGAGTGGAATGGTTGCTTGGGGAAGAGGGAAGGGTGCCTTGGAGGTGGGGAAGGTGTATGGGGAATGGGAAGGGTTGCTTGGGGAAGTGGAGGTATTGATGGGAGTTATTGCTCTTGGGGAGGTGAAAGGGTGGAAGGGTGAGTTGGCTGATGATGTGGCAAGGGGGGGGAAGGGGAAGGGGCAGGTTCGCCCAAGGGAGAGAGAGAGAAGGGGGAAGTGAGAGAGAGGGGTCTGCCCCCTTAAGTGAGAGAGAGAAGAAGAGAGAGAGAAAGCTAGAGAGAGAGGGAGAGGTGCACTAATGCTCAAATTCTTCAAACTTTCATTAACCATCTCAAGTGGAGTTGGGGTCCTATTTATAGGGATCCCAACAATTACATAGAAGTCCCTGAGATAAGTGCTAAAAGCAAATAAGCAAGGGGGTGGGGAAGGAAGAGGGCGCCCCTGGGCCAGGCCCATCTAATTGGGCCCATACGACACTCTAGCCTAATATGTAGATAAAACATAGGTAAATAACATGATGACCTAGGGACGTGACTCAAAATAAAGGCAAATACATCAAAATGACTCAAGAAAAGGGAAAAATACATCAATATGATCCAAGTAGTAAGCCCCAGTGTCGCCGTGGACCCATCAAGTCGTGAAGCCGCATCCTACCCTGTCTCCGGGAGGGAGAGAGGTGTCGAGCCAGAGGGAACCCCGGGTGATGTCCCCATCAGAACAACCTAGAGAGGTAATAGGCTGCCCATTCTTTCCCTTCGTCGTCCACTTGTGCCAGGACAACTGTAATGCCCTAGGTCTTTCGGATCTAGATCGGAGAGCTTTCGGATCATTTTTGTGGGCCCTGAGTTGTGTTTTGCGATCCACATGGGTTTTTCTCTCGTACAAGTTATGGAATCCAATGGAGAGTTTATTGTTGAGTTCATCGACTCGAGGACGCTACAGTTGCGTTATGCTCCTTCCGAGGATCACATAGACTATTTTTTCATATTTTTATAAATTAGTGAATTTTCGGGTAAAAATCAGATTTCATGAAAATTGGGAAATTCCTAATTTCCTTTTTCTATTTCACCCTCTCTCCTCTCTCTCATTCTCACGATCACTCTCTCCCTCTCGTTCTCTCTCCTTTCTCTTCCTCTCCCCCGGTCGGCCGACCGAGGTGGAGGCGGGTGAGGCGAGGACATCGTGCAGCTGCTGTGACGCGTGATGACGCGAGAATCGAGTCGTGGTTGGCACGATCCCATTCGTGGATTCAAAGCCGACGTGGGTGGTTTGTGCGCTCGTTTTCGGCTTGGTTTAGTCGCTTCGGCACGCGAGAACTTCGGTGGAGGTAGAGAGATGGATACCCCACTTTTGTTCTGTTTCCTCGCGATTACGAGCTGAACCATGGGAGAACGAGTGAGTTTTCCAACTTTAGGGCGAAATCATGCTTCGGGGGGGGGGGGGGGGGGGTGAGACGAGTTCACCTTTCTCGGTGACGGTTTCTTGCCTAGTTAGTTTCATTTGAACCCCTTGCATGTTAGCATTTCATTCCCGCTAGTTTCATTGCAATCGGTTGTCATTTGGGCCGGTACGAGCTCGGGAACCCACGTGACTCATTTTGGGACGATTCGTTAGAATCGCCCGTTTCTTCTCATTTTTGCATAGTTTGGATCTCTTCCGGACTATGGAAGGTTTATATTGTCATCAGGGTTGTTTCCCCTTCATTTTAGGGCGAACGGGGCGTGGAAACATCGATTTTAAGCCATCCTTACGGTTTTCTCGCCGTAGGAGCTTGGCGGTCAAATCAGAGACCGCTAGGGTGAGAGGCGGCCCATTGAGGACCGTTTTCTGGCTCCGTGAATAGTATAGGTCGGTTCAGGTTTTAACAGTCGGACGATAGACCGTATCTGTTGGCTTGCGTCCCTTGGAGGACCGCCAAGCTTGGTGTAGCGGCCCGATGAGGACCGCTAGGTTAACGCTAAGTCAGTTCGTGGGAAATAGTCATGTGACTGATCACCTGTTGAAGTGTTGCGGCCCTTCCATGACTGCCAGGTTCATCCAGCGGCCAGGGTAAGACCGCCACTTCTTGTTTTAAGTCGGTTTGACCGACTTGGGGTGGAATGAGAGTAGCGGCCTCATCCTAACCGCTAAGCTCTTCCTTGCGGCCCTAATGAGATCATCTTGGGTAAGTAACGGCCTCAACCAGACCGTAACCGTTTGGCTTCTGTAGTTTCATTTTGGGAGTCTTCTGAGCATAGCGGTCATCTCCTTGATCGTTTCACTCAGTGGGACGACTCTATGTAGACCGTCTTTGGCATAGTGCATCCTTGGTATGACCGCTATTTTCCTGTGCTCTGTTGTGAGGGTAGCGGCCCTTCGTCTGACCGTCTTTCCTGCCTAGCGGCCCTTTCATCTTCAGTTTGATTTTCGGTCAACCCGGTTGTGACCCAATGGTTGACACATGACCTCGTGAGTGTCTCGGCTATCCCTTGTGGATCGAGACATGGTTTTGGATGCGTTGAGGTGTCATGTTACCTCGGTTTACATGTCCATCTGGTTTGAGGGTCTTGGTGATCTCTCATGTCTCCGTGAATCATGTTATGCGGATGTGTAGATCCAGTTGTCTTGTACCGTTTCCTTTATAAGTGTTTTACCGTGATTTGGCTTAGGGACTAGGTTGATTGGAGGCGTGTTACCGCTTATGTGTGATGATCTTGACCCCGAGTCTTATGACTCAAGGATCATTGTGTCAGTAGGTCTAGTTGTCTGTCCTGAGTCTGGTGGTAGTCTGGTGTGCTGCCTTGTGCTTGGTGCTTTGTAGTACGTGCTACAGTGTGTGTTTAGCCTATCCGTACTTCAGCATTGATATTTTGAGTCTCTATGTCTAGTGAGCCTCCACTAGTCGTAGCCTGACGACACTTTCCTATTGTTTGCGATGGGAATTCTTGTTCTTATTTTTTATTTATTTATTTAGGTTTATTTGGTTTATTTCACGTGTCGATCAACCAATTAACTAACTGGTAGTTAACTGACTGATTTACTGCACGGGCGTGCCAGTCATGTGAGTGACGAGTTTATTATGCGCTCATTCTGACCCGTGTCGGGTGAGAGAGAGATTCGGTCGGGACCAGCAGTTCGCCATACGATAAAGGCTATGGCGTTAATTACATCCCCCACGAGGAAGGAAAACCTTTGATTAATTACCGAGATAGTGGGCTGTCGAGGTCGGAATAAAGGTGCCAAGGCATAAACGTGACCAGGTCACGTGAGATGCTTCTGTCTATCATTCAAGAGGGGAATGATCCATCAAGTTGGATACCCCCGATACATGGCGGAGGACATAGGTCCGTAGACCACCATCGCGCATAGCAAAGACTTCCGATCGGGAGTTACCCGGACTTCCATCAATGCCATTTAATATACCCGAGGGTCCATACAGGCATGCATGCGTGATGCTGATGACAACGTTAAGCATGGTCACAGAGTTGTAAAGATGAACAATGACCAATCAAGTTTAATAGACTCCGCTAAAGTGACGAAAGTGGCAACATACGCATGATGACGAAAGCAAAATGCTAACACACATGGTATTAAAAGCATGATAATAAGCTCATCCGGGGCTTGTGGAACTTCTTCCTTACTTGGTTTATTATTGACTAGGGTGGCTAATCTCGACCACGGGAAGCGAGAATTGCTTCGAAGGTGAGCAAGCAATCAGAACTGCGTAACGATTCAAAACTGGAGAGATCACGCGTAGGGATAGGTTCCCCGGCACGGCCAAGCGTAGGTAAAAGGGTTTAATACGGCGCGGCCATGGCAAAGGTTAATACGGCGCGATAGCCTCGGGGCGCGCCGGGAAGGAGCAATTTGAAAAATGAAAAGGATGAGTGCAACGTTAATACGGCGCGGGGGGGGGGGGGGCGTATTAAGGTGCGCCAGATTAGGGCCGCACCGATTTAACATGTTTTCTTGTGAATTTTGAAACTATTTAAACTTATTAAGATGTTTTGAAGGTTTAAAGGTTTAATTGGGTTTATTGCCTGTTGAATTGAAGTCTAGGGCTCTCCAGGAGTAGAGTCATGAGCCAGTGCGAGGTTCATACTCGAGCACGGAGGTTCCTTGACTCAGAATGAATGTTTATTATGGCCAGTCCACAGAAACGACTTGTTTGTCTAAAACCTGCCAAAAATTGGGCAGCATCTCCCCTATCCCTGAAAGGTTGCAGGAGAGGAACAAAGTCTTACTCACATATGGAGCAAACCCCTAAACTATCAGTCTGCATGGTGGCAGCCAGCAAAGCCCCAACCGGACAGGATACCCCGAGGACGAGCCTGCGAGGGGCACCAAAGCTCCGTGGGTGAAGACAAAGGGATGAGGCAGCTGATAACGGAAGCAACACCCCGAGGACCAGCCTATGAGGGGTGGGCAACCTGCAGCCTGCACTGCACCCCTTTGAGAGAGACCATTAGGGAGAGAAACTCTGAGGACTAGCCTACTAGGAGCACGCCTCCCTTAGACACCACAGGATCCCCAAATCATTGGGTTTAGGATTGTTGGGCTGAAGTCCTCATCACTATCCACTCTGTGGCCTTTGGGAAGCATCTACCACGGAGAGGTAGAGCCCCTTGAACAACTAGCAGTTCCGTGAAACAATGGGGAATGTCCCCCTCCCCAGATGACTGAGATAAAACCGACAGAACTCAAACGGCTCAATGGCTGCAAACCACAAACAAGAGGAATGAGGGCATTCGGTATAGACGGATTACCAGACACAGGGTTGAGGCATCGATGCTTGCGAGATTGGGCAGACATTCCCAGAGGAACAGATGATTAGCAGTCACATAGAGGGATAATGGGTACGTAGATAAGATAATCTAACTACATACGCATATGCTCGAATAACTGGAACGCAGTAATCACAAGATGGGCCTTGCCATTCTGGAGGTGGCTTCCAACTCTCCTGGGCAATAGAGCAATGCAAAGGGGGAGAGGGAATGGAAGCCGGACCTCATATCAAAGCGGGAAGAGGCATGTGCATAGGCACAGCTCTATCCACCCAGTATACAAAAATCATCGGGCGAATCACAGCCATGACCTCGACACGAAGGACCCGGGGAGGGGTCGTTTCTGTAGCCCATGGTAATACATGGCACGTTTGTAATCGAAGAAATTAGAACCGAAAATTAAACACAGGAGAAATCGACATACACCAACTACAATGGAAGCGGGTAAGAGAGAGAAGATGTCGAGCGTTCAACACACTATCACATCCATATATTCATCATCATCCCATCAACGGGGAAGGCTAAAGCGTATATTACAGATTCGAAGTTGGCGCTGTGGCACAAACGCCGCGCTCTAATTGCAACAAGACTCACAGAAGAACGAATCACACGATGGTGAAAGGGGGAATGAGATTGGCTCATATCATCGCCATCTCCCCCGCCTCACGTTTACATTTGATCGAGAGAAGATAAATAGCAGGACGGATGGAATCACGCAGACAACCCACCTAAAAGCAAAACAGAGTATCAGGCGAGACTATCTTAACCGGCTCCGGAGGGCTTTAGGTAGTGGAAGGCGGCGGCGAGGGAGATGCTATGTGAGGATGCTGCTTCCCTCCCAAGAAACCCTCTCTCTGTCGAAGGTGATTGGCTCTCTCACCCTCGATCTCTTTTTTTTTAGAATCCCCTCTCCTTTTTTTTTCTTTTCGGGTAGCCACATATAAATAGAAGCAAGCTCGAATCCTCATCCGGCGTGAGAAATGGCGCGCTGGAGAAGGAAGCTCCACTGCCTTTTGCGTGCCGGAACAGCAGGGCGCCGGATGATGGGGCACGCCGATTTAGGGCGCGCCGTATTAGCATCCTTCGCACGTCGCGGGTCAGCCAATGAGTCCGGGGATGGTCCCGAGGATCACCGTGAGCATTTGTCTCACCACCGTTCTTCAAAACTTCGATGAGATGCCTTGTCGAAGCTCTCAGGATGACGTACGGCCATTCTCGGAACTTCAGATGACTTTGATTTGATCACACAGGTTTTCCGCTGACATGGCTTTTGGCACTATGATATGTGCTACGGGCTCAGTCTATTTTGTGCTCGAAGCTTCTTGGAGGGTGAGATAACACCCGAAATAGTTACGCCTGGGCTGGGTGATCATTCAGCCACTAACGGGCCCATCTTGGCGGGAAGCCGTACCCGTGTCGGGTGACCGGGATCTTCTACCGACAGAGCTTTCGGTCCTCCGTGCTGAAGAGCCAAGGGTATTCTTTCATCTCAGGAGAGTCTTTCATGAGGTGGGTGGCCACCGGGTAGACCGTCGTCCTTGGTCGGACAACGGGTGTAGTGTATGCGGCACGACGGAGTCGATGCCGGTTCATTGGGCAGGCTTGGTCGCACTGCCAGTTGGTTGCGAGTTCATCTCGATTCTCTTGAGGTGAAGTCCCCGTGCTCATACAGGGTGACTTGAGGCTCTGGCAGCTTGAGAAGTCTTCAATATGTTGATATTTATCGGCTTCTGTGCTTCAGTGGGCCGTGTCATTCATCTTTGAGACTTGATCACCACAAGTGATATTTTGAGTGCCAACAAATGCCCCCCAGCCGTGGGTGTTGCGAGCGAGGCACGAGTGCAGCAAGGCCGACGGATGAGCTTCGCCCGGAATGAACTCGTCTTCAATCGACGGAGGCTCAAAACGGCCCTTAATCTGGCACGGATACCAATCTGGCACCGTTTGAATGTTAATACGGCGTGGGGTTAATCCGGCATGCCCCTGGGCTTTTAGACGCTAATCCAGCGTAGATTTTATGCTTGGAAGAGGTTAATCCGGCGCGCCCATAATCGGCGCGCCTTTTGCTCAGGGGGTGTTAATTCGGCGCGCTAAATAGCGCACCGGATTAGCTAGGGGGAGGCTTCCCCTATATATTTCTTCTTCTTTGTTTTTCTCTTCATCATTCCTCATTCGCAACAGGATTTTCCCTCTCTTCCTGCTCTTCCCCCTCTCCAGCTAAGGCGCCAGGTGAGTTGGGAGCGATCGTGGCCGTTCCTTTCGAGCGGGTGAGTGAGAGCGCTTGTTCATTTGGGTTTTGAACCCGTTCTTTGGTTCCCGGGAGGCTTCTTAGTAGGGCTTGCCCTCGGAGCTATTTCCCCGGGTGTCCCTTTTGGCCTCGGTGTAATGCCGATGGCTGCTTTTAGGGGCCGTTCCCTTAGTGGACGTGTTCCTGCTTCTCTTTGGCAATCTCCCGTGCTGGGGAGGTTCTGCCGAAATTTTGTCAGAAATTTGTCTTGATCAACTATTTTCTGACTTTGTTTATTGTTTGATGCATTTCTTTGTAGCCAACATGGCATCTTGTTCTTCTTCTTCTGGCTCCCGCGCCGTGGTGACGTGGGAGAATGTTCATTCCCTTGATCGGGGGCACGACCAACTGGCCGTAGTTGCGGAGTCCTCGGATTCGGAGACCGATACCGTGGACATTGGCCGTCTCCTCATCCTTGGAGGCGATTCTTTTCATTATGACCGGGAAGGTACTGTCAGGCGGGATCACCCCAAGGACAAACATCTAATGTCCTTCCTTCGATGCTTCAACCTTCAAGGAAAGAGAGACATGTTCCTTGTCCGCAAAGCCGAGCAAGCCTTGCTAGTGGAGAGGGATAGTCTAATAGACTGTGTGGTGTGGGGAAGGCCAATTTATCTTCCCGGAGAACTCAGGAAATGGAGCGTCGTGCTGGGACTGCAAGATCTGGCTCCAGAAGATGGGCTGCTGACCAGGGCCCCTGAATTCGTACCTGCTCTGTGGAATGATTTCGCAGGCAGGGTGGACTGGGAGAAGCCGATCTTTGGCTTGTTTCTTGCCCCGTTGAAATGGGGGTACAGAGAAGAATCATTTCTGCTGGACTGCCTGGCGATCCGCTTTAGGCACCAGATATCTGTGGGGTGGTTTGCCGAGCTGAGGGCCACCGATGCTCACGCATTCAGACCTGGAGCAGTGGAGTTCACAGATTATGTGCTGCATCATTACGCTCCCATCCTGACCAAGGCTGGCGTCTATCACAGCGTGTACGCCTCGAGATATCGCTACCCTATCTCCTGAGGCTTATGATGTGGCATGATCGAAGTATTTTGCCCCGAGTAAAATACTTTTTATACTTCGGAAGGAGAAACTTCTCTGGATTTATGGAGCCTCTCACAGCTTAGCGGTCTGCCATCGACGGAGAGCCGTGTGAGGAAGTCTGCTAGCCCGACTAGTTGAAAGATCAGACCGATGGTGAGGGTCGGTATCTGACGGGTCACGCTTACCGCTATTTGATGAAGGCATACCGCACCCTCTATCACTCGTCGCATGACACGAGGGAAGCTCGGAAGCCGGGTGAGAAGCGGAGGGTGCGCATGGGTGCCTGGCTCCAATACTTCTTCAGCGGGAAGAAGAAGTATGAAGACTTTCCCCCGGTAGCGCCAATGGCTCCGAAGCGGAAGAAGAGAATCTGACGCCAGGCCGCATCATCATCATCTTCAAGAGGAGGGCAGAGGGAGGACCCAAACCCTACTGGTGTCGACGCAGTCACCCATTGTGCGGCGTACCTAGTTTACTGGATCTGTTCTTTCGCTCTCCCGCAAGGTGACGAGAGCATGATTATGGCAGAGGCCATTTATCCTGCCTGTCTCATGGCTTGGGTTACTAAGCTATCCCTTTGCCTGGTGGCTCTGTGTCTTATTTTCAAGATGTTGGGAGACCTGTACAAGACGCGTATCCCTAGGAATCTACCGACGGTTGGTCCGCTACACTTTTTCAATGCCTGGGTCTGTACTCTGTTCCCGGAGGCGGCTCTTCGGGCGTTACAGTCGGTTCCTGTTGTTTCGCAGATGATAGAGTTTACGAGTGCTGAGCCATCTTCGCTAGCGGAGTAGCTCTTTGCCATTCGGGAGAAGTTGGCCCGTATTCCCACAGATTCGCCTGGGGTTCTTCACTTTTGGAGCTTAGCTGCCCACTCCAGCCCGCTGGTGAACAGGACGAGGCAGTGCAAGCTTTTTGAGACCAAGCAGTATATCTATCCGATTTCTGCGGCCAAGTGTACCAGGCCCATTCTTGAGCCGGAGTTGGTTGACTGGGCGCTGGCTATCAGGCCGAGTGTCCTTGTATTCCGCAAAAGCGGCATTTTGTGGTTGGAGTCGTATTATCTATTCCGCTTCAGCCGGAACTTTGGCTACGACCAGCACATTCCACATTCTTCTTCACAATTTGCGTTGCCTAACAGGCACAGGGCCGGGCAAATTTCAAATGATGATGCCCGGATATGGTGGGACTTCTTCCACCGCCGGGAAGATGTTTCTTTTAGGGTACCAACCCCTGCCCGTTTCCCCCGCGTCACTCCTGAGTATATCAAGTGGTGGAACGCGCGGACGGGGTTCTACCGGAGCTCCCGGCGAGAGTGTTGGGCCGTAGCAGAGCATAGGTTTCCGGACTCCCAGCCAGAGCCAACCTTTGATATTGAGCGTTCCTATTTGAAGAAGTTGAAATCCTGGACCAATACAGAAGTGAGGGCCAATCTGGAGGCCCGAAAGGTCGTGAAAAGTCACAGGACGAAAGTTGACCCGAAGCTGCCCACAATCAGCAAGGATGACTATGTGAAAACACTTCGGGGTTTATGTCGGGTGAGTAGCGAGAGGGTGGTCCTTCAGCAACTCCCTCTGCCAGGGGAGGAACCCATCTCGGTTGTGGCCAACTGGCATCCAAAGGTGGATAGGTTGTACCCCTATCGGACTTTCATCTGTAGGGAAGACATGCGGGATGCTTTATATAACACCCCCTGGCTATTTGCGCTCCTTCGCTCACATGGTCTTTCAGTGGGTGGTCCCAGCAAAGTCATCCTGGACCGGCCCCTTCATATCTCATTCAAATATGTCGACAGATGGGGGCTGGACCACCTGAGCTTATATTATCACCTGTCTTCTCGTGGCCATGAGGACCTGGCGCTGCTGGCCGAGCCGAGTGAAAAGATAGGAGATTTATGTTGGCTTATTCGCGAGGCAGCTTCGAGAGACAAAGTGCTCTCGCTATATTATTGGACTCTCTTCCCCTTCTACATGGGGCCAGCAAGTATGTTCTATTCCCTCATTTACGCCCTTCGGCCAGCCCCCCTTTTTTTATTGTGGTGTATTACTCTCATCTTCGTGCATGCGCAGTCCGACCAACTTCGGAGGAGACCCGACACTTTAGGGAGCTGATAATAAAAGCTAAGAAGCTGGCATACTTTGAGGTTCCCGAGCCGTCCCCGACCACGACGCCACTGCCTCCTGGCAATTCGAGAAAGCGGACCTGATCCCAGCTGAGGGAGGCCGTCGGGAAGGCCAAAGCGGCAGTGACTCGAGTGTCACGGGGCACGCCGAAGGAAGGCCGCAGAAAAGGAACTAGCAACCGTTCTTTCTCTGGTTGTGTCCTTCGAAGAGTTCGAGGCTTCCCGCATGCAAAGGCCAGAAGCTGAAGGTAGGCTGTTCATCTCTTCAGAATTCATTGGCTCACTTTAACTGCCTTGGCTAATCCATGCTGACAGTTGCCGACACAGTCGCTGTGGTCATCAGGCTGGAGGCGACGGTAGGCACCGTGGCTAGGGAAGGGGCAGAGGAAATCCCTGCTGCTCCCGTAGAGAGAGATCTACCTTCTCCAATGCCTAGACAGGAAATGGAAGGTAATTTATAGTTTAATCGCGATGCCACCGCGAGTCTTCATGCCTTCAGTCGGCTTGACTACTTCTTGTCGTAAATTTCAGTCGATATGCAACCATCACTACTCCCAGGCACAGAGGGTGCAGAGGAAGCGATTGCCCGGGGGCAGGGTGAACTTGCCCTTGAGATCCCATCAATCGTTGCCCCTGGTGTTGAGTGCACGGAGGAAGTCCCTGCTGCGGGTGATGCTCCTCCTGGCGAGGTTCCTGCTCCGATGGTGGAGAGTCCCGAAAGAGTAGAGGAATCCTCTTCCTCTGAGCAGGTCGATTATGGTGGTGGCTCCAGTGATGAGGAGTTCCCACATGTCGACACAGAGACTGAGGATGCCAGGGCATCTTCGACCTATGAAAGTGATCACCTGACTGTCAGGCTGCCCCGGTTGTCATGGAGTGGTCCTGGGCCGTCCGGCTCACTTATGAGCGAAGGGGCTGGGGCCGCAGAGGTTGCCCTTGGAGATTTGAGCCTAGTACCGGTTGAGGTGAGGATCCTCCCATGGTTGGCCCTTGTTGCCCTTCCTTTCTTTTCTTTTTACCTTTTTGATGTACATATTTTTGGTGCAGACTGAGGTGGTGCTGCCAACCATGACGGTGCAGATACCCCTCCCGGCTCTAGGCGCGGGTCACGCAACTTTCCCGCCCGTCTTGCAGCCTATGGCACTGCGATATCCCAAGGACTATGCAGCGACAGCGGCTCCAGCGGGACCCAGAGCACTTGTGAGGGTTGATGAGTTGGTAGCAGTTGAGGACTCTCAGCCATCGAAAGTCGCACAACGGTCGGCTTCGGAGAAAGATGGCCCCTCTGAGGTAGAGGCGGGAGAGATCGTCGAAGAGGAAGCCGGGACTACTGGGGCCTTGGCTCTCACTGCTGAAACTAGCCACATGGGGGTCAGTCGAGTTGGAGGCGAGGAGCAGATGCCCTTGGCTCTTGATGTTCCTGTTGCAGCATCATCCCAAGGGGCTGGCAGGGAAATCATCGTCATTGAGACTCCAGCTACCATATCAGTCACCGCGGTCGCTCCCCACACAAGTGCGCTACAGATCATGCCGTCGTCATCTTCTGGGATGAGCGATGATATCTGGGCCACCGTGGACAGCAGAGTGGAGTTCGAGCTACCCGAGACGTCACCGCTCGGTCTCCAGTCATCGAGCGACATTGTGTGGCAGTTCTTAGGGACCCTTCAGCAGACCGTAATGGCCAGTAAAGATTTGACTTATGTTCAACTAAGGGGCTTGATAGAGCACTTGTCCTGCTCGCTGTTGGATTTTGGTTGCCCCATGGATGACTGGACTCCACGGGTGATTTTGCTTCTGAAATATGTAAACAGGCGGGAATTCTTAGGCCGGGAGGCAGCTGACCAGCTGGCGGCCATAACACTGGAGCGAGCTGAATGTCGAGCAGTTCTCATCTCTTTGACAGGGACTACGGTGAAGATGAGGAATGATGCCAATGCCTCTTTGCAGCACCGAAGCTTCCTTACGGCCCGGATAGCAGAGCTATAGGCCGAACTTTCAAGGGCGGAGGCTGAGCTTCAAGAAGTAGAGCGCCTGGTAGTCCAGAGGATGGAGGAGGCAGAGATGGCCGAGGGTCAACCTGCTTCCCTCGGGGAGAAACTATGTCAGCTGGAGGCCACCGAGTTCAGACTGCAAGAACTAACCTGCCATCCTTCCTTGGGCATTCCAGAGCTGGAGGACATCTTTCGACGCCCTCTGCCATAGTCTTTTCTATTTGCCCCTTTCGCTGGACTTCATGTATTCCGGGGAATGCCCCGCGTAACATGTACCTTTTATTCCATAGGAATGAAAAATCTTCATTTTGCTGTTAAATGACGACTCCATTCTTTCATTATTCGTTTCTTTCCCCTTTCCACTCGCCAGTTAATTCTAGTCCGAGTATGTGAGTCACTAGGGCAGGAGAGCGCTCACGCCTTCAGCGAAGGGATGTGGTGTTCGCTCCACCGCACCGTGACCATTCTCGGAACCAAGCAACGGCTAGTGCAGGCCAAGAGTTTGAAGGACCAAAAGGGTATAGAGGCCCCTTCAGGGCTAGGAAATAAGGACAGATGGCCTGTCAGCCGAATCCATTGAAGCTGACGGAAATTGAGGGTAGGGTTTATTCATCAACAGAGTTTATATGGAGCAAAAGCAGTTTGCTGCTTAATGAGGATGAGGGGTCCAGGTTAGGGGGGAAAGTTGACCAGTCCTGTCGATGGCGACAAGGGTCGATAGAAAGTCGGTCAGTCTAGGAGACGGCGATGAGGATCGATAGTCAGCAGATCGACCTTGCCGATGGTGACAATGGTCGAAAGAATAGTCGGTCTTGCCAATGATGACGAAAACCAAAAAAGGTAGCGACCGATCTTGCCGATGGTGACAAGGGTTGAAAGAGGTAGCGACCGATCTTGTCGATGGTGACAAGGGTCGGGATGGTAGACGGTCTTGCCGATGGTGACAAGGACCGAAAAAGGCAGCGACCGATCATGCCGATGGATACAAGGACCGAAAAGGTAGCGACCGATCTTGTCGATGGTGACAAGGGTCGGAATGGTAGACGGTCTTGTCGATGGTGACAAGGGCCGAAAGAGGTAGCGACCGATCTTGCTGATGGTGACAAGGGTCGGAAAGGTAACGACCGATCTTGTCGATGGTGACAAGGGTCAGAATGGTAGCGACCGATCTTACCGATGGTGACAAGGGTCGGAAAGGTAGAAACCGATCTTGTCGATGGTGACAAGGGTCGGAATGGCAGACGGTCTTGCCGATGGTGACAAGGACCGAAAAAGGTAGCGACCGATCTTACCGATGATGATAAGGGTCGGAAAGGTAACGACCGATCTTGCCGATGGTGACAAGGGTCGGAATGGCAGACGGTCTTGCCGATGGTGACAAGGACCAAAAAAGGTAGCGACCAATCTTACCGATGGTGACAAGGGTCGGAATGGTAGGTGGTCTTGCCGATGGTGACAAGGATCGAAAAAGATAGCGACCGATCTTGCCGATGGTGACAAGGGTCGGAATGGTAGACGATCTTGTCGATGGTGACAAGGACCAAAAAAGGTAGAAGGAAGTGAAATGATGAATGAGGATAACCTCGCTACTACATTACCATCTCATCATTCATTTTTTTTATTTTTTTATCACATTACTGACTTAAGCACCCTTTCGGGTTTTCACCGAAGCCAGCCCCCTCTTGCTTTTTCCCATGCGCCCTTTTGGGTTTTCACGTGGCGGGGTACCCGATTTTGCTTGTAACGCCCTTTCGGGTTTTCGCCACAGCCGGGTTATGGCCATTTTTGCCCCTGCCCTAATATAGGAACAAGGCTGGTAGGGTATCTCTATTTTTAACCCCATCTCTCTCTCTTTTGTTTCTTTCCCTTTTCTTTTTTTTCTTTTTTTTTTTGTAGGAAGAAGCCGGGACACAGGGAAGCTTGCTCGCTAGCATGCTGATCGGCCTTGTCGATGATGACACGGGTCGGATCCTGGTTTAGTTCGTCGACATTGGTTAAATGTCGAACCAAAGGGCATAGTTCTTAACAGGGACGGAAGGTCCAGGTTAAGGGATAGAGGTTGACCGATCCCGCCGATGACGACGAGGGTCGAACATATTTTTATTCCTCGGCATGGGTCACATGTCAAGGCAAGGATAGATTCATTAATAGGGACGAAAGGTCCAAGTTAAGGGTAGAGATCGATCGATCTCACCGATGATGACGAGGGTCGAACATAGGTTTGTTCCTCGATGTGGTTTACATGTCGAAGCAAGGGGTATGTTCATTAATCGGGACGGAAGGTCCGCGTTAAAGGTGGAGGCCGACCGATCTCGCCGATGGTGACGAAGGCCGAATACGGGTTTAGTAGGGGATCTCCGGTGGGACTTTTGATGGTTGTCCCTTGGGAGTTTCATTAGGAGGAGAATAAGGAGGAACTTTTTTGATGGGGGCATCCCTTCCCCCTCCACTTTTTTTCGAAGCTCAAATGGATCGACGGCATGCGTCATTATGTTCTTCACATTTTTCTAAGTCTATCCATGTAATTTTCATATTTTCCTTGAGTCATAAACTATGTAATTTTCCCTTTATTTGAGTCATGTACCTAGGTTAGTGGGTTATCTACCTAAGTCTACGAGTCATTAGGTTGGTTTGAGTAGCCAAATGGGCCCAAAAGATGGGCTTGGCCCATGGGTGCCCCCACACCTGGATAGGCTAGTCATTAGTTAGTTTATTCAAGGTCATTTTAGTCCATGAAATTGTATGAGCCTATAAATAGGCCCCCACTCCTCTCATATGTAACAACCTTTTATGATCAATTTAAATCAAGTGAGTTTTAGTGTCTTATTGGAGTGGATTCTCCAAATCTCTCTCTCTCTCTCTCTAAGGGGTGGATTCCCCTCTCTCTTTCTCTCTCTTTTCTCTCTCTCTCTCCAAGAGGAGGGGGCACCCCTTTCTCTCTCCTCCCCTCACTCTCTCCTCCACATCATCAACCCTTCCTCTCCCCTCATTACTCATCCTCCCAACTACCCCAACCCTCATTACTCCACCCCTAGTCCCAAGAGACCCTCCACCAATCCATACTCCACCACCCAACCACCAACTACCCAATCCCCTTCCCTAAGCACCCTCTCATCTCCCAAGGGAGAATTCCCCACTTCCCAAGCACCCCTTCCCTTTCCCAACACAACCATTCCCATCCCCAAAGCCCCATTAACCACCCCATTAGTCAATTTTTAAACCTTGGAGAGAGAACTCTCCTTCCCTCTCCCCCACCCATCTCAAATTCTCAGCTCCTCCACCCACCACCTATTAGACCCCCTTCCAGACCCCATTCTTCTCCTCCCACACCTTGGAACACAACCTCCTAGCCCCCCTCACGGCCAGGGTTCTCCCCACACTCATCCACCCCCATTTCCCCTCCCATATACCCCATTTCCCCCCATCATCTTCAACCTACAGTTCTCAGTTCGCACGCATCAGAGGAGCGCCCAGTTGTAGAGGCTATCGCATCTTCACCTGGAAGCTTCAGAGGGCATACCATATACCGGTGGAATCATCATTCAGTCTACTTCGCAACGGCGGTGGGCCCATCCCTTTCTAAGCTCGTGGTCGCCCAGAGGAGCCGTTCTTCTCCGACTGCGCAAGATAGATCCAATCAGCAACCTGAGACAAATTCCAGAAGTTCTCACGGTCACATCCCTCCGCTTCTTGAAGTGCCACTTGGCCAAGAGCTTCTACAACGAGTCACCTTCCATATCCAAGAAGCGGCACCTCGATCGACCTCCGGAGCGGCACTTTCTCAATTTTCTCGCTCGGGTGTACTGCTCTGTCCACTCCGGACTGAACAGACACCTATTCACTAATTGGGCTGCTCAAGTCTACTCCAACGACTTCTGGCATTCCCGTGGGTCACGTTTGAAAGAAGACTCAACAACAAATCTGTCAAATCCAGCCTCGCCTAATTCTGTGCCCTGAAGCATCCGTGGAGTCTTCATCTTCCTGCTGTTGTGTTCCTGAAGCAGACAGAGTCAGAGTTTTGCCTCCCTCTTCGTGCCTCTGCCTCGACCAGCACCGACTTGCAAAAATTCTGACAAAATTTGGAAGACTTCCTGGGTCTCCTACGAAGATTTTCCAGCTAGTCTCATCACCAAAAAAATTCAGGCGCAGCCGCATCGGCATCATCTTCGACTGCCTGTCCCCTGTTCCAGAGGGTGGACAAAACCGTCGGCGTTCTATCAAGAAAGTTCCTAGGTCGGTTCTCCCCTTCCCTAGCTTGGTCGGCTGAAGGCCCCTCCCTGTGTGGAGGTAGTTTTGACTGTAATAATTTAACCCCCACCTCGAGATCCCCCCTTGCAAGGGGTGTAGTTCATGTAATAATTCAAGTCGCGGGTTTGAAGCTTCATCGACGCGGCGTGCGGGTGCATACCCTCGCCTCCCCGCTCGCCCCCGTCTCCGGCCGGGGTCGGCGTCTTCACGCCGACTAGGTGAGCCTCGGTCCCCCTCTTGGCTTGTTTAAATTCCTTGCTTAGCATAGTATTATCGTTATTTCTTCGTCGGACGGAGAGTGATAGCTCGGCCCATAATTGCCATTGATGTGAGTGATCACCGCGGGCGAGTTGTGAGTGATCCCCTACATCCCACACCCTTAGTGTGCTGGCCGCCCGTGAGTTGGGCATCCCTAGCCCATTTGGGGTTCTCCCCAAGCTAGCCAACCATTGGAACATCAAGGTCCCACCTCGGACCCTCTCCATCATCGCCGAGTCACCTACGGGCACTAGTGTGCGCCACGCGAGTGAGTTCGCTAGAGTAAGTCCGCCGCTCAAAGATACTTGCTTGCAATTGTAGGTCCAAGGGCATTCGATCTTGTGACTATCACCCCAAGGTGGTGTCACATCAAATGGTATCAGAGCAAGTTCACAACTTGTCTCTATCAAGTTCGTCCTAAGGCGTGTTTATGCATTTAGAGTCCTCGGTGGCATCTCTTTTGTCCACTAACATGGTGACCTCTTACCGACCTTACCCATCGGCCCTCACCATGAGTCCAAACCTCCATGGGATGCCTACCACTAACACACATGACCTCCCTGGCCATGTCAACTACCTCATGAAGGCCTTGACCTATGCCAATGAGTGGCTTGATTACCTATCGGGTCCACTCGACCAACTTGGAGAAAATGGGCCCGTCCCAATGGCAGATGATAGTAGGGCTCCTTCCCCACCTCCCATCTTTGATGGAACTCATCCTATTGACTATTTAGATTGGGAAGTCTCAATGGACCATTACTTCACTTGGTATCCCATGTCCGAGGATGAGAAAGTCCGATGTGCCAAATCACAACTTACCAAACGGGCTCAAACCTATTGGCTACAAATTGTCGGGCTAAGGATAATTAGAAGGGAAGATCCCATCACCACTTGGGGAAACATGAAGGAACAACTTAGGGCTAGAAATGTGTCCCCTTCCTACTCGGATCACCAAAGCCCAAGGAGCACTTCAACTCCACCATCCCCACCCGGCCAACCCAAGACTCCAATTCCCCAATTCCTCACAATGCAACCAAAACCCAATTCCACAACCCACCTTACTCAAGGCCCTTTGGCCCCCACCTCCCCCTCCACCCCTCACCTTACCCCTTCTCAAAAAGGAAAAGGTCCTATGGAGATAGAAGTGAGTGAAATAACCTCGGGTAAGTGCGAGCCAGAATGTTATAGGTGCCACCAATTGGGGCACATCACCGGACAATGCCCCACGAGGAAGCATCTTCGCATACCCCTAGTGGTTGAAACCTCTCCCACCCCGACCACCATTACCCCTCCATCGTCCCCCAACAAGGACACTCCTCCCAAGGACAATCTTCCCAAACCCCCTCAACCCACCCATCTTCCACTTCCTACCCCAACACAACCACAACCTAGACCTCCACTACTTCCCTTACCAATCCCAACCCAAGCCCATGCTTGTTCACCACCTCGGGTGCACCACGTATCGACTATCACCAATTCCCCCACATTAGACCTACCCACCCCATTATCATTAGAAGTTGAGACCCACACACCCACCCACTCGGAAATGGATACTAGTCCGGATCCGCAACCCACCATAAAGGAAATTCAAGAATCTCCACTTCCACCCACCTCTCCTAATCCGGATCCTCAAGAGCCAAACACCCTCACCGTGAATGAGTCCATACTCCAATGGCTCAAGCAAGGCCCCCCCGTCCCTAATTCACCCCCACACCTCTCACCCATGGGACATCAATCCCAAATTGTGGCCCTCCCCTCTTTTCACACCACGATCTAATCCTACTATGAGGTAGAGGGTTGGGATGATCTCCTCAAGGGTCTAGAGTGGCAATTAGACTTGACTTGTTTGTTGACTCTAGGGGCGGACATACCCAAGGGCCTTGACCTCATCCACCCATGTACCGGGTCTATCACCTCGGTTTGCACTATTGGTTGCTACACTAGCGACCTCCTTTTCCTTCTCCCCATATTGGAAGAGCCCATCCCGGTCCACTCCCCTACCATTATGATTCCTAGAACCTTGACCAACCAACCCACCCCATATACCGGCCCAACCATTTCACTAGAAGAGGATGATTCACCACCTTGTGAGGACCTTGAGGACATGGAGTATCTCTCTCTAGGTAACCCTTATCATGATCCCTTTGATCCCTTCCTATGGGAGTCTAGTTCCTCATGTGCCCCCCCACCTTACTCACCACTCACCTTACCCTACCCCCACCCACCATGTTGGGCCAAACCCCTCCCTTCCTAGAATCGGGTTACACCATGGGAGCCTTGACCTTAGGCAACATACACCTTGGGATTGATGAATTGCCCCACTCCATGATGTCCTCCTTCTTAGATCCCTTTGATCCATACGAGTGGAAGCTCAAGGGCCACCCCACACCCATGCACATGGAAGTCATCTCTAGGATAGGAATGCATGTGCCTAGGCATGCCGCACCACTTGACAACATTCATAAGTCGGGTCCATTCATTCATATCACCCACATGTCAAGTAGGAAGCATGAGTGGTCCATATTCGGATGTAATGGTCCACCTTCATTCATCATGAGTCTTAAGCATATTAGGAGTATTCATAGATGTCTGGGTCCTCCGGTACTTATCACACCTACGCATGAGAGGGACATTTATGGATGCCCCGGTCCTCCCAATTCCATCAAAGTCTCCATGGCATCTCTACATGATTGGTCTAAATATGGTTGTCCAGGCCCCCCTATGCATATCATACATTTCTCACTCACACCGCATCATAGTGCATGGCATATGCATCCAAGCAAGTATCAAGCAACAAGCGGTGAGATTCACAAGAAGCGGGCAGAAACTCATGAGCACCACTTGGACTTCCAAGTTGGTAACTTGGCGATGATGACTTTGGAGTGGCTCTACCCTAGGGTCACCTCCAAATTGAGGGCACGAGGACTTGGAACTTCCCAAGTTCTGAGTAGCTTTGGCAAACCAGCTTATGGGTTGGACTTTCTAATGGGTTTTGGGATTCACCCTACTTCCAACGTGGTGGATCCGACACCCTCTAAGGGAACCGCGGTTGATCCTAGTGAGAGCCTTGAGCTTACACCTATCCTTGTGAGAGACACCCTCGGAGTGCCACCACAAATTAGCTTGAGAGCCCGACGTGAGCACACGACGGTAATACTAGGCAAGCAAGATCTCATTGCCAGCATGAGGGTGTATCTGAGCCACTTTGAAAAGCTGAAGCACCATTCCCCTGCTATGGACGCGGGTTGAGTTCGGAGATCATGGCTCACCTGGAGCTGCATTAGTGTACCACTTCCCCGGTGGACCTATACTCGATGGGGTCGAGTTCTCCCCACCCCGGGGGTATGATGGGGGCATCCCTTGCCCCTCCACTTTTTTTCGAAGCTCAAATGGATCGACGGCATGCGTCATTATGTTCTTCACATTTTTCTGAGTCTATCCATGTAATTTTCATATTTTCTTTGAGTCATAAACTATGTAATTTTCCCTTTATTTCAGCCATGTACCTAGGTTAGTGGGTTATCTACCTAAGTCTACGAGTCATTAGGTTGGTTTGAGTAGCCAAATGGGCCCAAAAGATGGGCTTGGCCCATGGGTGCCCCCACACCTGGATAGGCTAGTCATTAGTTAGTTTGTTCAAGGTCATTTTAGTCCATGAAATTGTGTGAGCCTATAAATAGGCCCCCACTCCTCTCATATGTAACAACCTTTTATGATCAATTTAAATCAAGTGAGTTTTAGTGTCTTATTGGAGTGGATTCTCCAAATCTCTCTCTCTCTCTCTAAGGGGTGGATTCCCCTCTCTCTTTCTCTCTCTCTTCTCTCTCTCTCTCCAAGAGGAGGGGGCACCCCTTTCTCTCTCCTCCCCTCTCTCTCTCTCCTCCACATCATCAATTCGTCCTATCCCCTCATTACTCATCCTCCCAACTACCCCAACCCTCATTACTCCACCCCTAGTCCCAAGAGACCCTCCACCAATCCATACTCCACCACCCAACCACTAACTACCCAATCCCCTTCCCTAAGCACCCTCCCATCTCCCAAGGGAGAATTCCCCACTTCCCAAGCACCCCTTCCCTTCCCCAACACAACCATTCCCATCCCCAAAGCCCCATTAACCACCCCATTAGTCAATTTTCAAACCTTGGAGAGAGAACTCTCCTTCCCTCTCCCCCACCCATCTCAAATTCGCAGCTCCTCCTCCCACCACCTGTTAGACCCCCTTCCAGACCCCATTCTTCTCCTCCCACACCTTGGAACACCCCCTCCTAGACCCCTCACAGCCAGGGTTCTCCCCACACTCATCCACCCCCATTTCCCCTCCCATATACCCCATTTCCCCCTATCATCTTCAACCTACAGTTCTCAGTTCGCAGGCATCAGAGGAGCGCCCAGTTGCAGAGGCTATCACATCTTCACCAGGAAGCTTCAGAGGGCATACCATATACCGGTGGAATCGTCATCCAGTCTACTTCGCAACGGCAGTGGGCCCATCCCTTTCTAAGCTCGTGGTCGCCCAGAGGAGCCGTTCTTCTTCGACTGCGCAAGACAGATCCAATCAGCAACCTGAGACAAATTCCAGAAGTTCTCACGGTCACATCCCTCTGCTTCTTGAAGTGCCACTTGGCCGAGAGCTTCTACAATGAGTCACCTTCCATATCCAAGAAGCGGCGCCTCGATCGACCTCCGGAGCGGCACTTTCTCAATTTTCTCGCTCGGGTGTACTGCTCTGTCCACTCCGGGACTGAACATACACCTGTTCACTGATCGGGCTGCTCAAGTCTACTCCAATGACTTCTGGCATTCCCGTGGGTCACGTTTCAAAGAAGACTCGACAAAAAATCCGTCAAATCTAGCCCCACCTAATTCTGAGCTCTGAAGCATCCGTGGAGTCTTCATCTTCCTACTGTTGTGTTCCTGAAGCAGACAGAGTCAGAGTTCTGCCTCCCTGTTTGTGCCTCTGCCCCGACCAGCACCGACTTGCGGAAATTCTGACAAAATTTGGAAGACTTCCTAGGTCACCTACAAAGATTTTCCAGCTGGTCTCATCACCAAAAAAATTTGGGCGCAGCCGCAGCGGCATCATCTTCGACTGCCTGTCCCCTGTTCCAAAGGGTGGACAAAACCGTTGGCGTTCTATCAATTAGTTCCTAGGTCGGTTCTCCCCTTCCCTAGCTTGGCCGGCTGAAGGCCCCTCCCTGTGTGGTGGTAGTTTTGACTGTAATAACTTAACCCCCACCTCGATATCCCCCCCCTTGCAAGGGGTGTAGTTCATGTAATAATTCAAGTCGCGGGTTTGAAGCTTCATCGACGCGGCGTGCGGGTGCATACCCTCGCCTCCCCGCTCGCCCCCGTCTCCGACCGGGGTCGGCGTCTTCACGCCGACTAGGTGAGCCTCGGTCCCCCTCTTGGCTGGTTTAAATTCCTTGCTTAGCATAGTATTATCATTATTTCTTCATCAGACGGAGAGTGAGAGTTCGGCCCATAATTGCCATTGATGTGAGTGATCACCGCGGGCGAGTTGTGAGTGATCCCCTACATCCCACACCCTTGGTGTGCTGGCCGCCCATGAGTTGGGCATCCATAGCCCATTTGGGGTTCTCCCCAAGCTAGCCAACCATTGGAACATCAAGGTCCCACCTCGGACCCTCTCCATCATCGCCGAGTCGCCTACGGGCGCTAGTGTGCGCCACGCGAGTGAGTTCGCTAGAGTAAGTCCGCCGCTCAAAGATACTTGCTTGCAACTGTAGGTCCAAGGGCATTCGATCATGTGACTATCACCCCAAGGTGGTGTCACATCCTTTTTGGATTACCACTTTACTGACCTGAGCGCCCTTTCGGGTTTTCACCGAAGTCAGCCCCCTCTTTCTTTTGCCCACGCGCCCTTTCAGATTTTTACGTGGCGGGGTACCAGATTTTTCCTGTAACGCCCTTTCGGGTTTTTGCTACAGCCGGGTTATAGCCATTTTTACCCTTGTCCTGATTTAGGAACAAGCCCGGCGGGGTATCTCTATTTTTAACCCCATTTTGTCTTCTTTTTTTTGTTCACGTAACAAAAGGATGTTGAGAGAGCTGGCTAGGACACGAAATCTTGCGCCGAGAAAGAGGGTTTACTCGTCAGCACGAAGGCAATGCTGACGCAAAGGCTAGATTTGGGCCGATCCGAGCGTAAGGCCCGCAATGGCAACGTTGTAAAAAGGTTGGCTAGGACATGAAGTCTTGCGCCGAGAAAAGGGTTTATTCGTCAGCAAGAAGGTAATGCTGACGCAAAGGGGTAGATTTGTACCGATTCGGGCGTAAGGCCCTGTTGACACCTGAAATATAATCAAGAATAAAGATGGGACCAAAGAGAAGATCAAACCAGAGATGAAGATTCCAGGGATTCCTACAAAGTCAGAATTGAAGAAGAGCTGTCACTACTAATACCTCACCCGGCTGAAGCCTTCTCCGGCCAAGCTGATGTCCGGCACTGCCGTCGTTCAGACGATGGTGTTGATTAAAATCATGTCAATCCCCATACAGTCATGTGACTGATGAAGAATAGCTTCGGGATATTCTGATGACTATAGAATGGGATCTACACTGCTTATCCCCCACTATGGATGCAAAGGATCAAATGAATGCAAATGCAGATGCAGTAACTGTGACAGCTCATGCCACTAACAAAAGGGAGCCCAAATAACTAAAGCTCCTAACTGGGCCAAAGTCCTTGGCACCGAGTGACCATAAGTGAAGCACGAGTCTCCCATAGTTGGCGCGCCGAGGAGCCTTGCTGCAAGGAAGCGCGCCGAGACTACGCCAAGCCAAGAAGGGGGGTGCTGTGCCTATAAAAGCCCCATTTCCTCTGTATCGAAGAGACAGAAGAGAGGAGATAGAGAGATAGACAGACAGATAGATACTTACAAAAGAGAGGATCAGATAGATAGAGACTTCAAAGAGAGGTCGAAGAGAAGATAGAAGAGAAGAGAGGCAGCTGCTGAAGCTGAAGGAAGGAGAAGGTGAGGGGGAGGGAGAGGAGTCAATGCTCTGCCCTCCCCCGTTTCTTTTCTTCTTCTTTATATGTATTCGTGTTTACGTTTAAGGCATTCAAGTCCTTCTGCTACTGGGAAGATACTATAGCTTCTGCGCTTTCCTTTCTTTCTTCCCGCTTTTCTTGTAAATGATGTAAGCGATGAAATGAGATGATGAGATATATTGCTATGATGGCTCGGTTGAATGTGAAATGATGAAGTCTTCCTTTCTCTGTCTCTCTCGGATGAATGCCGTCCAATGTATTGAATGGTCGTTTGGATGCTTCGGGTTTCTACGCTCCGATTGTCCTTCCTGGAGGAACGATGAAGGAAGAGTCCCAATCCTCACTCCCGTGGATTATTGGACTCTTTCCCCTCTCCCCTTCAGTGATACCTACGTCAAGAAGTCTTCCTATCTTTTGTTTCGTTTTCCTTTTTTCAAGCCATCAAGGTCATCACAGGAATCAGAGACAGTTATCTCTTGATCTCCTGGACGATTGGCAACATAAAAAGAAAGCATATCTCTAGAGGGTTGTAAACGGGTGATGACCTCGATCCCTCACTAAACCCTATCCTCCTATGATTCCTTGGTATTGCTCCAGCAAAGGCCTTGGTCTAGTCCCCTTTTGCATCCCAAATCCTGCCTCAATCGAAGCCTGAACCCCAAAAATCCTCAGAACAGAGCACCGTAAAACCCCATAAACCTTCCCGGCACCCAAAACCATCACCTTCCCGGCGTCAGCATCCCTCGGCGCGATGAACAGCTCCCGGCGCGGCCCTTTGCGCGCCGAGAACTGAGTACCGAGAACCCTATTCCGCTTGTTCAAAGCCATGCCGAGAAGCCCATCCTATTGACCGTGCCGAGAACATGCTCAAAGCCATGCCGAGAAGCCCTTTCTACACTCCTAGTAATTGTGCCGAGAACCCTCCTTTGTGCCAACAAACCCCTACCTTCCCGGCACGGGACCTTCTCGGCACGATGAATAGTTCCCGGCATGGCATTTACGCACCGAGAACCTAGCTGTGCCGAGAACCCCTCCATTGTGCCAACAAACCCCTACCTTCCTGGCACGATGAATACTTCCCGGCATGGCACTTTGCATGCCGAGAACCTGGCCATGCCGAGAACCCCTCCCTTTTATGTGGAAACTGTGCCGGGAAGGTTCCACCAGAGCCCTGCACCAATAATTTCCATTTCCACCTCAGTCCAACTCTTGGTCACTCCACTGTACCTGTCTGAGGGATATCCAGAGGTCACCATGCATGCCTCAGGAGACAAATTAACGGGGAATGGCCTCCCCTATATAACCCGGTCCCGATCCGGATTCCTCTGTAACCCTATGAACCTAAGGAGCTCTGCCACTGCATGTGCTCCGGTGGTTTCCAAGGGAATATCAACCGGTGCTACGAATGCAAGCAGTGTTCCTTGGCCTAGTGCCCTTCTCTTTCGACCTTCATCCCGGCATCCCGTGGATGATGGTCTATCTCTCCTTGGCATGATCCAAGACAAGGGGATATGCTGCCAAAATTTGCCCACATCAAACTGAGTAACTACAGTGTTTTCTCTTTTCTCTTGCTGCGCTGGGAACCTGCCGCGTCGGGAACCTGCCGCGCCGGGAACCGCCGCGCCGGGAACCTGTCGTGTCGGGAACCTGCCGCGCCGGGAACCTACCGCGCCGGGAACCTGCTGCGCCGAGAACTTGCCACGTCGGGAACCTGCCGCGCCGGGAACCTGCCTCGCCGGGAACCTGCCGCGCCGGGAACCTGCTGCTCCGGGAACCTGCTGTGCCGAGAACCTTTTGCCGCCGATCTTTTCTTACTTTGGCGTTTAATCAAGGGTTGTCCTTCTTAGGGAGGGCGTAATTAACGTCATAACCTTTATGGTGTGACGGACTTTTGGTCAAGAACACGATCACTCACAATCGACTGATTAGAAGTCAGAACGAGCGCACAATGAAATCGTCACATATGTGCCTGGCACGCCAATAAATAAACCATACAAATAAAAGAATAAGAATGTAAACGAAAAGCGCGTCCACAAGTCTGGCACACCCAGTGGGACATTTGAAAGAGGGTATGTAGATCCCATCAAAACGGACGTAAAGTCTGAACTGAACAGGTTTCATCATTGGCTGGGCAATGTACCGATCGACCAACGGTTGGCTTCATCATCGATATGGGGTTTATATCGATGCAAAGGAATTTCATAGGGTTCATCAGGATAGACGTAAGGTCTAAACTGGATAGGGTTTTATCATTGATCGGGCAAGGTGCCGGTCGATCAATAGCTGGTTCCATCATGGATATTGGGTTCATATCGATGCAAAGGGATTTCATAAGGTTCATCAGGATAGACGTAAGGTCTAAACTGGGTAGGGTTGTATCAATGATCGGGCAAGATGCCAGTCGATCAACGGTTGATTTCATCGTCGATATTGGGTCTATATCGATGCAAAGGTATTTCATAAGTTTCATCAGAATAGACGTAAGGTCTAAACTGGGTAGGGCTGTATCATTGATCGGGCAAGATGCCAGTCGATCAACAGTTGGTTTCATCGTCGATATTGGGTCTATATCGATGCAAAGGTATTTCATAAGTTTCATCAGAATAAACGTAAGGTCTAAATTGGGTAGGGTTTCATCACTGATCGGGCAAGATGCCGGTCGATCAACGGTTGGTTTCATCATCGATATTGGGTTTATATCGATGCAAAGGTATTTCATAAGTTTCATCAGAATAGACGTAAGGTCTAAACTGGGTAGGGTTTCATCACTGATCGGGCGAGATGCCGGTCGATCAATGGTGGGACGTAGGTAGAGGTGTAGGTCTCGTCAGGATAGACGTGAGGCCTATTCCAGCAAGTTTTATCGCGGGTGGGACTTTGCTAAGCAATACGTAAGTTTCATCAGGATAGACGTAGGGTCTATCCTGGTAGACTTGTGGACGCGCTTTTCATTTACATTCTTATTCTTTTATTTCTATGGTTTATTTATTGGCGTGCCAGTCACATATGTGACGATTTCATTGTGCGCTCGATCTGACTTCTAATCAGTCGATTGTGAGTGATCGTGTTCTAGACCAAAAGTCCGTCATACCATAAAGGTTATGACGTTAATTACACCCTCCCTAAGAAGGACAACCCTTGATTAAACGCCAAAGTATGGGGCCCGACGGCCTCTCTCAAAATTCTAACTGTGTGTTAAATTTATCAGAAGGATCCTCAATGGAGATTAGACTAACCACTGTTCACTTCGGAAGCAAGTGGTCGATGGCCACATCCACAGAGGGTACCTGGCGGTACCGATGGAGCTCGGATCCATGCCTTCGGCGGTGGGTCTGCCCAACTACTTGGGCCTAGTGTTCGTCGACCTGCTGCAAGTCGACAACAAAGCTGGAAACACCGCCACGGTAAAGGCCACGGTGGCACCATGAACTGAAGAGAAGAAGACGATGGTTGCTCCTACCGTCGTTTCTTGCCTTGTCCATTACCTGGACAAGAAGACTATTGCCCCTGCCACTGCTGGTAGGCGAAGAAGAAACAACCGGAGAAGCCGGTTTGCTGCAGATGGAGGTCGCCTTTCGACCTCGGGAAAGACAATGATGGTCGGGAATATGAGGGTGAACCTCAACGGCCGCCCCATAGATGCACGGCCTGACAGGGTCATCCCATCAATCCGCACCGACAACAAGTTCCAAGTGCTGGCCACTAGAAGGGCCAATATAGAAAGAGAAGGAAAGAAGCCGCTGGCGCCTAAGCCGGCAAGATTCAAACAGGTCTGGGTACCCAAGAGGGTTCAGGGCCCAGCGCCGGCCAATGAGGAAAGAAAAGCTGCTGTCATGCACCCCAGGAGAGGGGGCAGAAGAACACAGAAAGAGGAAGAAGACACTACTATCATACGCCCTAAAGCATGAGGCAGGAGGTTCCCGAAGAGAGAAATAGATGCTGTTGTCATCCACCCCAGGAGAGGGGGCCAAGAAGATCCAAATGAGAAAAGAAGAGCCAGGAGAAGTCGTCCCGGCTACTACTCAATACAGATCGAGGGCCTGTGCCAGGCAGGCTGATGTATTCTGGTACTCCAAAAGAAATTACTTGACTGCTCAAGTTGAAAGGTTGGCCCACTAGCCGAAGACTCAAGAAAGGTTGCTGCCCCAAGCCGGTCCCCAGAGGCACAACCAAGAATAGATAAACAGGGTAGTCCATGACTACTTCCATTGCCTCAGGAACTCATCCCTTGGGCAACAAAGATTACTCCACGCCATGGGCGCCGAAGAAGAAAAGGAGGATAAAAATGAGAAGATGATGCAAAGAGTCTTGTGTTCGGGCTCCAATGAGTTTGAAGACGGCCGAAAGGCCGGATATTCGAACGATGTCCCTCAGAGGAAGGAAGAAAAGGAAAGAGTGTCTGTGTTTGACCGGTTAACCTTCCCCGATCATTCCTAAAGAAAAGCCTGGAGACAAAAAGGAAAATTCCAGATCTTCGCCTGCAACATGACGGGAATCACCGGAGGATATGGCAATTTGCCCGACCAGTCTGAAGAAATTATCAAACTAGCTCAAAGGTCTGGGCCCGTAACAAGGCGAGGCCAGGCGGCAAAAGGAAAGCTCGCAGCAGCTGAAGAGTTACCTGATATCACCACTTTAACTGTAAATGTGGTAACATCAGAAGAAGAAGATGTGCCGCTAATGATCTCGGCTGAAGGAACTTCCAGTCAAGTGACAGAGGAAATGCCTATGGCTGCACCTTTGGACCCAACCATCCTGATGATGTTCAGAAAATACCAACAAGAGATTGAGTCTCTTAAAAGACAGCTGAGTGAAAAGAATGAACAGACCCCCGTGTCCAAGCATGCTGAGCCAGCAAAGGAGATCTCCAACTCTGCAGAAGCTGTGATACCTCCCACCTTACACCAAGCAAGTCACGGGAAGGCTCCATGTCAGTCCTTCCCGCAACAGAAAATAGTATAGCCGTCAGCTTCACAAGTGTAGTCTACCCTACCAGCAGTCCAGTCCAGTTTGCATGCGATGGTCGTGACGACCCCGTTTACACAGCAACAGGCACATTTCTTTCCAGAACCTGTGGACCCTGTTATGGTGAACAAGCTGATGATAGAAAGGATGATTGAGATGAAATTGTCTGAAAAGGCTAATGGTGACTCTGGTACTTATGATCTCTACAGAGTACCATACCCCGCGCATTATGCTGTGAAAAGACTACCCCAGGGGATCAGCAAGCCACCAAAATGTGAAAAGTTCAATGGGCATGGATCTCCCCGGGAACATATAATAGCATATTACGCAACAGTCATGGGGGACCTGGCTGTTGATGAAGCATATCTGTTGAAGTTCTTTGGCTCATCCCTCACAGGGTTGGCCTTTGAATAGTACTCTAGCCTATCGACCGGGTCCATACCCGAAAAGACCCGATGATGCAGCCAAGAAAGATGATCCTCTGTTTTGTCCTTATCACAGGGCACTAGGACATGCTATTGAAGACTGATGCGTCTTCAAGGATGTTATGGAAAGCATGATCAAGAAGGGTGAGCTACAACTAGGGGAACACCTAGTGGATCCTCCACGACCCCATGAGTCCCCGGTGCTGAGGCTGGCCACTAATATGATTTCTTTATACCAGCTGCTGTCTGAAGAAGCCGCTGAAGAATGCACTCGGCGCACATACAAGGCATGCTTCCTTACCCTAATTAAGGAGTAGATAGGGCGACAAACAATGCCAGCTAAAACCAGAAGAAAGCCCTCAGCCCAGACAGCCCCAAGGGCCTCCATCCGGGGTGTTACTCTGAAGCAAACTCTGCCAGCAATAGAGCAGGTATGGCTAACCGCGGAGTCACCGCCAGTTATCCGGATCCCTACTCACAACCAGAGAAAGCAACCTCCGCCACCTGCCCATGAGAAAATAAGCCCCGAGGTGAGGCGCCTGCAGCAGTATATTGATCAGCTGGATGAGTATGAACAGTCCGAGCCTAAGCCGATACTAGTGAAGGATCATGTCCTCTGGGAGCAGCTAGAAGGACTGACTGTCGAAGAAACAGCAGAAAAAGAACAAGAGAGAGCTGAGGCTGAACTCTTCTGGGGGCACCAGCCAGCCAAGAAAAGATCCCAAAGAAAGAAGAAGTCAAGGAACAAAAAGAAGGTGATGACAGTGCAATGCCACACTCTATCGATACTGTTCGCCCTGCCAGGCGAGGATGACGAAGGGGAGTCTTCCACTCCGCTGCTGGAGGCCAATCAGGTTGAGGCTTCAGCCCCAATACATGCTACCCGTTCTGGGAGAAAATGGGGACGCCAACCTCCGACCAACCATAATATCATTTCAGGGGAGAACAGCCTTACCAGCTGCCAGAACCCGAAGTCCGAGGCATGGAAGTTCCTCCTCCAACAAGCCTCTATGCAGATGCAAAGAAAACTAATGGAGCTCCATCATTTGTCGAGTTTTTGGCCATCCTGGAAGGCAAGAAACCTGCACAGGTTGATACTGATAAAGGCAGCAAGCACCATCAACCCCCTGTCCTAGTGCTCAAAGAAAAAGGTAAAATGGGCATTGATCATTCCTCAGCACCAGAGGCTATTTCTCGGGTGAAAACCCCTCAGCTGTCTCCTGAGAAAGAAGAAGCAAAAGATAGGCAGTCAATGCCACAAGCACTCCATGAACCTCCAAAGCCCCACTGGGCGGAAGAAATGCGGCTATCTAATGTCTATGTGGGCAGCCGAATTATGAACATGTTGAAAAACTCCCTACAAGGTTCACCATATGGGAAATTCTCTCCTCGAGCGAGGAAGCTTGCCAACCTATTATTGATGCTCTGCAATTGCCATCTCAATATGAGGCTCTCCTGACAGAGGTTAACTCAGGACCAGCAATTACATTCACAGAAGAAGATAGGCTGGTTCCTAACCTCAATCACAACAGACCCCTATACATGAGGGGGTATCTCAACTGTCAGCCATTGAGTCAGATATTGATAGACCCAGGGGCTGCTGTGAACATTATGCCATATCGGATTTATCAGAAGTACTATTCCGATCTGCACCTCACCAAGGTGAAAAATATGAGGATAGTGGGTTTCAACCAGAAGTGCGAAACTCTGATCGGGGTGGCAGAATTCAACCTCACATTAGGGGACTTCACCACCACAGTGTAATTCTACGTAATAAACTCCAACACCACATACCAAGCCCTGTTGGGGCGGCCCTGGCTGCATGAATACCAGATCGTACCGTCTACATTGCATCAGTGCAACAAGTACTGTCACAATGGTAAAGAAGAAAGGGTCTTTGCAGATTTGCACCCTTTTGAAGTCTTCGAGTGTCATATGCTCGATGCTCCATTCTATACAGAGAATTCTCAGTTGAAGAAAAAAAAAAGAGGCCGTTGCAGGCCAGAAAAAAGACAGTGTCGAAGGCAGACGACTGGCTTCCACCACCCACTCCGAGCTATGTGGAGAAAAATGAAGTCTCCCACGTTTCCCAGATCGGGGACTTTGCTCGGGTTGCACCCCCGGACATCTACCCTGGGGAAGCCGATGAGAAGATGAAGGAAAAGCTCACACAGATCGGAATTCCGCAAGGGTTGGTCAAACCCGTTCCGAGCTTGGAATACCAGACGGTGCTGCCACTGAGGACCATGGAGGTTCCTCGCTTCTGCAAGCCTCCTATGATATTTTACACCAGGGAGCCTACCAGTGAGGATGATCACGACTGCCGGATCCCTGAAGAATTGTCCAGCCAGATGGCACCAATTGCAGGCCTGGACTACACTATACAACGGGCCACACAGATGTTTTCCAAGATGCAGATGCCCCTGTTACAGTCAGCTGATCAAAAGAAAGCATTTCAAGAACACTGGGATCCTCCCTGCAATAATAAAGAATTGAAGAAAATCACCTGTCGCTCGGGGCTGGGCCATACTCTGCAAGAGTATTATGAAGCAGAGGTGGATGTCGTCTCCACCTTCTTTTCACATGAAGACCCCTTTGAGGCAGGATATGACAACTACCCTGGTGATGAAACCTCTAGCAGCCAGCAAGGCACTGGGGAGCAGAATGAAATGGTAGCCTGCCGATGCTGGGAAGAGCTATCTTTTAAGGAGGACATTTCCCAAACTGAAGCCAAGTTTGATACGGGGACGCCCGATGAATACCAGACTTCTGATGAAGCAAGGGAATGTCTCGAGTTCGAACGCATCTTGGAGGAAATCCGAGCTATGCAACAACTGGAAAGTCTGACAGAAGAGTCTGTATCAGCAGATTCCCTGCAACCCGAGGTCTGCACCTTGGAATCACAAGCAGAGCCAATGACACTACAAGGCCAGGCTGAACAAAACCTGATGGAAAACCCAGCAGCTATCACAGGACATGATGGTTCAACATCAACCAGCGTCCCACCTGAAGAACTGGAAGGATCTGAAACTGAAGAGGACTACATCCCGGGAGGCTTTTTTTGACTTACAAGAAGCTCTACCTGAAGTCGTCGATGGTTGCCAGACCATGAAGCTCTTTAATGTATGGACGACTCGTCCGGATATAATCAGATCTGGATTGCTAAGCAAGACAGGGTCCACACTGAATTCCGCACTCCAAAGGGAATTTTCCACTACAAAAGAATGCCGTTCGGCCTTAAAAATGTCAGCGCTGCCTACCAAAGAGCCATGACAAAAATATTTGATGATATGCTCTTCAAGAAGGTAGAGTGCTATATCAATGATCTGGTCGTAAAGACCAGGAAGAAAGAAGACCATCTGTAGGATCTGAGAGTGGTATTTCAGAGGCTGCGAAAAAATGAGCTGAAAATGAACCCCATGAAGTGCGCCTTCGGCGTGTCCAGCGGGAAATTTCTCGGATTCATCGTCCGACATAGGGGCATTGAAATTGATCCTTTCAAGATCAAAGCTATCCAGGAGCTCCCTCTGCCAAGGAATCTGTCCGTGTTGAGGTCCCTGCAAGCTCGGTTGGCATACATCCGCCGATTCATTTCAAATCTATCGGGTCGGTGTCACCCGTTTCACAAGCTGATGATGAAAGATGTGCCGTTCTTCTGGGACGATGGATGTCAATAAGCTTTCGAAAAGCTGAAAGAATATCTGAAAATTTCTCCGATGTTGGGGGCACCAATTAAAAGCAAACCTCTGATCCTTTACATGGCAGCCACTCATTGCTCGCTGGGGGCAACGCTAGCTCAGGTAAACGAAGAAGGAAAAGAGCAGGCCCTTTATTACCTCAGCAGAAGGTTGATGAGGACCAAAGAAAGCTATACCTTTATAGAAAAGACTTGTCTGGCGCTGGTCTTATTAAAAAAAAAAAAAGCTCCGGCACTACATGCTGTCCCATGAAATCAAATTAATATCTGTAGCAGGCCCACTCAAGTATATACTCACTTAGCCAGCACTCAAGGGTCGACTCGGCAAATGGGCTATAATCTTGATGGAGTTTGACATCATATATGTGCCTCAAAGGGTGATAAAAGGTCAGGCCGTAGCTAGCTTCTTTGCAGAACATCCTGTACCAGAAGACGCTCCATTGGAAACTGAGCTTCCTGATGATGAGACTCTGGAAGCCTGCCAGGCTCAGCCAATTATATGGCAACTATATTTCGACGGGGCATGGAGAAAAGAAACCACCTCAACTGGACAGGTCAGAGTCCGAGAGGGGGCAGGCATTGTTCTGAAGTCACCAGATGAAGAAGTGGTACACACTTCGTGTTCCATAAACGAGCCATGTGCCAATAATGAAGCAGAGTATGAAGCTTTGATAATCAGTCTTCAGATCACTCTCAGCATGGGAATTCAGATGCTTCAAGTGTTTGGCGACTCAATGTTGATAATAAAGCAAGTGCAAGGGGAGTTTGAAGTGCGAAAGCCAGAACTTAGCCCTTACTATGAGAAAGCTATGCACCTTATGGCAAGATTTCACCTTATAAGACTCAACTATGTGGGCCGGGGGCATAATGCTCAAGCTGATGCCCTAGCAAAGCTAGCCAGCTCACTAACAGTCCCACCTGATGAAACACTCAACATTGTTGTGATAAATCGGCAACAACTTCCCAGTATGCTGGAATTTTGCCTAGAAGAATGTGAAGTCAATACAACTGAAGAAGCACAACAGCCTGATTGGAGACGGCATCTGATGCAATGGTTTCTCCATCAGCAGTTACCCAGAAATCGGGAAGAAAGGATAAAACTATTAAGAATCAAAGATTCTTATGAATATAGAAGTGGGACATTGTTCTGAATAATGGCGGATGCTCGCAAAAAGATCTTGCCCTGCTGCCTATCCACAGAGGAAGCTTGGCAAGTGATGAGAGAGATACATGCCGGGACAGCCGGGGCACACCAGGCTGCACCGAAGATGAAAATTGTGGTCAAGAAATTAGGGTACTGGCCCACTATGTTCGAGGACTGTTGTCAGTTCGCGAAATCATGTCAGAAGTGCCAAGAGCATGCTGTTGTGCCTAGGAGGCCTCCTGTACAACTACACTGATGTGACACATTGACGGGAATGCAGCAAGTGACAATGATCCCTTGGACTTAATTAGCAAACGCACTCACAAAAGTCGAGAAAGCTTGGAAGACGCCGTCTCACCGTGCGCACCCGTTACCCATGGTGACTCGATGATGCCGAGTAGAGGTGGGGGAGAAGGACCCTTGCTGGTAGAGGGCCAGCACAACTAAGGTTTTCCCTCCCGAAGGTAGGATGCCCACGATCAAGGGCGGTCGAGTGCCTTGGGGGCACAAGGTCACTCACTCACTATTATCCACGATGACCACTCAAGATGGTGGATTTGGGAACGGGCACTCTCTTACTAGCCAGCGGACTAGCTTGACGGATATTAAACAAACAGATACTAGGGGAGCAGGGGCAGAGGCTCACCTGGTTGGTTTGAAGAAACCAACCTCGTTCGGAGACGATGGGCGAGCGGGGAAGTGTGGGATCCCCGCACACTGCGCCGATGAAGCTTGAATCCTGTTTAATACAAGCACTACACCTCACACAGGAGGGTGGACTTGGGGTGGGGATGTTGATTTACATGCAAACACTACCTCCATGCAGGGAGGGGCGGTAAGCCGGCCAGGCGGGGAGGGGAGATTCGCCGAAGTTGCGAAAGGAGAAGCCGATGTCGAATCTGCCTGCACTCTGTGACGAATGACTGACTGTCACTATTGAGGTCGTAACTTCTAGTCCGGAATTCTTCTGATGATGAGACCAGAGGGGAAATCTTCATAACTGGAGCTAAGATGCCTCAGAATTTTGTAGAATTCTTCTGACGTCGATGCTGGTCCGGATGGGGAGTCGAACAGAGTGACAGAATCTGGGGAAGGCGGCTTCAGGTTCCTGGTAGCAGGTTGCAGAGCCTGCCCCGACAGCTCCTGGACTCCGATTCATGAACCGCTAGAGTTTCTGGAATCGTGGATGAGCCCTCTTCGCAGAAAAACTGACGGGGAAGCCGTCTGATGTCGGAGAGGACTGGGGGACGCAGAATAGTGAAGGATGGTCGTTGCAGACTGTGGGAGGCAGACCCGCGCAGCCGAGGAAGAAAAATGGTAACTTCGGGCCACAGATGCTGAACGATGTTCCGCTTCTTGATTCTGATAGAGGACTGGAGGGGGAAGAACTTTTTAGAAGGGCTCTTGGCCTAAATCTTCCATCGTTTGTCGTGGTGCAGCTTCTAATCGTGTTCAGGTGCTCTGCAGAGGGAGTCCTGCGCAGTCGGGGGAGAGTGGTTCTCCCGGACAGCTCCGACCTTGGATTGAGACGAAACCACCTTGCCTGCGAAGATGACTGGGAGAGCTTTCCGTCGATGTAAGCCACGCCCCCAGGAGCTCCGGGATGAGGTCGTGGACAGCACTGCCACAGGTGGCTGTTCTGTAGGTCTTTGGCTGCACACAAAGTGGAAGAGAGAAAAGGTGGAGGGGGGGTTTCTTTGGTGGCGGGGTAAGGGATATGGTTGCTTTGGTGGTGGGGAGGGGTTTGGGAGGTGGGAAGGGGTGGTGAGGGAGGAGACCAGGGGCGGAGCTAGCAGGGGTATGGGTGAGTGCGCAAATGGTCAAGGGGGTGGAGGTGGGATGATGGGGGCGCAAGTGGCTTGGGGAAATGGGGAGGGTTCTCTTTGATTCGGGTGGAGGGTTAATGGAGGTGTTTAATGGTAGCCTAGGGAAGGGGAGGGGTTGCCTTGGAGAGGGGAAGAGTTGCTTGGGAAGTGGGGATTCCTCTTGGGAAGATGGAAGGGTGTATGGGGAAGGGGGAGGGTTGCTTGGAGAGTGGTGGGAGTAAATGGGGTTTATGGGTCTTGGGAAGGTGAAGGGGTGGAAAGCTGATGTGGCAGATGAGGTGGCAAGAGAGGGAGGTGAAGGGGCAGGTGCGCCCAAGGGAGAGAGAGAGGGGAGGAGAGAGAGAGGGGGCCACCCCCTTTAGAGAGAGAGAGAGCTAGAGGGGGAGAGGGCTAGAGAGAGAGAGAGAAGCACAAATCTTGTGGCAAACTTTTTTTATCAAATCTTCATTTTCTTCAACTGGTGGGATTGTGGTCCTATTTATAGGAATCCCACAATTTAACATAAGTCCCTGACTTTTGGACTAATGATAACTAACCAAGGGGGAAAGGGGCGCCCCTGGGCCAAGCCCATATAACTGGGCCCATTAACCAATCTAACTGACATAATGATAATAAACTTAGGTAGATGACTCATTAACCTAGGGACTTGACTCAAATAAAAGAAAAATTACAATGATATGACTCCAGAAAAATATGAAAATTACATAACTCGACTCAAGAAATCAAGACGAACACAATGGCGATCATCGGGACCCATGGAGAAATGGGAAGTGGTAAGCGATGTCCCCATCATACTCCCGGGGTGCAGAGAACTAGACTCTGTCGAGTAAGGGTCCACCCTGCTGCGGTACTACTCCGATAGGTCAGGATCTAGCTGCTGGAGATCCTCCCGAATCACCCAGGCGTCAACCGAAGGTGGTCATCCCCTCCACCTAACCAGATATTGCTCATACGCCTTGCTCTGTGTGGTAGTGATCTGTTCATCTAATATCCGCTCCACTTGATCACGTTGGTTTCTCTGGCTAGATGGAGCTCTTGTTGGTGTGGGGGCTCTCTCAAGGGGTGGGATAGGCTGGATCTCCTCACTGGGTGTCACCGTGGGACCCTTGTAGGGCACCAGGTCAGCCACATTGAAAGTGGGGCTTACTCTGTACCCTTCGGGGAGGTCGAACACATAAGCATTTATGTCAAGGCGCCTCAATACCTGAAAGGAGCCTGCTCCACGAGACCTCAGTTTTGAGACAATCTCAGTCCTCACCATCACAAAATCAACGACATGGATTTCTTGGTGGCGACAGTGGGAATCGGCTAATTCCTTAAGAACCTTGCTGCTCTTGTTGTTGTGTTTGCGAATGTTACCATGCAATGTCATGAATGATGATCCTAAAGGGATGAAGGGAGGGCCTGGACAACCAAATTTAGCCCTATCAAGTGTTAGGTTGGTTTGGTTTTGACAGACTTAGGAGGACCAGGGCATCCATGAATTGACCTATCATGCTTAGAAACCATGTGGACCTTGATGCACTTAGGTGGACCGGGGCAGCCACAAATGGCCCTATCATGCCTGAGGTGGATGAAGAGTGGGGGAGGACCAGCATGTCCAAATGTGACTCTATCAAGTATGGGTGCAATGAATGCCAGAGGACCTGGACTTCCATGTAGACTCCTATCATGCATAAGATGGATGATGAATGGGGGTGGACCTACATATCCAAATGTGAACCTGTCATGCACTGGACCTAGTGTGTATATGACACAAATAAGATGACTAGCCCTACCAGGTGGGGCAAAATGTTGTGGCACATGCATTACAATCAAGATGGTCCCATCTTTAGGTGGGGGTGGATTTGGGGGTTTCCACTCATAGGGGTCGAAGGGGTCCAAGAAGGTGGACATTTTGGTATAGGTCACTTCCTCATTTCCTAGGTGGATGTCACCCTCGGTCATGGCTCTCATAGTGTGAACTAAGTAGTGGAATGGGTGGGTTGGGTTCAACATGGTGGGTGAGGGTAGGAGGGAGTGGATGGTGGGTAAGGCGGCTAGGTCCCATGGGTTCAATGTCTTCCATAGGGAGGGATCAAAGGGGTCCTGGAATATGTTACCAAGGAAGGGGTATTCTATCTCCTCAAGGTCTTCAAATGATGGTGAGTCCTCCTCCTCAAATGAAGTAATTGAACCGAAGTCCTTGGCGGGTTGGTTGGCCATGAATGGAGGGCTTGGCATCCTACCCGAAATAAGCAACTCTAATTCGCGGATAGCATCGGGCTCATCGGGTGTTGGGAGGAATAAAAGAAGGTCGCTAATGTAGCAACCCACAGTGTATATCGAGGAGATGGACCCGACACATAGGTGTAGGAGGTCAAGGCTTCTAGGTTGGTCGGCTACAGTGGTCAACATGCCAGTTAGTTCCATTTGCCAAACTATACCCTTAAGAAGATCCCCTAATGTTTCCACTTGATAGGATGATTGGATTGTGGTGTGATAGGTGGATAAGGGTACAATGGGAAGGTTTTGCTCCATGGGTGGGTAAACATAGGACATGATGGGGTGAAGTGGTCTCTCCTTTAGCCATCTAGCTAGGGGCCCCTCTATGATTACGGTGCTATTTGTGAAGGCTTGTGGCTCTTGGGGGTCCAAGCTATGTGAAGGGGACATTTGTGATTCTTCCTCACCATAGATATGAACTTGGGTTTCCTCAAGGATGGAGATGAATTCCGGACTAGCATCTACTCCCATGTGGATGGTTGTGGTCTCCTCTCTCAAGGGAATGGGAAGGTCTATTGGGGGTGGGGTGATGACGGTTGGTGCATGGTGTACCCGGGGTGGTGAGTGAGGCCAGACTTGGGTTGGGGTTGGGAGTGGAAGTAGCGGGGGACTAGGTTTGGGTAGGATAGGAGTTGGAAGTGGAAGGTGGGTTGGGTGAGTAACTTTGGATTGGGGAATGGTGGCTGTCACGGGCCTAGGTGGAGGGGTGGACATGGGGTCCACGTGGGTTTGAGTGGTGAGGGTTGAGTGAGTCATGATGCTTCTTCCACCTGGGATGGGAACTTCCCGGCCTAACCCATGGCACTGTGATTCATATTCTTCTTCCCAATCTAGTGGAGCCTCATAGTCTTCGGTTACCTCTTTACGTTCCTTTTGGAAAGGGGTGGAAGGAGGATTTTTGGAAGTTTGTGGGGTGTGGGTTTGATGGAGAATTTTGGGTTGGGTGGTGGGGAAAGGAGGAGTGGGAGTGCTCCTCGGGTTATGGTTCTCAGGGTAGGAGTGGGAAGGTTGGGGAGTGAAGATCTTCCTGATCTCAATCCTTATCTCTTCCAATAAATCTAGGGGTCCTTTGGGTGGTGGGATTTGGGTCCTAATAGAGGTTTTGGGTTGACTGGGAGGGAAAGGGGGAGTGGGAGTGCTCAACGGGTTATGGTCCTCACGGTAGGAGTGGGAGGGTCGGGGGGCGTAGATCTTCCTAAGCTCACTTTTCATCTCTTCCCATGATCCTATGGGTTCTTGCCTCCGAATCTTTCTTAAGCTCACTATGCGTTCCCACTCCTTCTTGGCTTGTCCCCGAAGTCGCCCTGTGGCCCTGCGGACTCTAGCGTGTCCATAGACCCTAGTCCTATCAAAGTGTTTGGTCATGAAAGTCTCCCACCTAACATAATCACTAGGATGTGACCCATCAAAGGTGATACTCTCATCTATAAAGATGTCCAAAAATGGGTGGTCGATCGGACCTTTGTGGAGGGCCGAGTGGGACCAAAGAGAGGTAGCCATGTTGATGAACCGAATGACTCTAAATGCTTATGCGCCCTAGGACAAGACTTAGTAGAGACAAGTCTAGAACTTGCTCTAAATGCTTATACTGCCGAAGTTACCATTTTTCCCCCTCGGCTGTGCGGGTCTGCCTCCCACAGTCTGCAATGACCATCCTTCACTATTCTGTGTCCCCCAGTCCTCTCTGACATCAGACGGCTTCCCCGTCAGTTTTGATGGGAAGAGGGCTTGTCCACGATTCCAGAAACTCTGGCGGTTTGTGAATCAGAGTCCGGGAGCTGTCGGGGTAGCCTCTGCAACCTGCTACCAGGAACCTGAAGCCATCTTCCCCAGATTCTGTCACTCTGTTCGACTCCCCATCCGGACCAGCATCGACGTCAGAAGAATTCTACAAAATTCTGAGGCATCCTAGCTCCAGTTACGAAGATTTCCCCTCTGGTCTCATCATCAGCAGAATTTCGAACTAGAAATTACGACCTCAACAGTGACTGTCAGTCATTCATCGTAGAGTGCAGGCAGATTCGACATCGGCTTCCCCTTTCGCAATTTCGGCGAATCTCCCCTCCCCGCCTGGCCGGCTTACCGCCCCTCCCTACGTGGAGGTAGTGTTTGCATGTAAATCAACATCCCCACCCCAAGTCCACCCTCCTGTGTGAGGTGTAGTGCTTGTATTAAACAGGATTCAAGCTTCATCGGCGTAGTGTGCGGGGATCCCACACTTCCCCGCTCGCCCATCGTCTCCGAACGAGGTTGGTTTCTTCAAACCAACCAGGTGAGCCTCTGCCCCTGCTCCCCTAGTATCTGTTTGTTTAATATCCGTCAAGCTAGTCCGCTGGCTAGTAAGAGAGTGCCCGTTCCCGGATCCACCATCTTGAGTGGTCATCGTGGATAATAGTGAGTGAGTGACCTTGTGCCCCCAAGGCACCCGGCCGCCCTTGATCGTGGGCATCCTACCTTCGGGAGGGAAAACCTTAGTTGTGCTGGCCCTCTACCAGCAAGGGTCCCTCTCCCCCACCTCAACTCGGCATCATCGAGTCACCACGGGTAACGGGTGTGCACGGTGAGACGGCGTCTTCCAAGCTTTCTCGACTTTTGTGAATGCGTTTGCGAATTAAGTCCAAGGGGATCATTGTCACTTGCTGCATTCCCATCAATGTGTCACATCATACACCCAACAATTCCCAGCTGGCCATTTGCCCAATGGGGAACTGATGTGGTCGGCCCTTTGCCAACCTCCTCAGCTGGACACAAGTACATCTTGGCTATATCAGATTACTTCTCCAGATGGGCGGAAGCCACAGCACTCAGAGAAGTAACTGGCGAGCTGGTCGCCAGATTTATCAAACAAAATATTATTTTCCGGTTTGGTGTTCCCAACAGAATAATCTCTGATAATGGAAGTCATTTTAAGAATCAGAAGATATATCGGCTCTCCGAGAAATATAAAATTGATCGGAGGACCTCTACCCCTTACAATCCGCAAGCAAATGGGTTGGCTGAAGCATTCAATAAAACTCTATGTACGGCTCCGAGGCAGTAGTCCCTGTAGAGCTGGAAGTATCGTCACTCAGAATTGCAGTCCAGCATGGCCTAGTTCGTGGCGAACAGACCAATGCTGAAAGAAGACTTGAAGAACTGGCTGAACTGGAGCGGAAGCGTCTGCAAGCCCAGAAAATTATCCAGATGTACCAAGCCCGCATGGCAAATGCCTTCAATAAGCTCGTCAAAGGACGAGAATTCAAGAAAGGAGACCTGGTCATGGTCAAGAAAAGGGAAGTCATGGCTTCCAATCCAAAAGGCAAACTTGCTGCTACCTGGCTAGGTCCATACGTAGTCTAGAGGGTCTACGAGGGCGGAGCCTACATGGTTGTCAACCATCGGGGGGAAATTCAATTCTCGCCACTCAATGGGAAACATCTGAAACTCTATCATGCTGCACCATTGCCTGCTGGGGAAGTGGCAAATGAACAGATAAATCAAGACTGATGACAATCAGATGATGAAGCCCTATTTGGACCCTTCGTACGGATTAGATAATAAAACCCTACTCTTCTTAGTGTTGAAAAAAAAAGATGGGACTAAAAAATAGAGATGTCCCGCGAGACTTGTTCGGGCATTCTGAACAAGGGCAAAAAAATGGCCAAAACCCAGCTGTGGTGAAAACCCGAAAGGGCACTGCAGGCAAAATCGGGTACCCCGCCACGTGAACACCCGAAAGGGCGCGTGGACAAAGCAAGAGGGGGCTAGCTTCGGCGAAAACCCGAAAGGGCGCTTAAGCCAGTAATGTGGTAATTTAAAGTTCCCTTTTTCACCCTTCCTAATAAAACTCCGAGAAGGACGATCATCATAAAGTCCCACCGGAAATCCTGTCCAACTATCTTTCGGCCCTTGTCATCATTAACAAGATCGGTCGGCTTACCCCTTTAACTTGAACCCTTCGTCCCTGTTAAATGAATCTACCCCTCCGGCAAACGGCTTCGTGCCCAAGCTGCTACCAATCAGCATCAGTTCAGACCTTCTGTCTAGACTACATAAGGGACTATCATCCTTCTTTGCATTGATGTCTACCCCACATCAACGATAAAACTTATGTACACATTTCCCAGTGAACGGCCCCATGCTTGAGCTGCTACACAGCAACGTCACTTAGACCCTCCGTCCGAGTAGATGATGCAACCACTCTCCTTTGCGTTGATGTTTATCCCACACCAACGATAAGATCCAAATTCCCGGCAAACAGCTTCATACCCAAGCCGCCACCCACCAACTTCAGTTCAGAGCTTCCGTCTGAATTGCATGATGAAGCCCTACTCTCCTTTGCGTTGATGTTCACCCCACATCAATGAATGACACTCTGCCCTCGATGAGCTCTATCCACCTTGGTCTAGCGGCACTCTGCCCTGACCGAGCTACCTCAAACTTGGTCCAGTGGCACTCCGCCCTGACCAAGCTACCTTCACCTTTGGTCTAGTGGCATTCTGCCCTAACCGAGCTATCTCAAACTTGGTCCAGTGGCACTCCGCCCTGACCAAGCTACCTTCACCCTTGGTCTAGTGGCATTCTGCCCTAACCGAGCTACCTTAAACTTGGTCTGGTGGCATTCTGCCCTAACCAAGCTACCTCAAACTTGGTCCAGTGGCACTCTGCCCTGACCAAGCTACCTTCACCCTTGGTCTAGTGGCATTCTGCCCTAACCAAGCTACCTCAAACTTGGTCTGGTGGCATTCTGCCCTAACCAAGCTACCTCAAACTTGGTCTAGTGGCACTCCGCCCTGACCAAGCTACCTTCACCCTTGGTTTAATGGCATTCTGCCCTAACCGAGCTACCTTAAACTTGGTCTGGTGGCATTCTACCCTAACCAAGCTACCTCAAACTTGGTCTAGTGGCACTCCGCCCTGATCGAGCTACCTTTACCTTGGTTTAGTGGCACTCTGCCCAGACCGAGCTACCTTCCCCTTGGTCCAGTGGCACTCCGCCCTGGCCGAGCTACTTATATCTTAGTCTAGAGGCATTCTGCCCTAACCAAGCTACTTCAAACTTGGTCTAGTGGCACTCCGCCCTGATCGAGCTACCCTTATCATGGTCTAGTGGTACTCCACCCTGATCGAGCTACCTACACCTCAGTTTAATGGCACTCTACCTGGCCGGGCTCGCATATAATAAATAACATCGCCAATGTGGGCCCTACGCCCGAATCGGCTCAAATCTATCCTTTGCGCTAGCATTACCTTCTTGCTAACGACTAAGCCTTTTCTCGGCGCAAGGCCTTGTGCCCTAGTCGACTCTCTTAATATCCTCCTCTTATACGAGTTCAAAAAAAAGAAAAAAATGATATGAAATGGGGCTTAAAATAGAGGTGCCCCGCCAGACTTGTCCAAAACATCTTGGACGAGTGCAAAAATGGCAAACAACCCGGCTGTGGTGAAACCCCGAAAGGGCGCTACGGGAAAAATTGGGTACCCCGCCACGTGAAAACCCGAGAGGTTGTGTGGACAAAAGCAAGAGGAGGCTGGCTCCGGTGAAAACCCGAAAGGGCACTTGGGTCAGTAATGTGGTAATATAAAAAGTTCACTTCATGAATCTCCTTCGGCAGCACATCCACCGCATGTCCCACCGATGATGAAACCCCGTTGATCATAAGGCATATCGTCTCGATCAATGCTAAAGCCCATCTCGGAATAGACCTTCCGTCTGTTCTGATAAAACCCTTCCACTTTCTGTCTGAGACCTACCACGGTAAAACCTATCCAGTTTAGATCTTACATCTATTCTGATGAAACCTATCATACGTCCCACCGTGATGAAACCTGCTATTGATCGACTGGCACACTGCTCGATCAACGGTAAAACCTATCCAATTTAGATCTTACATCTATTCTGATGAAACCTATCATACGTCCCACCGTGATGAAACCTGCTATTGATCGATTGGCACACTGCCCGATCAACGATGAAACCTATCCAGTTTAGATCTTACATCTATTCTGATGAAACCTATCATACGTCCCACCGTGATAAAACCTGCTACTGATCGATTGGCACACTGCCCGATCAGCGATGAAACCTGTCCGGTTTAGACCTTACGTCTATCCCGATGAAACCTATGAAATCCTTGCATTGGTATGAACCCAATACCGATGATGAAACCCACTATTGATCGATTGGCACACTGCCCGATCAGCGATGAAACCTGTCCGATTTAGACCTTACGTCTATCCCGATGAAACCTATGAAATCCTTGCATTGGTATGAACCCAATACCGATGATGAAACCCGCTATTGATCGATTGGCACACTGCCCGATCAGCGATGAAACCTGTCCGGTTTAGACCTTACGTCTATCCCAATGAAACCTATGAAATCCTTGCATTGGTATGAACCTAATACTGATGATGAAATCAGCCGCTGATGGAGTGGCACACTGCCATATCAATGATGAAACCCATCCAGGGTAGACCTTCCGTCTGCTCTGATAAAAACACAACGTATTTCCTTAAGTCAATCTGGAACTTCCGTCCGGATAGATGATGAAATCATATTCCTTTGCATTAATGTTAAACCCCACATTAACAATAAAACCTGCATCTTCAGCGAACGGCTTCGTGCTTAAGTTGCTACACACATCCTCAAGTCAATCCGGACCTTCCGTCTGGATGGATAATGAAATCACATTCCCTTGCGTTAATGTCAATCCCCACATTAACGATTACAGTCATGCTCTCGGTGAACGGCTTCGCGCCTAAGCCACAGAACACACTCAAGTCGACCCAGGCCTTCTGCCTGGGTGGACGATGAAACCCCATACCCCTTGCATTGATGTTAACGCCCACATCAATGACGACGCATATACAAGTTGAGCATGTGGATTGACAATTTACAAAGCCAAAGTCCTAGTGCAACAAAAAAAAGAGAAAAAAAAAGGAGAGAGATAAAATGGGGCTAAAAATAGAGATGCCCCGCCAGACTTGTTCGGGCATTCTGAACAAGGGAAAAAATGGCCAAAACCCAGCTGTGGTGAAAACCCGAAAGGGCAATGCAGGCAAAATCGGGTACCCCGCCACGTGAAAACCCGAAAGGGCGCGTGGACAAAAGCAAGAGGGGGCTGGCTCCGGCGAAAACCCGAAAGGGCGCTTGGGTCAGTAATGTGGTAATTTTTTTTAAAAAAAGTTCCATGCCAATGACATGCTACCTTCACCTCCCACCATTTACAAGAACCTTCCATTTGTCGCTCAGCATCTTGCCCGATCAGCGATAAAACCCTTGCAGGATAAACCTTACGTATGTCCTGATAAAGTCTTCATACCTCTTTCAAAAGTCCCCATCGACGATAAAATCCATCACCACTCTTATGAAACCAGCTATTGATCGATCGGCACCTTACCCTATCAATGATGAAACTCTACCCAGTGTAGACCTTACGTCTATTCTGATGAAACCTATAAAACTTCTTTGCATTGATATAAACCCAATATCGATGATGAAACCAACTATTGATCGACCGGCACTTTGCCCGATCAATGATGAAACCCTATCCAGTTTAGACCTTACGTCTATTCTGATGAAACTTATGAAATTCCTTTGCATCGATATAAACCCAATATCGATGATGAAACCAGCTATTGATTGACCGGCACATTTCCCGATCAATGATGAAACCCTATCTAGTTTAGACCTTACGTCTATTCTAATGAAACCTATGAAATTCCTTTGCATCGATATAAACCCAATATCATTGATGAAGCCAGCTATTGATCGACCGGCACCTTGCCCGATCAATGATGAAACCCTATCCAATTTGGACCTTACGTCTATTCTGATGAAACTTATGAAATTCCTTTGCATTGATATAAACCCAATATCGATGATAAAATCAACCATTGATCGACCAGCATCTCGCCCGATCAATGATGAAACCCTATCCAGTTTAGACCTTACGTCTATTCTGATGAAACCTATGAAATTCCTTTGCATTGATATAAACCCAATATCGATGATAAAATCAACTATTGATCGACCGGCACCTTGCCCGATCAATGATGAAACCCTATCCAGTTTAGACCTTACGTCTATTCTGATGAAACCTATGAAATTCCTTTGCATCGATATAAACCCAATATCGATGATGAAACCAGTTACTGATCGATCAGCACATTGCCCGATCAATGATGAAACCCTATCCAGTTCAGACTTTACGTCTATTCTGATGAAACTTATGAAATTCCTTTGCATCGATATAAACCCAATATCGATGATGAAACCAGCTATTGATCGACCGGCACATTGCCCGATCAATGATGAAACCCTACCCTAGTTTAGACCTTACGTCTATTCTGATGAAACCTATGAAACTCCTTTGCATCGATATAAACCCAATATCAATGATGAAGCCAGCTATTGATCGACCGGCACCTTACCCGATCAATGATTAAACCCTATCCAGTTTGGACCTTACGTCTATTCTGATGAAACTTATGAAATTCCTTTGTATTGATATAAACCCAATATCGATGATAAAATCAACCGTTGATCGACCAGCATCTCGCCCGATCAATGATGAAACCCTATCCAGTTTAGACCTTACGTCTATTCTGATGAAACCTATGAAATTCCTTTGCATTGATATAAACCCAATATTGATGATAAAATCAACTATTGATCGACCGGCACCTTGCCCGATCAATGATGAAACCCTATCCAGTTTAGACCTTACGTCTATTCTGATGAAACCTATGAAATTCATTTGCATCGATATAAACCCAATATCGATGATGAAACCAGCTACTGATCGATCGGCACATTGTCCGATCAATGATGAAACCCTATCCAGTTTGGACCTTACGTCTATTCTGATGAAACTTATGAAATTCCTTTGCATTGATATAAACCCAATATCGATGATAAAATCAACCGTTGATCGACCAGCATCTCGCCCGATCAATGATGAAACCCTATCCAGTTTAGACCTTACGTCTATTCTGATGAAACCTATGAAATTCCTTTGCATCGATATAAACTCAATATCGATGATGAAGCCAGCTATTGATCGACCGGCACCTTGCCCGATCAATGATGAAACCCTATCTAGTTTAGACCTTACGTCTATTCTGATGAAGCTTATGAAATTCCTTTGCATCGATATAAACCCAATATCAATGATGAAACTAGCAATTGATCGACATGCACCTTGCCCGATCAATGATAAAACCCTATCTAGTTTGGACCTTACGTCTATTCTGAGGAAGCTTATGAAATTCCTTTATGTCGATATAAACCCAATATCGATGATGAAACCAACTGTTGATCGACCGGCACATTGCCCGATCAATGATAAAACCTGTCTAGTTCAGACTTTATGTCTGTCCTGATGAAAACCACATACCCTTTCATGTCCCACCTACGATAAAGTCTGCCCAGTCTAGACCTTATGTCTATTCTGATGAAACCTATAAAACTTCTTTGCATCGATATAAACCCAATATCGATGATAAAATCAGTCACTGGTTGACTGGCACATTGCCCCGACTGGCTTTGAAACCTACCCGGGATGGACCATTCGTCTGTTCCGGATGATACTCCAAAACATTTTCATCCACATTTCTGCAAACAACCTCCCTTGCGGCACATATGGCCGAAAAAGACATCCGCTACTACCTACAAAATTCGGTTTAAGCACCCTCCAGATACCGTCACGCGGTGGAGCGAGTTTCCCATCCTTTCTCTGAAGGGGTGGACGCTCTCCGGCTAGATATGGGTTATCCGCATGAGGATTGCTAAAACCGCCACCGAATCATCATGAAGTGATGGTGATGCAATAAGTGAAGAGCAGCCACACATGTGACTAGCATAAAGATTCCTTTTCACTATATAAAGAAGAAAAAGAGTATAAGAGGAGCCCCTGAGGGGGAATTGTATTACAAAAAAGAAGAAGAAGAAGAAGAGATGTTCACTGGCGCCGGAAGATGTCTTCGAAAGTCAGAAGACCCACATATGGAGCAATTCCCAACTCATGTAGACAGGCCTCCTCCTCCTGTAGCCGAGCAGACTCGTCCTGAAGAGACGCCACTTGCCCCTCCAACAGAGCTACTTCCTCTGTGAACTATGGCCGAGAGGTTATTATCTGCGGCAGTTCAGCTCGGAGATCAGCCAGTTCAGCTTCTAGAATGCTATCCGGTTGCAGATAAACTGCTCCCGCTGTGTCAGAGACTGCAGTAGGCCTCGGCGCTCCTGAAGGATAGAGCTCATCTTCCCCAGCTCAGATTTGCACTCTACCTTCTGCGACTTCGAAGCCATTGCAGTAAAGCTATCAGGCTGAAGATCAAAGAAAACCAGTATTGAAAGGCTGAGAATGATACTCTCAGATGCTAAGTGATGCACCTGCGCTTACGCCATCTGTAGGTGGGGGGCATTTTGTTGATAGATGAAATATGAGCAGAGATAGAGATGAAACCAGAATCTGCAATGAAGACCCTTGACATTTCTGCAGAGTCAGAACAAAAGAAGAGTCATCACTATTAGTTATCTACCCGGCTGAATCCCTCTCCGGTCGAGCTGATGTCTGGTGTTGTCATAGCCCAGGTGGTAGTACTGATGAAAAGTACAGTCTACCGACTGATGAGAGCCTCCAAAATGTTCTAATGAAAACTATACTAACTCACTGATGAAGAGGCCTTCGCCTGTTCTGATGGACTCGAAGGGATAAATAGATGAAAAGGCAGGGTGGACAGCTTTGATGGTTTAAGCCCGCTGATGAGAGGAATGTAAACATCAAAAAAGCCCTAAAATGGGCCTATGAGTATGGCGCCGGGATCCCTTCAATCAAGTCCAGTTGGACTCCTGCGCGCCGAAAAGCCTCTTCCCTTGGTTGAGGCGCGCCGAGAATCATCTATCTCCGCGCCGGGAAGCTGTGGTGCGCCGAGAACCAGGCCCTATGCGCCATGAAGCCATCTGAAGCTATTAATGAAGCAGAAATTGTTAGAAAATATGGAAAACAAAGAAAAATATACTGAAGCCATTACAGGAAAGCTGTCAGGCTGAAGATCAAAGAAAACCAGTATTGAAAGGCTGAGAAAGATACTCTCAGATGCTAAATGATGCACCTGCGGACACCGTGCCGCTTATTCTGCGCTCACGCCATCCACAGGTGGGGGGCATTTGTTGACACCTGAAATATAATCAAGAATAAAGATGGGACCGAAGAGAAGATCAAACCAGAGATGAAGATTCCATGGATTCCTGCAAAGTCAGAATTGAAGAAGAGCCGTCACTACTAATACCTCACCCGGCTGAAGCCTTCTCCGGCCAAGCTGATGTCCGGCACTGCCGTCGTTCAGACGATGGTGTTGATTAAAATCATGTCAATCCCCATACAGTCATGTGACTGATGAAGAATAGCTTCGGGATATTCTGATGACTATAGAATGGGATCTACACTGCTTATCCCCCACTATGGATGCAAAGGATCAAATGAATGCAAATGCAGATGCAGTAACTGTGACAGCTCATGCCACTAACAAAAGGGAGCCCAAATAACTAAAGCTCCTAAATGGGCCAAAGTCCTTGGCACCGAGTGACCATAAGTGAAGCACGAGTCTCCCATAGTTGGCGTGCCGAGGAGCCTTGCTGCAAGGAAGCGCGCCGAGACTACGCCAAGCCGAGAAGGGGGGTGCTGTGCCTATAAAAGCCCCATTTCCTCCGTATCGAAGAGACAGAAGAGAGGAGATAGGGAGATAGACAGACAGACAGATACTTACAAAAGAGAGGATCAGATAGATAGAGACTTCAAAGAGAGGTCGAAGAGAAGATAGAAGAGAAGAGAGGCTGCTGCTGAAGTTGAAGGAAGGAGAAGGTGAGGGGGAGGGAGAGGAGTCAATGCTCCGCCCTCCCCCGTTTCTTTTCTTCTTCTTTATATGTATTCGTGTTTACGTTTAAGGCATTCAAGTCCTTCTGCTACTGGGAAGATACTATAGCTTCTGTGCTTTCCTTTCTTTCTTCCCGCTTTTCTTGTAAATGATGTAAGCGATGAAATGAGATGATGAGATATATTGCTATGATGGCTCGGTTGAATGTGAAATGATGAAGTCTTCCTTTCTCTGTCTCTCTCGGATGAATGCTGTCCAATGTATTGAATGGTCGTTTGGATGCTTCGGGTTTCTACGCTCCGATTGTCCTTCCTGGAGGAACGATGAAGGAAGAGTCCCAATCCTCACTCCCGTGGATTATTGGACTCTTTCCCCTCTCCCCTTCAGTGATACCTACGTCAAGAAGTCTTCCTATCTTTTGTTTCATTTTCCTTTTTTCAAGCCATCAAGGACATCACAGGAATCAGAGACAGTTATCTCTTGATCTCCTGGACGATTGGCAACATAAAAAGAAAGCATATCTCTAGAGGGTTGTAAACGGGTGATGACCTTGATCCCTCACTAAACCCTATCCTCCTATGATTCCTTGGTATTGCTCCAGCAAAGGCCTTGGTCCAGTCCCCTTTTGCATCCCAAATCCTGCCTCAATCGAAGCCTGAACCCCAAAAATCCTTAGAACAGAGCACCGTAAAACCCCATAAACCTTCCCGGCACCCAAAACCATCACCTTCCCGGCGCCAGCATCCCTCGGCGCGATGAACAGCTCCTAGCGCGGCCCTTTGCACGTCGAAAACTGAGCGCCGAGAACCCTATTCCCCTTGTTCAAAGCCATGCCGAGAAGCCCCTCCTATTGACCGTACCGAAAACATGCTCAAAGCCATGCCGAGAAGCCCTTTCTACACTCCAAGTAATTGTGCCGAGAACCCTCCTTTGTGCCAACAAACCCCTACCTTCCCGGCACGGGACCTTCCCGGCACGATGAATAGTTCCCGGCATGGCATTTGCGCGCCGAGAACCTAGCTGTGCCGAGAACCCCTCCTTTGTGCCAACAAACCCCTACCTTCCCGGCACGGGACCTTCCCGGCACGATGAATAGTTCCCGGCATGGCACTTTGCGTGCCGAGAACCTGGCCATGCCGAGAACCCCTCCCTTTTATGTGGAAACTGTGCCGAGAAGGTTCCACCAGAGCCCTGCACCAATAATTTCCATTTCCACCTCAGTCCAACTCTTGGTCACTCCACTGTACCTGTCTGAGGGATATCCAGAGGTCACCATGCATGCCTCAGGAGACAAATTAACGGGGAATGGCCTCCCCTATATAACCCGGTCCCGATCCGGATTCCTCTGTAACCCTATGAACCTAAGGAGCTCTGCCACTGCATGTGCTCCGGTGGTTTCCAAGGGAATATCAACCGGTGCTATGAATGCAAGCAGTGTTCCCTGGCCTAGTGCCCTTCTCTTTCGACCTTCATCCCGGCATCCCGTGGATGATGGTCTATCTCTCCTTGGCATGATCCAAGACAAGGGGATATGCTGCCAAAATTTGCCCACATCAAACCGAGTAACTACAGTGTTTTCTCTTTTCTCCTGCTGCGCCGGGAACCTACCGCGCTGGGAACCTGCCGTGCCGGGAACCTGTCGCGCCGGGAACCTGCCGCGCCGGGAACCTGTGGCACCGGGAACCTGCCGCGCCGGGAACCTGTCGCCCCGGGAACCTGCCGCGCCGGGAACCTGCCGCGCCGGGAACCTGCCGCGTCGGGAACCTGCGACGCCGGGAACCTACCTCGCCAGGAACCTACTGCGCCGAGAACCTGCTGCGCCGAGAACCTGCCGGGCCGGGAACTTGTCGCGTCGGGAACCTGCCGCGCCAGTAACCTGCCGCGCCGGGAACCTACCGCGCCGGGAACCTACCGCGCCGAGAACCTGCTGCGCCGGGAACCTGCCGCTCTGGGAACCTGCCGCGCCGGGAACCTGCTGCGCCGCGAACCTGCTGAGCCGAGAACCTTTTGCCGCCGGTCTCCTCTTACTTTGGCGTTTAATCAAGGGTTGTCCTTCTTAGGGAGGGCGTAATTAATGTCATAACCTTTATGGTATGACGGACTTTTGGTCCAGAACACGATCACTCACAATCGACTGATTAGAAGTCAGATCGAGCGCACAATGAAATCGTCACATATGTGACTGGCACGCCAATAAATAAACCATAGAAATAAAAGAATAAGAATGTAAATGAAAAGTGCGTCCACAGGCCCGCAATGGCAATGCTGTATAAAGGTCGGCTAGGACATGAAGTCTTGCGCCTAGAAAAAGGGTTTAATCGTCAGCAAGAAGGCAATGCTGACGCAAAGGGGTAGATTTGTGCCGATTCGGGCGTAAGGCCCGCAATGGCAATGCTGTATAAAGGTCGGCTAGGACATGAAGTCTTGCGCCGAGAAAAGAGTTTATTTGTCAGCATGAAGGCAATGCTGACGCAAAGTGGTAGATTTGTGCCGATTCGGGCGTAAGGCCCGTAATGGCAATGCTGTATAAAGGTCGGCTAGGACATGAAGTCTTGTGTCGAGAAAAGAGTTTATTCGTCAGCAAGAAGGCAATGCTGACGCAAAGGGATAGATTTGTGCCGATTCGGGCGTAAGGCCCGTAATGGCAATATCGTAGACACTATGCGAGTCTGGTCGGGGCCGACCATCACTGGACCGAGATGCGGATAGTTCGGTTAGGGCGGAGCGCCATAGAACCAAGGTGAGGGTGGCTCGGTTAGGGCGGAATGCCACTGGACCAAGGTGAGGGTAGCTCGGTCAGGGCGGAGTGCCACTAGACCAAGGTGAAGGTAGCTCGGTCAGGGCGGAGTCCCACTAGACCAAGGTGAGGGTAGCTTGGTCAGGGCGGAATGTCACCGAACCAAGGTGAGGGTAGCTCGGTTAGGGCGGAATGCCACTGAACCAAGGTGGGGGTAGCTCGGTCAGGGCAGAGTGCCACTGAACCAAGGTGGGGGTGGCTCGGTTAGGGCGGAATGCCACTGAACCAAGGTGACGGTAGCTCGGTTAGGGTGGAATGCCACTGAACCAAGGTGAGGGTAGCTTGGTTAGGCCGGAATGCCACTGAACCAAGGTGGGGGTAGCTCGGTCAGGGCGGAGTGCCATTAGACCAAGGAAAGGTAGCTTGGTTAGGGTGGAATGCCACTGAACCAAGGTGGGGGTAGCTCGGTCAGGGCGGAGTGCCATTAGACCAAGGAGAGGTATTCCGATCACTCGGGGAATGTGGGTTGTGCCGTATGATACAGCTTCATATGCTTCCCATTGAGTGGGGAGAACTGGATGACTCCTTTGTGGTCCACCAGGATGTAAGCACCTCCCTCATATACTCGGTGGATGATGTACGGTCGGACCCAGTTTTCGACCAACTTCTCTTTGGGATTGGAGGCCATCACTTCTCTTCTCTTGACCATCACCAGGTCTCCTTTCTTGAATTCTTGACCTTTGACCAGCTTATCGAAAGCACGGGCCATGCGAGCTTGGTAGAGTTGGATGTTTTGTTGCGCCCAGAGACGCTTTCCTTCGAGCTCGGCGAGCTCTTCCAATCTTCTTTCTGCATTGGTTTGTTCACCGCTGACTAGTCCATGTTGGATGGCGACTCGCAGCTAAGGAACTTCTAATTCAATCAGCACCACAGCCTCTGACCCATACACGAGGGAGAATGGCGAACAGTCGGTTGGGGTTTTATAGACGGTACGATAGGCCCAGAGCGCCTCGTACATCCTTTCTTCCCAGTCCTTTTTATTAGACTTAACAGTCTTTGCCAGCAACATGCATAGTGTCTTGTTCAAGGCTTCTACAAGTCCATTGGCTTGAGGGTTGTAGGGGGACGATGTCCTCTAGTCAATCTTGTATTTGTCTGCTAGCCGGTAAACCTTCTGATTTCTGAAATGGCTACCATTGTCAGAGATAATTCGGCTGGGAATCCTGAACCGGAATATTATGTTCTGCCGGAAGAATCTTGCAACCAGTTCTCCTGTGACATCTCTTAATGCAACTGCTTCTGCCCATCTGGAGAAGTAATCTGTAGCTGCCAAGATGTATTTGCACCCTGATGAAGATGTTGGCAGTGGCTCTACCACGTCCGTGCCCCACTTAGCAAATGGCCAGCTGGGTAAGGTAGGATGTAGTGGCACTAGAGGTCTTCTTGACACATTGGCGTGCTCTTGACATTTCTGACAAGCTTTAGCGAACTTGCAGCAGTCATCACATATAGTGGGCCAATAGTAACCCAATTTCTTTATCTCAATTTTCATCTTTGGGCCGGCCTGATGTGCTCCAGCTGATTCTGCATGGATTTCTTGCATCACCTACCCTGCTTCTGCTGAACACAAGCAACGAAGTAGGACTTTTCTTCGGGCATCTGCCATTATTCAGAACAAGGTTCCGTTCCTCATCTCGTAAGAGTCTTTGACCCTCAGGTGTTTCATTCTCTGTTCTTTTTCCTTCGGGAGCTGCTGGTGTTGGAACCACCGTAGGAGATGTTCTCGCCAATCGGGCTGCTGAACCTCTTCGACGGCTAGCACCTCAACCACTTGTTCATCGGCTAAGACTTCTGTTACACTGGGGACTTGCCGGCGGTTGATCACCGTTATATTCAGGCTCGTGTCTGGCGGGACCGCCAAAGAACTGGCCAGCTTAGCGAGGGTGTCTGCCTGAGCATTCTGGCCTCGGTTGATATGCTTGATGCTGATGAAGTAGAATCTTGACATCAGGCGGGTTGCCAGCTGATGGTAGGGGAGAAGCTCTTACTTTCACACATCGAACTCTCCTTCCAGTTGTTTTATAACTAGCATGGAATCTCCGAATGCTTCCAGCATCTGAATTCCCATGGATAGAGCAATTTGCAACCCGATTATCAGGGCTTCATACTCTGCTTCATTATTTGTGCAATGTTTGTTAATCGAGCAAGATGTGTGCACCACTTCCCCTTCTGGAGATTTCAGGACTATGCCTGCTCCTGCTCTGACCCTGGCTGATCCAGTGGCAGAGGCGTCAATTCTAGAAGCGCCATGGAAATATAGCTACCATAAGGAGGGCCGCACCTGAGCGGCTTCCAGGGTTTCATCTTCAGGAAGCACCGGCTCCAGCGGGCAGTCCCGAGGTACTGGGTGCTCAGCGAAGAAGTCTGCGATAACTTGGCCCTTGACGGCCTTGCACGGCACATAGGAGATGTCAAACTCCTTAAGGATTACTGCCCATTTGCCCAGGCGACCTTTGAGTGCCGGCTGGGACATAATATATTTTAGCGGGTCCTCTTTGGATACCAAGTTGATTTCATGCGACAACATGTAGTGTCGAAGCTTCTTAACTACGAAGACCAGCGCCAGACAGATTTTCTCAATATAGGTATATTTCTCCTCAGTTCTGACCAGTCTCCGACTGAGGTAATAGAGGGCTTTCTCTTTTCCTTCTTCATTATTCTGGGCCAGCATTGCCCCCAGGGAATTATGTGTGGCTGCTATATATAATATCAACGGCCGTCCTTTCACCGGTGCGCCCAGCACTGGAGGAGTCTTCAGATAGTCTTTCAACTTGTCAAAAGCTATCTGGCAATCTTCATCCCAATAAAAGGGAACATCCTTCATCATCAATTTGTGGAAAGGCAGACATCGCCCTGACAAATTGGAAATGAACCGCCGGATATAGGCCAAGCGGCCCTGTAGTGATCTTAGCTCGGAGAGATTTCCTGGTGCAGGTAGCTCCTGAATTGCTTTGATCTTTGCGGCGTCTATCTCGATTCCCCGATATCGGACAATGAAGCCCAAGAACTTTCCGCTCGACACTCCGAACGCACATTTCATAGGGTTCATCTTTAGCTCATGCTGCCTCAGCCTCTGAAAGATAATCCGGAGGTCCTGCAGATGGTCTTGCTTTCTTCTGGTCTTGACCACCATATCATCTATGTAGCACTCGACCTTGTGATAGAGCAACTCATCAAAGATTCTGGTCATTGCGTGCTGATAAGTTGCGCTAGCATTCTTTAGTCCGAATGGCATCCTTTTATAGTGATAGATGCCTTTAGGGGTTCGGAAGGCAGTGTGAACCCGGTCATGCTCCGCGATCCAAATCTGGTTGTAGCCGGATGACCCGTCCATGAATGACCGGGTCTCATGACCGGTTGTAGCATCAATCATGACTTCCGTTATTGGCATCGGGAAGTCATCCTTGGGACAGGCTTTATTTAGATCTCGGAAGTCAACACATATCCGGACCTGTCCATTTTTCTTTTTCACGGGGACAATATTTGCTAACCATGTGGTGTACTGGTTTTCTTCGACAAATCCCACGTCAATAAGCTTGTTGACTGTGGATGCACTTTTTATTTATTACTTAAGATCTATGGTTATTGGGTTTATTAAGTGTGTGGGCATGCCAGTCACAAAGTGACGATCTATTGTGCGCTCGATCTGACTAATCAGACGATTGTGTGGTTCATGTCGGGACCGGAACCCGACGCGCCATAAAGGTCACGGCGTTATTTACATCCCCTCGGAGAGAGGAACACCCTTGATTAATCGCCGGGAATCAGGGCCTCATGGCCAGGAAACCATATCGAGAGAAACAAGCCGATAGAAGTCTCGAATCAGTCGGAAAGCCCTATGTCTAGGGAACCAAGTATTCGAATTACGTCGGTCACTCAAGGGACCATTTTGATCTTCGGACGAGCGTCCGGCTTCAGAGAATCATGATCATCACGAGGAAAACTGGAGCATATGTATGCCAGGGTATGGCAAGTTTATTGTTCAAAGGGATAGGAGACATTCGGTTGAATCCCGGTTAGAGTGGTCAGAAATCAGCGAGCTTATTGGCCCGGTGCGAGATCGAGCTACGACCATACTACGGTGGGCCCCCCGTAGTTGAAGTCGGGCTCGCGTGGGCATCGTCAATATTTCTGGTGCCAAAGGGGGCAACGGGAGGATGTCCTGGGACTTGATTCCAAAACAAAGATGTGTACAGAGATAGCCGGCTATAGGCCTAGGATGTGGGTCAGGCGATGACCATGGTTGGGGCGAACCCGAGGTCCAAACGTGACTCACGAAGGTCTTATTGATATTCCCATACGTAGGGTTCACGGAAGACGAGAGCCGTCTCGTTCCATTTAGATTTTATCGATCATACACAGACCATTTTATGTTCGGACAAAGGTCCGTATAGAAAATAAGACGGTGACGGGAGTGAATCCGTGTAAATGTCTACCGTGTGTACGGCAAGTTTAATGCAAGCGTGGGATTAGATCCTGGTATATATGTCGACCACTAATGGACCATTCATCATTCAGACGAGAGTCCACATTTGAAGCGTCGAAGACAACGATAAAACCACACGGATGTCTGCCATAGGTACAGCAAGTTTAATGTGGGTGCGGGATTGGATCCCGATATATATATGTCGGTCACTAACGGACCATTCATTGTTCGGACGAGAGCCCGCATTTAAAGCATCGAAGACGATGATAAAGCCATACAAATATCTGCCGTAGGTACGACAAGTTTCATGTAGGTGCGGGATTGGATCCCGGCATATATGTCGATCACTAACGGACCATTCATTATTCGGACAGAAGTCCGTATTAGTAGCGTCGAGGATGACCATAAAACCGTACGGATGTCTGCCGTAGGTACGGCAAGTTTAATGTAGGTGCGGGATCGGATCCTGATAAAGACGGGTCGAGCTAACGAACTATCAGCCCGGGATAAGATCGGATCATGGTCACATTCCGGTGAGGGCTCCCGAGATCCAAGTCCGATCTAGTGGGGCATCATTGTTTTTCTCTTCAAATGCAGTCTGGGGAAGCGGATTGTTAAGTGCGGCGCCCGAACTTGCCAATGTGCGCCCTCGCACGTGGATCGACCTGCGCGGTCAGGTCGCGGGGGTAAAGGGGGCAGCGCCCCTTGCGCCCTCGGAACAAAATTTTGATTATAAGAGTGATTCATTAAGTTGTTTATTCTCATGAGGGTGATTCATGTTCTTTCGTTCTTATTTATTAGTTTAGGTCCCTTCTTTTGTTTTAGTCATTAGTTTCAAACCTTTCTTCTATTTAGTTAATCGCCCCCCCTTTTTTTAATGAGGCACGCCAGTTTAACGAAGCAAATGGGCGCGCCGGATTAGGGGAAGCCAAAGGGGGCCGCGCCAGTTAAGGGAATGCCAAGGGGGCGCGCCGGTTTAGAATGTTGAAGGGGCGCGCCGGAATAGGAGGTGAAAGGGGGGGCGCGCCTGTTTAATGGGATCCAAAGGGGAAGAAGGGCGCACCGGTTTAATGGGTGCAAGAAGAGGGGCCAGGGCACTATTCATTCCAAGATTTGGAAAGTGGATTTGAGTGTGGGGCTAAACCGGCGCGGGGGGGTAGCACGCCGGATTAGCCCGCGCCGGATTAGGACCGCGCCGGATTAGCTCCAAAGAGGCTTTCTTTTATTCTGTTGGCTCTGTTTCTTCTTTCTTTCAACTGCAAGTTAATCTGTTGATTGGTTTGTTCACCGAATTGGTGGATTAAGTTGATAGAAAGTGTCTGATTATTTGTTAAGGTGAATTGGCATGAAAGTTTGGATTTTTTATTAGAAGTGTTTGTGCAGGAACTCAAAGGTCCAAGGTTTCAGACATGAAGGAGCCCGGCTTGTTCATAGGTGCAGTTTGATCACAGGCTTCAAACACATGCAGCTCTGGCCCTCAGAGAGTTTAGTTTGATTCATTTGTTCCTATGTGTTCTTCGTCTGGCAAAATTTGGGCGGCATCTCCCCCGGACCAATGCTTGCCAGAGAAAAATGGGGAACACCAAACGGATTACTCTGGGGTGAACCTCAAAACTCAGAGTAAGGCCTCTGTTAACCCATAAGTGGATGCGGAGACTCGAGGACAAGCCTTCAAGAGTTCCAACAGCTTACTGGTGGTGATTCCTCAAGGTGGGACGAATGTGTGCCTCAAGAGGGCCATGAATGTTCATCCCTCATGTGGGTTCCTTCGAAGGCCATGCCACGGAAAGGCAGGCTTCAAAGACCCCGGATGAATATAGGGTGAAATAGGGAAAGAAGAAGCTAGACAAAGAATCACGTTTGCCAAAAAGGGCCTTCTGTTTATTCATTCACCGAAGGGGGGAAACGGCTCAAACCCAAGAGATTTTCATCTCAAAAGAAGAGAAATACATTACAGAGGGGAAAAGGAAAGAGATACATGGACGGGGAGGGGGAACAGAGCACAAGCTCTCCCCCTCCGTGCTCACGCTCACTCTCTTCTTCTTCACCTCACGGGCGTCAGGGAATGGAGCTTCTCTTCTCTCTTTTTCTTCTTCTCTTCAATGGCCAGCCAGGGGGTTCCAGAGCTTTTCTCTTCTCTTTTCAATAGCCCATTTTTTTCTCTCTGTCGAACATGCAGAGTATATATAGCCAGCTACCCTTTCTTCGCTCGGACGAAAGGAACTCCCGCCATCTTCCTCCTCGTTCGTTGAGGCATCTGGAGTTGACATGCCATGGTGTCTTCTGTTGATTTACGCAGTATGCTGGCATTTATCCGAGGATGGGATGTTTGCGGGTTTGCCGGAAGATCTGCTGCTGCTACTCCCCCCATCGATGCTTGCCTTCGCCGTCGATGCAGCTGCGTTGTCGAACGGGGGTGGAGATAAGGCTCCAGAGCCTTGAATGCCCATGGAGACAGGGCTTCAGAGCATTGAATGCCCTCTAGGCACCAGGCTGATGCGAAAATAGGGTATCGACTGGTGGATGGGATGGCATTTGAGTTAAACCGGCGTGGTGTTGAGCGCGTCGGATTACAACATACAAAGGGGCGCGCCGGTTTGTAGCCAAGAAGGGGGGCGCGCCGGACTAAGGACCCTTGCGGGGGCACGCCGGTTTAAGGCCCAAGCAAGGGCGCGCTGATTTAAGTGCAAGCCGCGTCGATTTAGACTGCGTCTCGACTTTGTGGCTATTCGGACGGACACTTGTCCTCCCGTGTTGCTTTAGTTGTAATGCACCGCCGTCGGGGTGTTTAGTTCTGGGCCTCTGAATCCCGATTCAGAACTTTGAGTGATTTTTGGTGCATGCCAAACATGTGCTTGAATTCCTGAGTTTCTTTTGATTCGGCCTTCGGCACCGCCGACTGGGGAGTCGGAGCTATATATTTTGCCCGAGGGGCTTCTTTCTTGGGTGACGGAGCATCGGGGATATATTCATCCTGCTTGGAGGAGGTATGGAGTTTATTCGGCCTTCCCGTCTTCGACTTTCTCTTGAGATGTCGAGACGTCCGTGCCGCAGGAACGTTCCTTTTCTTCTCTATTTTTTTGACATCCACATTGACTTCAGCACAAATTTGAGTGATGAGTTCTGGTCTCATGCGCCGCGGCGGTTGCTTCACCGGCTCGGCTTCAGGGCTGATTGCCAACTCATGCTGTGAAACTGCAGGATTCAGACCTGGAATCTCTTTATAAGTCCAGGCGAAGCAATCCTGGTATTCTTGCAGCAGCTGCGTGTACAGCTCCCGTTCTTTTGGGAACAGTTGGGCACTGAGGAAGGTAGGCCTAGGGTCCTCCTTACTTCCCAAGTTGACTTCTATCAGTTCGTCGACTATGGCTTGGCCTCCATCTTCTATCTCCGGAGGTGCTGGTTGGAGGTCAACGAGGTCTGGAATACCATCTTGAGGGTCGAGTACTTCGACTTCCTCATCTGATGTAAGGCCCGTGCCTTAATGGATCTTTCTTGGTATTTGTTCTATTATTTGTTCTGGAATTTCCGACTTTTTCCTGGATTTTTAGGAATTTGTCTGGCATTTTTCCGGATTTGTTCGGAGCTGTTTGAGGGTTATTGAATATTAATAATATTTTTATATATATAATGATTGTATTATATATATATATTAATTTTATTTTTATTTTTTTTTATTTTTTTTTATATCTCTCACCCTCACTCTCTCTCCCCCGTCGATCTCTCATTTCACCCTCTCCCTCTCTCTCTCCTCCGTGCGGCCACCTCCTCTCCTCTCTTAGGGATCGTGGTCGAGACGGCGTCGGATTGAGACGAGGTTGGCACCGTTGGATTCCTCGCGTCGAGTAGAGCGCGTGGGTGTCCACTTCGGCGTGGATCGGTGATCGTGGGAGCGAGGTGGAGCGTGGAAGCTCCGTGGCTATTCCTCCTTGCATGCGGCCCGTTCGACGGTTTCGGCTTGCGAAAGGTAGGGGGATGGAACCTCGATCTTGCTAGGATCGTTTCCTTTAGCCCGCTTGTTGATTAGCACCCCGTAGCATGCATGATGTTCATATTTCCATTTTTGGGGTTTTAGCCTAAATCTTGAGTTTAATGCGTTTTAGGCCTTGCATGTGCTAGATTTAGATGTTAGATTGTTGTCTAGCATGCGTGGTTTGACAGGTTATTAGGTTTCTCGTCGATACCCGGCGTTTTCAGCCGTCCGGGAGGGCTTCGGTTTACAAACCGTACCCGCCCGTAACCCTGGTGCAGTGACGGTCCTGCCAGGAACCGTCACTTGCCCGACGGTCCAAGGTGGACGCGTCACTACCAAATAACGGCCCATTGGGGGTGCGTTACTTGGAGAGTAACGGTGGGGCTCCCATCCGTTACTCATCAACTGTTTCCGTGATTTTGGTCAGGCGGTGCGCCCGGCGGCCAGTCGGCCGACCGTCGTTTCGGTCCGGCGCGCCTAGACCGGGGCGTTACTTCGCCTGCTACCATTTAGAACGCTGATAGGTGGTTTGAGCCTCGGGTGGATGTGACGGCGGTGACCCCACGCGTCGCTTCGAAGTAACGCGCAGGGCCCCCACCGTTACATGCCCTTTGGTGCCTCTTGAGCTGGAATCCTGAAGGGAGTGACGGATGGGGACTGGAGCGTCATTCTTGAAGTAACGCGCCGACCCCCGACCGTCGTTTGCATGTGGCGCGTGGGTCCTTGACCGCCACTTCCCTGATGGCTGCAATATATTCCCAGCCCATTGCTTATGCGTTCCGTTCTATATTCATGCCATAGTTGTATTGTTTTACTATATTGTGGCGTGTTTTATGTGCCAATAGAGTAGCTTTTCTTTCCAGGCAATGGAGCCACTGTTGTTGCCCTAAGGTCTGTTGAGTACCGACCCGCTTGAGGATGGCGGAGGGGTATATTTCCCATTCACGGTTTGTAAGCTAGTTCCGTGGGCTCCCAGCCAATGGTAGCGTCCTGCCAAGGGAGAAAACTAGTTAGAGGGCCTGGCTCAGGCTAGAGTCAGTGTGTGCACACGTGGTCGGAGACTGTGGACTGACGCCGACGGGTGTCACTCCGACTGGTCACTTGGTCTGGTACTGTTTACGCGCTTAGCTTGTCGCTTGTCGACTGCGAGTGCTTGAGACGCAGTGTAAGCCGTCAGTGGACGCTTCTGGTTTCTGCTCCAGTGGTTGTCCTTCCTTGTTGCTTGGATTAGTTGCAGCTCATTCTAATTGGTAGTTTTAGCTTCAATCGCTTGCATTTAATTAGTAGCGGCATGTGTTAGCTGTTATACTTGCTTAGATAGAGTTTACAGCTTTCTTGTGATTAGATATTCATGCCATTGCCTGTGTATTTATTTAAATGCATGCTTTAAATTGCGGTTATTTATGCATGTTCGCTTGTTTAGTGCGAGGTAGGGATCCGCGTGACCCCTACTGAGTCTGGCTGTGACTCACCCTTCTCCTTTCAGGTGAGCCGCGCCCGACATCTCCCGGAGTTTAGCGTGCTGTTTCGGGACCGTTCCTTAGCTGCCAGCTGAGCACGAGCTGCCTTTTTGAGGCTTGTGTTGTGCTTTTGCCGGGGTATGCCCCGCGTAGTTGTACCTTGAGGACTGGTGTTTGTGACTCTGGACTAGTTATATATATATCACTCTGGTTATTTTAAACTGCTTCCGCACTTGTGTTTAAATCTTAAATACTTATTTGTATTGCGCGCCCCAATTCGCAATTAATTATGCATATTCCTCAGCTAACCCCCACTAACCCTTCAGGGGCCTCATCAGCCTCTTGGGTGGCCTCCCCAGTTCTTGGTGTCGGTATACCGATGTTATCGGTATATCGGTATCCTGAACTCTGGGTCGTCACAGATGGTATCAGAGCCAAGTTGAGGATTTGCGTAAAGAATTGGAATTGACGCTTGGTCCAGAGCTAGTCCTGTTGTCGTCTCTTGCTGGCATAGGATGTTTTTCGTATGATTGATGGATTTTATTGTTGATTGTGTTTTTGGCAGCATAATTATGCCGCCTCGTCGAGGAAGACCTCCTCGAGCTCCTCGTGTTCCTCGAGATGCGCCCAGGGAAGATAGCGGTTCTGCACCTCCTCCTGCAGTTCCCGCTGTTCCTGTCGTTCCAGTTGCTCCTCCAGTGCCGATCGTTCAAGCTGAAGTGCCTGGCAGTCGAGGCAAGGCTTTGAAGGAATTTCTGATGTTCAATCCGCCTGCTTTCGATGGCCAAGCTGATCCAGAAGTCGCGAGGCAATGGATGGATGCGATAGAGCGTGTTTTTGTCTCGATGGAGTGTGCTGAAGATGAGAAAGTCATGCTCGCTGCCTTTCAACTCCAGGGTACGTCCATTGCGTGGTGGAAAGCCGAGTGGCAGATTTCCTTTCGATCCAGACCTCTTCGGCAAATCACTTGGGCAGAGTTCGTTGCTGCTTTTGAGCGTGCCTATACTCCTGCCTGCTTGCAGATGGATAAGATGTATCGGTTTATGGAATTGACCCAGGGTAGTATGACCGTGCTTCAGTACAGGAATAAGTTCTTGGAATTGGGTCAGTATGCGCCCCATGTGCTGGCCAGCGAAGCTTTGAAGACCCAGCAATTCTTGCGTGGGTTGAGGCCAGAGTTGAAGATGCCGTTGATAGCGAGTCGTGTTGCGGATCTCGATACTGCGTGTCAGACAGCTGTAGTTTTAGAGCTGGAGATGGCGAGACCGGGTGGATATCCCCAGGCAGGGTCAGTGCAGCCGGTAGCTCAGGTTCAGCAGGCTTACCGACAGCCCGTGCCTAGTGTTCCTTCAGTCCAGCCAGAGGTTTCCAGTGCTTCCTCTCCTTCTAAGCCCAAGTTCAAAAGGTTCAAGAAGAAGAAGAAGTTTTTTCAGCAGCCGTCCGGTACAGATTCTGTTCAGCAGCCGACAGCGCCTTCTTCTCAGACTCGGCAGAGCTCAGCTGCTAGTCAGCCGTGGACGTGTCGGAGATGCGGTGGTCATCATAAGGGCCAACCGTGTTCTCTTCCTGTTGTTTGCTTTAGGTGTGACCAGCCAGGTCATGTGGTTCGAGATTGCCCGCTGAGGCCGAATCCATTGCAAGCTCCTCAGTTTTCTCAACCTCAGCCGCAGTTTAGACCTCCTGCACCTCAAGCTCCACAGCAATTTTTCTCTCAAGCGTCGGCGTCTTCTCAGCAATCTTCAGTTGGTTCTAAGAAGCAGAAAGGCAAGGTTTCTCATTTGACAAGAGCTGATGCTGCTGCGTCCCATCTTGTGGAAGGTACGATTATGCTTTATGGTCATTCAGCTCATGTCTTATTTGATTCTGGTGCTTCTCACTCTTTTATTTCTGAGGATTTTATGGCTTGTATTGAGGAACCAACTTCTGAGCTGTCCTGTGAGTTGTTTGTGGAATTGCCTTCTGGAGATTTCATGGTTACTCCCTTGTGTTTGGATGAGTCTCCTGTGATGATTGATGATCACCAGTTGCCGGCGAGATTGTATGTGTTGCAGCTGGCATATTATGATGTTATTCTGGGAATGGATTGGTTGGAGCATTATGGAGCTGTGGTTGACTGCAGATCGAAGAAAGTCTATTTTCAGCCCCAGGGAAAATCAGCCTTTTATTTTCAAGGTATTCGATCCCGTTCTTCTCGTATGATTATTTCTGCTATTCGAGCCTATAGGTTGCTTAGCACAGGTTGTCAGGGATTCCTTGCTTCAGTGGTGGCTGTTGAAAAACCACGACGGGATGTTTGTGATATTCCGGTTGTCTGTGAGTTCCCTGATGTGTTTCCTGATGAGTTGCCAGGCTTGCCCCCAGAGCGAGAGATTGAGATGGTGATTGAACTGATTCCAGGTACTGGCCCCTTAGCAAAGCCGCCGTACCGAATGGCTCCAGCTGAATTGAAAGTACTGCGTGCACAGCTACTAGAGTTACTGGAGAAGGGTTATATTCGTCCCAGTTTTTCTCCGTGGAGTGCCCCAGTACTGTTTGTGAAAAAGAAAGATGGAAACCTGAGGCTTTGTATTGATTACAGGCAGCTGAATCAGGCGACTATCAAGAATAAGTATCCGCTCCCCAGGATTGATGATTTGTTTGACCAGTTACAGTCTGCTGCTGTCTTTTCACGGATTGATCTCCGGTCTGGCTATTTTCAGTTACGGATCCGGGAATCTGATGTGGAGAAGACTGCTTTCAGTACTCGATATGGTCACTTTGAATTTTTAGTCATGCCGTTTGGTTTGACTAATGCCCCAGCAGCCTTCATGGATCTAATGCAGCGTATCTTTCGTCCATTTCTGGACCATTTTGTGGTGATCTTTGTTGATGATATCTTGATATATTCTGCCTCTGTTGATGATCATGTGCAGCATTTGAGGATCGTTCTGCAGACTCTAAGAGATCACGAGCTTTATGCGAAGCTCAGTAAATGTGAATTCTGGCTTCGGGAGATTCATTTTCTTGGCCATGTGATTTCTAGTGATGGAGTAGCAGTAGACCCTGCAAAGATTGATGCCGTTTTGAGTTGGCAGAGACCGAGGACCATCACGGAGATACGAAGTTTTTTAGGATTGGCTGGGTATTACCGCAGATTCATTCAGGATTTTGCGAAGATTGCAGCACCAATGACTAATTTGACACGGAAGGGTGTGCCATTTGTCTGGTCGGATCAGTGTGAGGCTAGCTTTGTTGAATTGAAAAGGCTGTTGACTTCTTCTCCAGTGTTGACTTTGCCTTCCGACTCGGGTGGTTTTCTTGTTTGTACAGATGCGTCTCGAGTAGGTTTGGGTGCAGTGCTGATGCAACATGGTAAGGTTATCGCATATGCGTCTCGGCAATTGAAACAGCATGAAGGAAATTATCCCACTCATGATCTAGAGCTAGCTGCAGTTATTTTTGCCTTGAAGATCTGGAGACATTATCTGTATGGTGAGAAATTTCAGATTCTTACTGATCATCAGAGTTTACAGTATATTTTCTCCCAGAAAGATCTGAATCTCAGGCAGAGGCGATGGATGGAATACATGAAAGATTATGACTTTACACTCTCCTATCAGCCAGGTAAAATGAATGTTGTGGCCGATGCTCTGAGCAGGAAAGTACAAGTCAGTCATTTGTTGCTTCATGAATGGAAATTGTGGGAACAGCTTCCGAGCGAGGCATTGTGTGTAGAGATTCCTGCCGATCCGAGGATGGCAGTTTGTGCTAGCTTGGTTTTGGGTTCAGCTTTGTATCAGCAGATTCTAGAAGCCCAACAAGCTGATTCTGATTTGGCCCGTGTTATATCAAGATATGATGTGGAATTTGATGACGAGCTGGTCGTCAGTTTCCAGGGCAGATTGTATATTCCTGTTGATGATGATTTGAGGAATGAGATTTTGAGTGAAGCCCATGGTTCCCGTTTTGCTATTCACCCTGGTGTCACCAAGATGTATCAGAATTTGAAGAAGCAGTTCTGGTGGCCCGGCATAAAGAAGGACGTGGCTATGATGAGGACATCTCCCGGCAGTCCCTATGGCACGAGGCGACTCCGACTTCGTGACCCCTTGGAGATGTGGTCCTCATGGCTATCTTTATTTGTTGCTTATGTAGCTTCTTTATTTGAGTCATATCATGTGTAATTTTCCTTTATTTGAGTCCATTATCTAGGTCTTAGAGTTAATTATCCAAGTCTTGAGTCATTTGGACCCTTAGTTGAGGACATTGGGCCCAGTTAGTGGGCTTGGCCCATGGGCGCCCCCCCTGTCTCTTGGTCTTTTGCATTTATGCACTTTGTTAGGGGGTTTTGTGCAAATGGTCCAACTCTATATAAGGACCCCCCCCTCTCCCATTTGTAACAACTTTTGATGAATTGAAAAATTAAACCCTCAAGTATTCTCTCTCCCTCTCTCTATAGTTCTCTCTCTCTCTCTCACTACTTCTCCCTCTCTCTCTCTAAATTTCGAAATCCCCTCTCTCTCCTCCCTAATCACCCTTCTTTAAGACCCCTCCCCCTTCCCTATACACTCATTCACTTCCCCCTCCAACCCCTAGGTGGAAACCCCTTCTCCTAGGCACCCTTTCATCTTCCCAGGCACCCTTTCACCTTCCCAAGGCCACTCCCCACCCTTCCCAAGCCATATTCCTCCACCCAAGACCCCTTTCCCCTCTCCAAGGGACCCCTTCACCTCCCTAGGTCGTCCATCCCCTTCCCCTCCCTCCTAGGGTCGCACCCCCCCTCCATCTCCACCCACATACACCACCACCACCTTAGCCTCCCCTCCACAAATCCATTCCAGCCCGCAGGCAGTTACTGGCCCCAACTTGCAGAGCATTTTCCAACCCGTTCCAGGAGGATTCGGCATCCAAGCGCTTCAGCAAACTTGTGCATCCACGAGTCTTCTCCGCAGGCGAGTTGGAATCGCTCCGTTCCAAGATCGTGGCCGGCCGCTAGCTCCGTTCTACCGCGACTGCGCACTGGGGGCTCAACCAGAAGGCCATCTCTGTTCGACCCTCGTGCAGCGGCCAAGACTGGAGGAATCGGTCATCAAACTCTTCATCAAAATTCTTCCTCCCCCTGTCAGCTTTCAGAAGCCGAAGACGGAGCATCGTTTGAACGCCGTAAGTGGAAGTTACCATTTTTATACCGCCGGGCGTTCGTTCTGCCTCCTGTCTGTCTTCCCCGACCTGTCCCCCTTCAACGGGACCATCCTGTCCACACGGACTTCAGACAGTGGCGAGGCCGGCTCCGTTGGAAAGTAGACTTCCCCACGCTTCCATCGACACCGGCCGTTTGCAAAACAGAGCCCGGGAGCGTTCGTGGCGTCCTCGGCAATCTGCTGTTCAGAAGCTGAACCTGTGCAGGTCCTGAACAGGGACCCCGTTCAGTCGATCGTGGCAGCCCGGCTCGTGCAGAACGAAAATCCATAAAATTTGAGGCGCACCCCTATTCTGTTACGAAGCCAACGACACCGACCGCGCCTCCGGCAAAATTCCAGAAAGTGTTCTACGGCTACATCAGTGACTGCTGGTCCAGAATCCCAGAACCGGACAGGTTTCGGTATCGACCGCCGGTGTGATAATTAACCAATTTTCCCCACCCCGCTTGGCCGGCTGAAGGCCCCACCCTGCGTGGTGGTAGTGTTTGGTGTAAACTCCATAACCCCCACCCCGAGATCCCCCCTCCTGCGAGAGGCGTAGTTGTGTAATTAACTAACCAGCAGGTCAAGCTACCCCGCCGCGGCGTTCGGGTGCATACCCACGCCTCCCGGCGCGCCCATCGTCTCCGGCCGGGATCGGTGTCTTCACACCGATCAGGTGAGCTTCTGGTCCCTCTCCTGGTCCTCATTTACTTTGCTTAGCTAGTATCGTTTCCTTAGCTCGTTGGCGGTAATTGAGTGCCCGGACTTGATTGTTTGTGAAACCACGAGCGCACCACCGTGGCAAGTGAGAGAGCGCCACCCAAGCCCACGCCCCAGCGTGCTAGCCCGCCCATAAATTGGGTATCCCAGGCCCATTAGGGGTCAGCCATAAGCCCACCAACCGGTGGAAACCTTAGGGTCCCACCCCGGATCCTCGCCGGCATCACTCAGACCCACCGGGAGCGCATGTGCGTCGCGTGAGATAGGTCGCACGGTGAGCCGAATTGAAAGCTTGTATGCTTGTGGATGCATAGGTCTAAGGGTCATTATCATCCTAGGTAGACCGTTTCACATCAGGCTATTTTTGTTTCTAAGTGCTTGACTTGTCAGTTAGTTAAAGCCGAACATCAAAAGCCAGGTGGTCTGCTTCAGCCATTAGAAATTCCGATGTGGAAATGGGACCATGTTACTACAGATTTTGTGGTGGGTTTGCCTCGAACTTCTCAAGGTTTTGATGGGATCTGGCTGCTTGTCGACAGATTGACGAAAACCGCCAGATTGTTGCCAATTAAAGTTACTTGGAGTGTGCAGAGATTGGCCGAGCTCTATGTGCAGAAGATCGTGCCATTGCATGGAATTCCTGTTTCACTTGTGTCAGATCGTGACCCGCGTTTTACCTCTGGCTTCTGGCGTAGTTTCCAGAAAGCTTTGGGCACTGAGTTAGCTTTCAGTTCAGCGTATCACCCACAGTCAGATGGACAGTCAGAGAGAACTATTCAGACTTTGGAGGACATGCTGAGATCGTGTTGCCTTGATTGGCAAGGTTCGTGGGGTCAGCATTTGCCACTTGTTGAGTTTGCTTATAATAATAGTTTTCACTCCAGTATTGGCATGGCTCCTTATGAAGCGCTGTATGGTCGTCCTTGTCGTACTCCTCTGAACTGGTTTGATGTTGGGGACCGACTGTTGACAGGACCGGACATGGTACAGCAGTGTTCTGATGTGGTTCGTCTGATCAGACAGAGATTGTTGACGGCTCAGAGTCGACAGAAAAGTTATGCAGATCGACGCAGACGTCCACTACAATTTGAGCCAGGAGATATGGTGTTTGTTAAAATATCTCCAATGAAGGGTGTTTCCAGGTTTGGGAAGCGTGGAAAGCTTAGTCCGCGGTATGTTGGCCCTTTTCCGATTGTTGAAGCTATTGGTTCAGTGGCTTATCATTTGCAACTGCCGGCGGCCATGCAAGCTATTCATAATGTGTTCCACGTGTCTCAGTTGAGGAAATATGTGTCTGATGCTTCTCATGTTCTCGATGATTCAGTGTGGCCCGAGGTGACTGCTGATTTGTCCACGCCAGAATTTCCTATCCGAATTGAAGACCGTCGTGAGCAGCGGTTGAGAAATAAGGTTATTCCTCTGGTAAGGGTTGCTTGGCAGCGTCACTCTGGTAACGAGTCTACTTGGGAGCGTGAAGATGAGATGCGTCAGCTTTTTCCTTTCTTGTTCCAGTGAGGTAAAAGTCCTTTCTCAGTCTCCTCCTTTTCGGTTATTGTAAATTTCGAGGGCGAAATTTCTGTAAGGAGGGAGGGACTGTAAGGCCCGTGCCTTAATGGATCTTTCGTGGTATTTGTTCTATTATTTGTTCTGGAATTTCCGGCTTTTTCCTGGATTTTTAGGAATTTGTCTGGCATTTTTCCGGATTTGTTCGGAGCTGTTTGAGGGTTATTGAATATTAATAAGATTTTTATATATATAATGATTGTATTATATATATATATTAATTTTATTTTTATTTTTATTTTTTTTTTATATCTCTCACCCTCACTCTCTCTCCCCCGTCGATCTCTCATTTCACCCTCTCCCTCTCTCTCTCCTCCGTGCGGCCACCTCCTCTCCTCTCTTAGGGATCGTGGTCGAGACGGCGTCGGATTGAGACGAGGTTGGCACCGTTGGATTCCTCGCGTCGAGTAGAGCGCGTGGGTGTCCACTTCGGCGTGGATCGGTGATCGTGGGAGCGAGGTGGAGCGTGGAAGCTCCGTGGCTATTCCTCCTTGCATGCGGCCCGTTCGACGGTTTCGGCTTGCGAAAGGTAGGGGGATGGAACCTCGATCTTGCTAGGATCGTTTCCTTTAGCCCGCTTGTTGATTAGCACCCCGTAGCATGCATGATGTTCATATTTCCATTTTTGGGGTTTTAGCCTAAATCTTGAGTTTAATGCGTTTTAGGCCTTGCATGTGCTAGATTTAGATGTTAGATTGTTGTCTAGCATGCGTGGTTTGACAGGTTATTAGGTTTCTCGTCGATACCCGGCGTTTTCAGCCGTCCGGGAGGGCTTCGGTTTACAAACCGTACACGCCCGTAACCCTGGTGCAGTGACGGTCCTGCCAGGAACCGTCACTTGCCCGACGGTCCAAGGTGGACGCGTCACTACCAAATAACGGCCCATTGGGGGTGCGTTACTTGGAGAGTAATGGTGGGGCTCCCATCCGTTACTCATCAACTGTTTCCGTGATTTTGGTCAGGCGGTGCGCCCGGCGGCCAGTCGGCCGACCGTCGTTTCGGTCCGGCGCGCCTAGACCGGGGCGTTACTTCGCCTGCTACCATTTAGAACGCTGATAGGTGGTTTGAGCCTCGGGTGGATGTGACGGCGGTGACCCCACGCGTCGCTTCGAAGTAACGCGCAGGGCCCCCACCGTTACATGCCCTTTGGTGCCTCTTGAGCTGGAATCCTGAAGGGAGTGACGGATGGGGACTGGAGCGTCATTCTTGAAGTAACGCGCCGACCCCCGACCGTCGTTTGCATGTGGCGCGTGGGTCCTTGACCGCCACTTCCCTGATGGCTGCAATATATTCCCAGCCCATTGCTTATGCGTTCCGTTCTATATTCATGCCATAGTTGTATTGTTTTACTATATTGTGGCGTGTTTTATGTGCCAATAGAGTAGCTTTTCTTTCCAGGCAATGGAGCCACTGTTGTTGCCCTAAGGTCTGTTGAGTACCGACCCGCTTGAGGATGGCGGAGGGGTATATTTCCCATTCACGGTTTGTAAGCTAGTTCCGTGGGCTCCCAGCCAATGGTAGCGTCCTGCCAAGGGAGAAAACTAGTTAGAGGGCCTGGCTCAGGCTAGAGTCAGTGTGTGCACACGTGGTCGGAGACTGTGGACTGACGCCGACGGGTGTCACTCCGACTGGTCACTTGGTCTGGTACTGTTTACGCGCTTAGCTTGTCGCTTGTCGACTGCGAGTGCTTGAGACGCAGTGTAAGCCGTCAGTGGACGCTTCTGGTTTCTGCTCCAGTGGTTGTCCTTCCTTGTTGCTTGGATTAGTTGCAGCTCATTCTAATTGGTAGTTTTAGCTTCAATCGCTTGCATTTAATTAGTAGCGGCATGTGTTAGCTGTTATACTTGCTTAGATAGAGTTTACAGCTTTCTTGTGATTAGATATTCATGCCATTGCCTGTGTATTTATTTAAATGCATGCTTTAAATTACGGTTATTTATGCATGTTCGCTTGTTTAGTGCGAGGTAGGGATCCGCGTGACCCCTACTGAGTCTGGCTGTGACTCACCCTTCTCCTTTCAGGTGAGCCGTGCCCGACATCTCCCGGAGTTTAGCGTGCTGTTTCGGGACCGTTCCTTAGCTGCCAGCTGAGCACGAGCTGCCTTTTTGAGGCTTGTGTTGTGCTTTTGCCGGGGTATGCCCCGCGTAGTTGTACCTTGAGGACTGGTGTTTGTGACTCTGGACTAGTTATATATATATCACTCTGGTTATTTTAAACTGCTTCCGCACTTGTGTTTAAATCTTAAATACTTATTTGTATTGCGCGCCCCAATTCGCAATTAATTATGCATATTCCTCAGCTAACCCCCACTAACCCTTCAGGGGCCTCATCAGCCTCTTGGGTGGCCTCCCCAGTTCTTGGTGTCGGTATACCGATGTTATCGGTATATCGGTATCCTGAACTCTGGGTCGTCACATCTGACACCATCAGAGCTTCTCGTAAGTCCTCTGTTTCATTTGATAGTGGCCACGCGTATTGCTCTTTTAGCAAATCCGCTGCCATCGTAGTCTCCCAGGGTAAGAGAGCAGCTTCAGTTCTTGCAGATGGGGTCGTAGTCGTGACCGACTGGTGACTGCTTGTTGTTGGGTTGGAACATCAACCCAGTCTCGTAGCAGAAGGGGAGGAGATCTCACCTTCTGGGGCAGTTGCATCTTCAATAGGAGTGGCAGTCCCATTGTCGGCATCACACACCTCCTGATCGGGGCTAGCCGAGGCTTCCCCGATTGGCACAAGGGGTGCGGAGGTCATTAGTGGAAGGACTCCACAAGAGGGAGAAGTCCATGTTTCTTCAACACCTTCGGCTTCGCTACTGCTAGCCGTATCAAATTCCGCTTGCCTAGCCACCTCTTTGGGATAGACCTACTCCCAACATCGACAAGGAATCCTAGTCTCCGTTTCTTGATTTTTGGGCTGGCCCGGGTCCGCATGTTCATCTTCCGCTGGGTATTCATCAAATGTTTCCCCCAGCGGGCTGTCTTCAGCAGGGTAGAAGGCGGAGAGGGTGTCCACCTCATATCGGCCACTGTGATAATATTCTTCTAGGGTGAAGCCCAACCCCGGGTGCTGAGAGACGCATCTCATTTCCTTATCCAGATTTACAGGATACCACATTTCCTGGAAAGCTTCCTTGCGGCTTTGAGACTGATCGGAGGGGATGTGCTGCTTCTGAAACATCTTGGCCATCCGATTAGTTATGAATGCTAGACCCTGGACGGGGACCGACGGGTTGCTTATGTCTTCGGGGAGGCTGCAATCTGTGTCTTCCCGAGTAGTGTGCTCTTCAGCCGTATAGAACAGGCTGTTGGGTCCATCTTCCTGTGTCACCTCCCAAGTTTTGAAAGGCTCGGCGGTGGGGTTATCAAGGCCTGGAATCGGCTTGGTGAGGCCATCCGGGACTCTGATGTGGTTATGCTTCTAACCGACCCGCACTTCATTAGCTTCAGCGTATAATATTGGAGGTGCTATTCTGCCCAGGTCCCCGGATGTTGTGATATGGGAGACCACCTTGGGCTTAACATATCCGCGCGGCGGTGGTGGATACCAATTGCAGCCGGATGCGCTTCTCGATGCCCCCGTAGGGGTCTTAGCTTCAGAGATCTTCCGGGAAGGCCCTGTATATAGGTTGGCGTCCGCCAAATGACATTCAAATACCTCGAACGGGTGGAGGTCTACAAAGATCCTCTCCTCCTTCCCTTGAAGACTGTATTTGATACATTGGTGGAGCGTAGATGGCACAACCATATTTTCATGCAGCCATGGGCGGCCGAGCAGTGCTTTGTACGAGGTGCGGGAGTCAATGACATGGAACTGCACCGTCGTAGTGAAATCCGCTAAGGTAAGGGTGAACTCTGCCACCCCCATTGACACTTCACATTTTTTATTGAAGCCGGTGATACGCATATCCCCGACTTTCTCAAGATGCACGTTGAAATGGTGCCTCTCGTAGATTCTATAAGGCAGGATGTTGACCGCTGCACCGGGATCAACCAAAATCTTGTTCAGCTCCCTTCCATTTAGGTGCCCCTTCATATACAGTGGCCTGTTGTGGCTGACGGTAGGCAGCAGCATATCTTCTGGAGTGAAGGTCATGCTAGCCTCCGGCATTGCTTCAGCCAAGCATGTCTTAAAATGGGTAGGCGTCTGCAGAGTAGTAATGATCGCCTTTCAAGTCTCTTCACTCAAGGAAAGGATCTCCCAGATTGTAAATCGAGCAGGGAGCTTTTTGAGTAACTTCATTATTCGGCTCCCAGCTCGGACATTGGAGAGCTTCATCTCTTCAGCCCACCTGGGCTTGGGGAAATCTTAGGCTGCGGGCCCTGACGGACCTGCTTCATCTGCCCCGGATTCGGCGCCCTTCTGGCTGGTACCGGATCCTCGGCGCTCTTCATTAGCTGCTGCCGGGTGAGGTCCATCTATATTTGGATCTTTGGCAGACTGGGCTGGCTGCGGGTGAACATCCCCGGATGCAGGGTCAGCCTCCTGACAAGGCTGCTTTCCCTTAGACATCTTCATAAATTCAAGAAATGAAGGGACTGCCTTGCCCCCACTCTTGTTATATAATCCTGGCGGAGGAGGGATCTGGACTCCCTTGATCTTCGTCGGAGGTGTTTTGTAGGGCTGTTCACCCCTGAATATGATGTTGTGGTTGGGTGGCGGCTGGCGCCCCCATTTCCGGCCTGACCGGGTGGCATGTGCGGTAGTCGCGGCCTCGGCCTTGCCTCCCCCAGCAAGGGGTGTGAAGCAAATTTCCTCTTCTTCCTCTTCTCCGGGCAGGTTGAAGAGCGCTAATATAGTATTACAGGAGACAACCTATGCGTTATCGGCCTTAGCGGCCCTTCTCTTCTTCTTTTGTTTCTTCTTCTTCTTTGCTTCAGCAGGTGCCTGCCCCCATAACAGACGGCGCTCCTTATCGGATGCTGCTTCTGCTTCCTCCTTTCGCTCGAGTGAGAGCTGCTCCAGTTCTTGCCATGGGACATGGTCCCGCACCAGCAGAGGCTTCAATTCGAGCTGCACGTACTCGTCTAGCCCTTCAATGAGATTTTGTAGTCGACGGAACCCATGATTAGTTTCCTTGACCACTGGCAATGGAGTTTGCCTCCTCCGATTGTGTGTATGTATCCTGATAGTTGCAGGTGGAGTGATCCACACAGGTGATGCCACCGGTGGAGCAGGTCGGGGTGTAACACCACGGATATATGCCCCCACTTTCGGGTAGGGTGCTTTCTTCCTCTTGTGCTTCGCAGGGATCTGCTGCCACCCCTGCTATTCCTTCGCGGGCCCCAAGAAATGAGTTTCATAGGTGCTCCGCATACTTGCTTCAGAGATTTCTTCGGGTAGTGCCTAGTATAGGGAGATCATGTTGACTGCTGCCCTCCTCCGAGGGGCTTCATGCGGTTGAGGAGGGTCCACTTTGTACTCTCCCAATTCGATTTCATTTTTCTTCACCATCCCTTCGACGATGTCCTTGAAAACATAGCAGTCTTCGATTGGGTGCCCCAACATCTGGTGGTAGGGGCAGAATCTTGGGCTGTCTTTTCTCTTTAGGTCCTCCGGTCTCTTTGGCTCTGGCAGGGTGACCATGCCATATTCCGTTACCCAGTCGAACAGAACCCGGGTATTGTCCTTCGGAAATGAATAGGCCTTCTTCATCTTGTCCCTCAGCGAGGGACCTTCTGATGAGGACATCACCAGCTATCCCCTTTGTTCGAGGATCCCGATGCTCGCCAACTATGCTACATCTTGTTCGCCACTATATTTTGAGCCATATGATGTAATTTTCATTTTCTTATCATGTACTTTTCCTTTTATTTGAGTCCAATACCTAGGTTAGGTAGCTATTTACCTAAGTCTAGAGTCATTATGTTGGTTAATGGGCCCAATTATATGGGCTAGGCCCAGGGGCGCCCCCTTCCCCTTGGTTAAGTGTTAGTAGTCCAAATGTCAGGGACTTATGTGAAAATGTGGGACTCCTATAAATAGGACCCCAATCCCTCATTTTGAAGCTAATGAAGTATTGATAAAAAATTGCCACAAGAATTTGTGCCTCTCTCTCTCTAGCTCTCTCTCTCTTTATCTGTCTCTCTCTCTCTCTCCCTTGGGCGATCTTGCCCCTTCACCTCCCTCCCCTGCCACATCACCCCCCACATCAGCCTCCCACCCCTTCATCTCCCCAAGACCATTAATTCCCTATTAGTGCCTCCACTTCCCAAGCAACCCTTCCCCTTCCCCATACAACCCTTCACATTCCCAAGGGAGAATCCCTTCTCCTAGGCACCCCTTCCCCTCCCCAAGGCAACCCCTTCCCATTCCCTAGACCACCATTAAACCCTCCATTAACCCACCACTCCAAATCCAAAGGCATCCCTCCCCATCCCCTTGGCCATTTGCGCCCCACCTCCCACTCCCCCCCCCACACTAGGTCCGCCCCTGCCATCTTCCCCATCCCCTCTCACACCCCCAAACCTCCCTCCCACATCTACAGCCAGCAGCCTTCCACCCCTCCTTGCTACCCCTCCATACCTTACCTTCCCATCTCCACCAACAACCCCCCCTTTCTTTTAACACTGCCCAGTTCACAGGTAGCTGATTGGGACTCAATTTGCAGAACCTGCCCCGGAGTCATACGGAATCATCTGAAGACGTACTATACATCGACGGAAAGGACGTCGAGATAGCTTCGCAGCTGAGGTGGTCTCGCCAGCATCTGAAATTCCTACTGTCTGAAGGGTCCATTCTCGTCCGACTGCGCAACCGGGACCTGAACCAGGACCAGAGCTGCAGTGCAGAAGCTACCACGGCCACACCCCTCAACTTCTGAAGGCACCACTTGGCCGAGAGCTGCTACCACAAGGCATCCACCATCACCAACAAGCGGCGTCCCTTTCGGCATCAGGAAGAGCCTTTTACAATTTTTCTCTCTCGGGTGCGCAGAACAGATCATTCGGGTCCTGCCCTGACCCCCCCTCACTCAACGGACTCCTCCTCGCTACCCCGACATCGTCTGGTGCTCTGCTTGGTTTCTGCTCGAAGAAGACTCGTCCACAGTCGTCCTCGACTTGGTCTTGCATCAATCGGACTTCGCCACGAGAGAGATCGGGAAGAGCAGTGTCTTGCAGAGGCCTTTGCGGAGCTAGCGGAGATTACGGCGGCGGCGATTCGCCAGCTTCCACCTCCTCCTGAATCGTCCGACTCGGCGCTTTTTTCTTCTTTTTCTAGTTCTTTTCTTTCTTCCATGGCGGAGCAACATCCTTCGTCCGAGATGCGCGAAGCTGGGTCTAGCACGTGAAGTTTGCTGCCGTAGCTTGAGCATCCTATGCGTAGTGAGCTAGGCGAGGCCGAAGTAAAGAGGATGGAGATGTGGTATGGGTTGCCATTGAAGTATTTCTTCTCTCTGCTGTAGCCTCATGAATTCAACTTGTCATATCGTCCGGGCCTCTTCTGTACTTTCCTTTTGGCTTGGAAGAGTGGGTTCCGCCTCCCTCTTCACTATTTTATTATGCGACTGCTTCAATTTTACCGACTGGCTCCTATCCAGTTGGTCTCCAACTCGTATACTTTTATCTTTTCTTTCATCTTTCTCTACCGCTCTTGCGGGCTCCGCACTTCTTTGGAGCTTTTCAATTCTTTCTTTGAGTTGAAGGAGCAGACCCACGCGGGTAAGGGCTTTTTCTATCTTCAAGCAAGGAGGGAAAGGAGCTGAGTGTCCCTTTCCACCAAAGATTCTTCTCACAAGGGGTGGAAGACCCAATTTTTTTGGGTGGGTTCATCTGTGGAGGACGGCCCCTGGGATTTCCCGACGGTGGTTAATTTCCATCCGTCTATTCCTCCGAAGTAGGCGGCAATTTCTGCAGAACTGGAGGAGGAGATCAGGGTTCTCCAGGAGAATCGTCGGTCGATCGCCGAGTTGATGACCGCGGTTAATATCGAGGAATATCCCTCCCGTGCGTTGTCATCTCACGGTAAGAACGTTAGGGTCCCGCGTCGCCACTTCCAGGTCGAGCAGGTAGGATCTCTTCTGATGTGCTGACTTTCGCTGCTCAGACTCTAGGCGGACGAATGATGAGGGGGAACAGCCGTCGGAGTAAGAGATCATCAGTCTGGACGTGACGCCTGCTCCGAGTGAACTCCAAGCTTCCAGGGACCCTTCCTATGCGCGAGACCGGGGCAACCAGATTGCTCGGGGAGATGCCTCCGAGCGCCACGGGGCCAAGCGGAAGGTTCCGAGGGAGCAGATACTCCTATCTTCGACGAAGGCTCAGACCACTGAGAAGAAGCGGTTAAAGAAGGCGGGGGTCTCCCGTCCGGCCGAGGAGCGTGCTCGCCCGACCGAGGGGTGCACCCGCTCGGTCGAGGAGCGTCCAGCCGAGAAAGTCCGCTGCCAGGATCTCCTGCCCGTCGAGCCGGAGGCAGCTACCGCTATTCGGGGAGGTGTTACCGAACCTGACAAACTGCAGAATGAGGCAGCGGCCTCTGAATTCTCGATCGAAGTTAGTGGGGTGCGGGACGAGGCAACATCCCAGTCTGTGCCGAGCGTTGTCGTCCCGGAAGTGGGGACGCTCGGGGGAGATGTTTTAGTCCCGACTCCTCCAGAGAGGATTCCTCCTCCTTCGATAGGTGCACCTATCATCCGGGCTTCTCTATATCAACGGTGCCGATCCTTGGTGCCTTCGCTGAATCAGGAAGAAATCAGACGCGGTCCCCCCTCTTTACTCTTTGAGAGGGTCAGGGAGGGCGGTCTGATCATGGCCCAGCTGGGGCCGAGATAAATGATTTCTTTGCTCGACGGGACAGTGAAGAGAGGTCCCATTCTTGGGTTTGTGATGAGTCTGACCAGAAGATCAGTCAATTGGCTTCCGATCTGGATGTCTCTCGGTGTGAGGCCACCTCGTTCCGGGCTCAGCTCCGGTCGAGCCAAGAGGAGGCTCGGATGCTGGTTGACCAACTGGCCCAGGCTCATTATATGGCTGACCTGAAGCGTGAGCTCCTAGAAGAGGAGCGTTAGTCTCAGGTCGAGCGCTTCGAGCAGTGGAGGGCCGAGTGGGGGAGGAAGCCAAGGTCTTAGACCGAGCAGATCCTCGAGGCTGAGGCGAAGCTGTCCCAGACCGAGAGGAAGTTGCTTGAGGCCGAGCAGAGACTAGCTGAGCTTGAGAAGGAGGTTGAGCGAGCCGAGGCGGGGGTGATCGAACGATACAGAAGTTCGGAGGGCTATCGTGTAGCTCTCGAGGAGGCCGCCTTATCGTATTATGAGCCAGGCTACCGTCTGGGGCTGCGGAAGGGATTTGCCCAAGGTTACCATCGAGCGGTCGTTGAGGCCCAACAGCAGGTGTCCGATGAGCTTGTCTTTCCCTCCGGGCAACGCTACCACTCGGGCGCGGATACCACAGATTCTCCTTCTTCGACATCGAGCGAAGGAGGTAATGGGGATGCCTACAGCTCGACAGAGGGATCGCCAACTCCGGTCACCTCTAGAGGGCACGCGGTCATGACAGTTCCCACACAAGTGGGGTCAGTGTCTGGACCGGCCGTCATTGAGGGTACCGGGGGCAGATCCCTTGGCGTTGAGGATCCTCCAACTACGAACCTCAAGAAAGGCCGTGGGGCTCTCGGAGTCCCCCAATTTCCATAGACTAGGAGGAATTGTTCCCTTTCTTTTTTTTGTGCAAGGTTGGTGTAATGCCCCAGAATTTTTATAAATTATTTTTGATGAATTTAGGAATTTTTTGGAATTATTAAACCTCCAAATGAACGAATAAATAAATATGGGGTCAAATAAATTATTATTTAGGCCAATCATGATAAACAATTAACCTAGCCTAATTAATTAAAGCCCAAAGGGTTTAAGGACCAAGCCCATGAAGTTTGGCCCATGTTCTAGATAGTTAATTAGCATACTCATGGAATTTAGGGATAAATACACCTTAAATAAATAATACAATGGATAAACCAAAATTAGAGTTTGAACTCATTTCAAATTCGGCGCCCAAGATCTGTAGCGGTCTATCGTGCAACCACTAAATGCCATCAAGCGGCCCATTAAGCGACCGCTACATTCTATCAGTTCCGTGAAGTGAAGAAAGAGCAAAAAGATTGGATTTTTGATGAATTATCTCCTAGAGATCGAGATGGGTGGACTAGTAAGCATCTTAAGGACTCTACGAAATCGATCTAAGGTTTAATAAGGACTCTAGGATCGATCTAATCCTCAAATCCTAGCAAAACTCTATAAATAGAACCTAATTTTGACCTACGCGACACTTACATTGGATAGCGTGAAACCAAGGTATGACGATGTTATTTCAGGTAGGTTCTTTAGAAGCTTTTATTGTTAATATATAGAACTAACATCTCCCAAAATTTCGTGCTAGGAGATCAAGCACACAAGGAGATAGAAGCCTGCAAAGTTGCTGGTTCCATATTAGCGACCCAGGAAACTGTGCAAAAGTCCGGTGAAGATCAAGGAATTAGGGTACCAAAATGAGGTAATTAGCATTAGTGCCTTTAGAAATTTTTGTTCCTCTTAATATCTACTTCTTACCCTCCAGATTTCATGTCTTTAGGTCAAGAGAGTAAGGAGTTAGAGCAGCGTGAAGTTGTTGATTTACCATAGGAAGTTCAGGGATTAGGGTTAACTTCCAGTCCAAAATTCCAAGACTAGAATCCTTAGCAGAGGTAGGTCATCTCATGAACGGATGAAATATCATTCTAGGGATAAAAACCCTCTGGTTTTACTCAATTTCATGCTTTATGTGTGGAGAATTTTATGTTTCAAGAGGACCTATGCATTTAGTATGTCATACATGCATATCTCTTAGCCCTAATGAACTAAAGTATTTCTTCTGTCATGATACATGATTCCCATGCATATTGTAGCCTATTTCTCATTCTAGCATGTAGAAGTTTTATAAATATGTTGATTTCCAGACATGATGCGTTTAGACATAGTTTTTTCTTAATTAAGTTTACTATCAGTCGTGCTCTAGCGGCCTAATGTTCGACCACCAACCTCGTGCAGCGGCCGTACGATGAACCGCTATACACTCTGTAAACTCGTTTATTTATGAAATCCCTGGCGGACTAGAAATAGACTATTTTTATCTCTCTGGCGGCCTTGCGATAAACCGCCAACTCGCTATAACGGATCTATGATAGACCGCCAATGTTCTATTTTCTGTCAACCCGAGATAGATCAAGAACAGTCCATTTAACCTATAAGTAAGCCCATTTAACTATGTTCTAACTTGTCTTAATGTTATGAACTACTCTGAGTTTTATTTTACTGATTCAAAACAGTGATTTAATGTTCTTTATGGTTCTTAGGATTATTTTAAACATATGATAGTTTCTTGCCAAAAACCTTATAGTCTTGTATTAAATTATGGTTTAAGTGCTTGTATGAACGAGATTGAATGTTGGTTTCTCACTGTACACATTCTATTCCTATCTCAGAGTCATTTCTGTAAGTTCATGGCATATATTCCGGTATATGGCCATTAGTTACACACTTTGCACTTATACGAACATAATCTTGAACATGATAACCTCTCCTTTGGATATTCCTTCCAATGGACTAAGAAATCTTGTTTCAAGGCCTCCGTAATTCTCCGCGAGCCTAGGATTCCCACTAGGACACCGAGTTAGTTGTACCATTAAAACCCAATTGTCTAGAAAGCACTACCGATGTTTTCTGATTTTGATTCTGTAAACGGTTCAATACTCGATCGCTAAAGCCCATTAACGGTCCAGTATCTGACCGTCACGTCATCTGAGTCCAATTGATTTCTTTCTGGATTCAGCCCATTCTAGCGGCCCAATACTAGACCGCCATATCAATATAGCGGCCCAGTTATAGACCGCTAAGTTTTCTGAGTTCCATTAACCCAAGGTTTGACTAAGGGTTAATATCTATATGATCCTAGAAAGACTATTGAATTTCTGGGACATGTCACCTTAATCAAAAATGATTTGACTAAATTATGAAAGTTAAGAAAAGTACTGTTATGCTGCCGATTTATTTCCATGGCATAACCTAGTTATTTAAGGTATTTATTGGAATTCCTTATTTTCTTGTAGAAGCGTTCATATTTTTTGTTACTTTATCATGAGTTTATCATTGAAATTGTACATTCTTGGCCACATTATTTACATGCGTGGAAGTAGCTTGATTTATACTTGAAGATGTAGTTCAAGCACTGATTGTGTTCAAGGGCTCTATGCTAGTCCCATTGGCTGATTGTCAGAAACATACTATTATAAACCATGGGATATGATGCTACTGGTGTCACATTGCACCGGGAGTACTTTCTTTATAAATAAGTGAAATGTCCACGGCAATCACGAAAATATTCACGACTTGTGAAAATATCCATAGAAATTTATGAAGTACTTGTTACTAAGTGAAGAGTATATTCTTGCTTGACTTGCTAGTACATTCTTGTAACATTCTTGAAAGGCCATAATTACATTCTTGCTTGATCATGCTTGCTCAATCATATCTTAACTTGGTCATGTCTTGTTACTTTGGTTTATTTACATGATTTACCGCATTCGCATGATTTTACCTTATTCTTTAGAGCTAAAATGCTAATCACTTTAATATTGCCAATCATGTTGATGCGAAGATACAATCTTTTCAGGAGATGCAAGTAGTTCGGATTCGGATTCGAGTTATTCGAGTGATGGGTCTGATAGCGAATGAAAGTCTCATAAAATTGTGAGAGAAGACTTAGGAAGTCAATAATGTCTAGATCGAGTTCATGTAATTTTCTCTTTATTACGTCAACTAGATTTGGAATCGTCTATGTACTTGGATTTTTATCATTCTTATTATTAATGGAATGAGAAGTTGATTAAATTATTATGCAATTGCATCTTATGTGTGATTGTCTTGCGCTCTGATTATTCTTGGTTGCAAGAGACTTACCATGCCGGCTGTTCACGATTCCCGAAATTATCTTCTGCTATATTAAAAGCTCGGGGCGTGACAGTTGGCCCTTGTGATATGTAATGGCAGTAGTATTTAATACAGAGTTGACTATTTCTTACCACCTTTGATGCAATTGACCACGTATCTATAGTTGCTAAAAAGGTGGGGCTTTTATTTGCGGATATCTTGCGTGCGGCGACTATCGCAGTACTGGCGCCTTTCCGACTTACCATGCCTTGAATGACTTGCTATTTCACGCGTCCCAGGGGAGAGGTCATTGGAGGGAGAGCAACTGCGCTTGGGGAAGGGTTGCCGCCTTTTGCATTTTTTTGAGGGGAGGATCATTTAAGGCAAGCGTTCCCCCTACCGGCCTATAAAAAAGGTCCCGGAGGGCGCCTCCACTCCTTTTCAATGCTTAAGGCTTTTATTGCAGTTCTTCCTCTTTCTCCCTTCTCACGAAGTGCCTGTCTCTGTGCTGGGAAGTTATCAGCGAAACATGGAAGGCGATGCGGAAGATGATAATCCTGGCGGCCGCCACAGACGCTCGTGCTACATCGGCGTGGAAGAAGGGACAACGATGGGCGGGCGGCGTGCAAGAAGGGATAGCGCGTAACAGCGCGCCTATTCCCGACCGCTGGACCGCCGCCACCATCTTAGGAGGAAGGTAGATGCGGAGGGAGGTTCGAGGAAATAGGGCGTCTGGCACGGCGGCCTCGCCCTACTCCTTCCTCACCTTGGCCCACATCTCCCTCCTCTTCCATCCCCGCCGTCCTCTTTCTCCCTCTTCTACTCTTCAACCAACTTCTTCCCTCTTCTTTTACTCTTTGGAGGATGCCTTCGTCCTTGCTCGCACCACTTGAGGGTGCTTGCTTTCTGTTCGTGTAGTAACTCGATAATTTTTATATGCATTTATAAAAAAAAGGAAATAATGAAAGATAAAAATAAAATGAATTATGAATATTTTTCTATTAAGCATGAACCCTATCCCACGTGTTAACACGAACGGTGAGATACGCGATATGATTTCGAAAAGATGAAGACGTCGACATCCGATTTTTATTAGATTTAATCTAATCCCACTTAATGGATGATGTCATTCTCACAGCATTGAATAAATGAGGTCATTGATTATGTCATTCACATAGTGGAACAAAGTTGGTGTAATAGTGGAACAAGGTTGGTGTAATAGTGGAACAAAGTTGGTGGAATAGGGAAAGTAGGTGGGAGATTTTGGCCTATAAATAGGGCTGGGCTCTTCCTACTTAAAGCACAAATCTATTGGGAGGAATTACTGGTTGGAGAGAGGGAGAAAGCTCGAAGTTGGAGGAGTATCGAAAGCGTTCTTTGTTCTTAAATTTCTTCTTCTTTGATCTTCAACGAGGTAGGTTTTCTCTCAAGCGAAAACTTAATTAGATCTCCATATATGTTTATTTGCATTAGTATTTTGATTCTATGTAAAATTTGCATGATCATGTATTTATAGCATATTTTAAGATTTAAAGTTCAAAAATGGAAGTTTTTCATTAGCATAACGTGTTTCAATAATGTGGATCACATATGGACCATGATTTGAATACGGTAACCACGCCTGATTTACCTCGTTTATGTGCGTTATTTCTAAACTTAAATTTTGAAATTTAAAATCATGTTCTTACCTTAAGAATACTATCAACAAAGAAATGACTAGGTGAATGAACTTGTAAAGCTATCGTTAATTGTCCAAACGACTATGCTCTAATTTTCGTAGAATTTCTATACATGATTGACCCTATCTATTTGATTTAAGCTCTATCTGAAAGCTTGACATCTTCTTTCAAATTTTCTTTATACAAGAACATCTTATGCAATTGGAAGCTTGACATCATTTTTCAATGTCTTTTCCTTCATTGAAATTCTTTCACAAATGAACATGTTAGAATATACAAGAATGATTTCCGTTCGATTTATGTGTTTTCGTGTCTTCAAAAAATCGTGTAGCTAGCAAGTTCACCAAGAAGAACCGGTGTCTAAGACTAGAGGTCCACGGGCAAACGCATTAAGTGGATAAGTGGTTACTTAATTAGGACCTCATGAATACGAGGGGAGCCTCCCACTGTCCCACCTCTTATATGACCGCGTTTTCTTTGATTTTCTACTAATTACCCAATTGAGAAAAATATGATCTAAACTTATTTTACAAGATTTTCCACGAGAGTTGATCGCGCCTTGACTGGAAATTCATTCTCTTTATTTGTCTTATTATCGTTAAACATGATGCCTTAAATCATCCTTGAACTTCCCTTATAAACTTCATTCATTCTTCATACTACATGATTTTTCTTCATACTACATGTCCTTGGAAATGAAAATTTTACTAGATCTATACTTTAGCCATAAACTATCATTTAGGAGTGCAGGAGCTAAGTGCCATGCAGGATAAAGTGCTACGTTATGGGAGCCACCTCTTTTAATACCCCAAATTCTTTAGAAATTTATTTAGAAAGTTATTTGAAATTATTTGGAATTTATTTTAATTAATGACAATTATTCAAAATTAATTAGATTAATTCTTTAATAAATAGAATAAGTCACTTTTCAACTATTTTATAAAAATCAATAAAAATCATATTCTTGTAGAATCAATTGTATTTAACAATATTTCCTTCTGTGGCCAACCCTAAGAAAATCATTTATTAGGCCGAATTAGTGGATTAAGTCTTCCGAACTTAATATTTAACTATTTACGGAATATTAGATGTTGAAATTTTGTTTACATATAAAAATTCATAAAAATAGTAATTAAATAATAGATGCATCGACTAACACTTTTGTCTTCTATGACTAAGCCTAATAAAATCATTATCTAGGCCTAACCAATGGGTTAAGTCTGACTTTCAACCCACCTAACCCGAAATTCGTGTTCACTATTCACCCCATCTTAAAACATCAAATTAGAGCTTGTTTCTCAACCAAATGAGGTGATTCTAGAGGCAAATGAAAGGTAATACATGGAGGACTAATAGCCCTCTATCAATCAAACCAAACCCTAACCCTAGCATATGGTGGCGGCCGAGTTTGGTGGAAGTCAACCTTGGCGGTGCCATTTTCAAACACCACCTTGCGTGGTCAATTTCTCCTAACTCCGAAGTCTCCAGAAGCTCTATGAGCTATCAAAATGAAGCTCAACGAGTCGACTTTCATTTGGTGGCTGTGGTGTTCGCATTGGATTCAGATCTAGGAAGTTCTTGGTCGTTTAGTGGAGGTGGGTCGGCTGCCATCGTCCTCCTTCCTCTCCTCTTTGATCCTTCGATTGAGGTAGGTTTCGTTAACCAAAATCAGCTTATGAATATATCAAATTGTTCCTCTCGACGAGATCTTTCCAGTGATTGTAAAAGCCCTAAATTTCATTAGGTATCCGAGGAGATATCGAGGTTTTTCTAAGGTGTTATCCGGTTCGTTCTTCATTCTAAGTCGTGCTTTTGTTCTTCCAAATCAGGTTGGTAATCTTAACCAAAATTCGTAAATAGATAGTCTATCTTGATCAGCTCGACGAGCTCTTTCATTTGGCAGTAAAAGTCCCAATTTCTATTGGGTATTCAGGAAGTTATCAAGGGATCTTTGAGGACTATCAATGATCGTTGGGTATTCTTGTAGCTAGGTTTGATCTTCATTTAAGGTAGGTTCTAACAGACCTAACTTTAATTATTATACATGAATGGAATCCTCATCATGTTAGCTTCCTTTTAACGTTGAAAGCCTTATTTTTTATCAATCATACTAGGTTAATTTCTCGATTTAGTAAGCATATGTCTATGTTAGGGTTTTAAGTGCACCTTTTAGGATTAAGCTTGATTTCACGTGGATAATCACAGGCTAAACTTAAAATTGAGCATACCATCTTGTGCATCTTCCTCTTATCTTTCCATTGATATCTTGTTTGCTGAATTTCATCAAGAATTTCCATTGATATCTTGTGTATCGTCCTCTTATCATATTATTTCATATAATAGAGAATAAAAGCATATAAAATATATATATCCAGCATGTTAAAATATTCCTAATATCTAAAAATTCATGAAAAATATATTCTGATATTATCAGCATGTTGAAAGTTAATTTCTGTGAATTAATGATAGTTTTAACTCATAGAAATCTATTTTTATCTATATAATAGAGAATAACTGCATATAAATTATATATCTAGCATGCTAAAATATTCCTAATATCTGAAAATTCATGAAAAATATATTTTGATATTATCAGAATGTTGAAAGTTAATTTCTATGAATTAATGATATTTTTAACTCATAGAAATCTATTTTTGTCTATATAATAGAAATAAATGCATATAAAATTATGTTAGTATGTTAAATTATTTCTTACAGCATGATAAAATTCTTCACAGCATGACAAAAATTCTTCCAGCATATTAGGATGATGACAGCATGATATAAATGATTTTTAGTATATTAAACTATTTATCAGCGTATTTCTCCTATTAAATGGATGATAGAATATTGAAAAAAATTACTTTTCAGCATGATAAAAATATTATTGTTATCAGGAAAAATAAATAATCAGTATGATAACTTACTCCTATTAATTTATCCAAAAATTACGTAGAAAACTCATTATAACGTATTACGTGTTAGTTTTAACGCCTAATAATGTATTTTTAGTGTGTTAAAAAATTAATTCTAGCAAGAAAAATATATTTTTATCACCTTACCAGTGGAATCATGTACTGGAGTTATTTTAACATGTTAGAGATATTTTCATCATGCTAGGATTTATTTCTATGAATTAAACTAAATTCTTAGCAATTCACTAAGATAATACAAAATAAATCTTTTTGTTTAAGAAACTAGTTCCTTGATATTAAAAGACCCTAAAACAACCCCAAAACTTGTTAAACCAATGGAACACAATGTTAAACTATGGAGTTAAGAGTATTCTAATGATTGCATTTTCCTACTTATCATTCGTTCTTGAATTCCACGACTTAATTGTCGTTAAACATGATGCATAAATTTAACTCTCTACTCTTCTTGTTACTCTGATGTTTTGTCAGATCTTTACTTTTTACAATTTAGTTTATTCCTTAAAATTCATTGGCCATGATTACTTGAGAAAATGTCTAGACAACTTGGGATCCTTGATCCAATAAATCAATGCCATCGCATCATAGGGGCCCGGTCTGGTCCTGATGAGAGCGCCCGAAAAATAAGTGAGCCCATGGGATGTTAATGACATGGTGAGGTATTGAACCGAGTACTTGACTAGTGTGACGTCTACGACATTCAATCTATTATTATTCTTGTACTTGATCGTGAATTACTTCATGTTTTAAATACTTGCTTGTTGGCCAATTATTATTGCAATTGCTCTTATTCAATTTCTTGTACTTGTCATTATTGTTAATTGTTATCTTTTAATTCTTGACCTTGCGAGATCTTATTATATTGTCCTTGATCTCGTTATTTATTTCCTTGCTTATCATTGCATACAACATGTAATTAAGTCATTAACTACGTAAATTTACCTGTTATTACCTACTGAGCGTCAGCTCATATTGTTATTTTTCCCCCTTTCCAGGTTATTCAGGTGGTGACGGTTACACAGACGGGGAGGGACATGAGTGATTCTAGAGTGTACTTGTACCTAGATGCCTACTGAGCGTCAGCTCATAGTTTTGGGAGTTATGTTTGATCGTGTTTAAACAGTGTTGATCATTGTAATAAAAGTATTCCTTCCTTAGCAATGTTTATTGTTAGTTTAGAATGAATGTTATTTCTAGCTCGTTATTGACTGTACGTCCCGATATTCCGCGTCGGGGCGTGACAGTTTAGGTGGTATCAGAGCCTAGGTTTAATAATCCTAGGTTTTCTAAGTGTCATCTTAGGACCCCGACCTCGTCTAAGTTTAAGGACCTGACTTGGTGAGATTGGGTAGAACTCAGGTTAAGTTAATACCTTGCTTGTGAAATTAACTATCTTATGACCCTAAATGATCTATTTCTTATGTAGGCATTTGAGATGGCAGCTAAACGTGCGGAGTGGAGAAACTTGCAATGCACGATTCAAGGCCTCACGCAGGCGTTACAACAAGTGGCTCAAGCTGGAGCTGTAAATCATGGCACGGTGATCTATACCGAAACTTCCAAGGGATGAATCCGCCAAGGTTTGCTGGTTCGACTGACCCCGACGAAGCCGAGCACTGGCTAGACGAGATGGGAAGGATCTTCGAAGTTATGCAATGCACCAACCAAGAGCGTGTCCTTTTATCTACTTTCCAACTAGAACGTGATGCACGTACTTGGTGGGATTCTATCAAGGCGACTCTGGGTGATCAGCAGGTTACGTGGGAAGAGTTCGAGGAATTTTTCAACGGCAAGTAGTTTTCTGACCGGGTACAAGAGAAGAAAGCGGCGGAGTTCGCGGCCCTGAAACAACGAGGTCTGTCCATGGCAGAGTATGAGGCTCAATTTTCACGACTTTCTCATTATGCTACACACCTTATTTCCACCGAGAAGATGAAGGCGAAGCATTTTCTCAACGGTCTGAGGCTGCATTATATTAATCAGTTGGCGCCGATGGAAATCTCTACATATTCTAAAATGGTAAGGAAAGCGCAAGTCCTGGAAGATACCTTAGAGATGACGGAGCGAATCCGTGGAAAAGGCACCAAGAAAGAGCAACCGAAGGATTTCAAGAATGCTAAACCCGGATATGGCATTGGCAAGAAGAGGCCCGTGAGTGGGTCTAGTTCGTGGACCAAATCTGGAACGTGGAAGGGCAAGATGCCAAAGCATGAAGACAAGAAGCCTAGCCCTGTTGTACCGTTCAAGGGCGTATGCAAATTCTGTGATCGTCCTGGTCACAAAATGGAGGAGTGTTGGCGCAAGCTAGGCGCCTGTTTGCGTTGTGGAAGCAGGGAGCACCGTATCCCTAACTGTCCCTTATTATCGGAACAAGCTACCCCGGCGAAACCTCAAGTCTTCAAGAAACCACAAGGCAAGCTCCAAGCTCTGCATGCAAATGAAGCAGAAACAGCCGAGGATGGTGGACTCGTCGAAGGTACTCTTATTATACTCGACAAGCCAGCATTTTTGCTTTTTGATACTGATGCAACACATTCATTTATTTCTCAGAGATTTGCTAAGTCTTTAGCTATGAAACCTGTTCTGATGAATTCTCTGTTAGAGATATCAACCTCTATTGGTTCTAGATCGGAAATTCAGCTTTTCTATCCTTCTAGTAAGGTTATGATTGATGAGCAGAATTTACCAGCTGATTTAGTTTGCATAGATATGAAGGATTACGACGTAATCCTAGGAGCTGATTGGTTGGCTAAGTATGAAGCCAATGTTCATTGCAGTTCTAGCTCAGTGTCTTTTAGTAGGCACCCGGAGTTATCTTTCATAGGAGTTAGACATCATAGCTCTATGTCGCTTATTTCAGCCCTTCGTGCTGATAAGCTAATGAGGCGAGGATGTGAGGCATTTCTAGCCTTTGTCCATGCTACTCCTGAGCAGCAGATTGAGATTAAGGACATTCCTGTTGTCCGAGAATTTCTTGATGTCTTTCCAGAGGAACTACCTGGACTTCCGCATGAGCGGGAAGTAATCTTCTCTATTGATGTTTTTCCTGGCTCATCTCCTATTTCTCAAGCTCCTTATCGTATGTCTCCTGCGGAGCTGAGAGAATTGAAGCAGTAATTAATGGAATTATTCGAGAAAGGTTTCATTCGTCCGAGTACTTTCTCTTGGGGAGCCCCTGTATTGTTCGTCAGGAAGAAGGATGGTTCGATGAAGCTGTGCATCGATTATCGGCAATTGAATCAGTTGACTATCAAGAACAAATATCCATTGCCAAGGATCGATGAATTATTTGACCAGATAGCGGGAGCTCATTATTTTTCCAAGATCGATCTTCGATCAGGATATCACCAGTTGCGGATTAAGGAGGAGGATATTTTTAAAACGGCTTTCCGCAGCAGGTATGGTCACTTTGAATTTGTCGTTATGCCTTTTGGTCTAACGAATGCACCAGCAGCTTTCATGCAGTTGATGAACAGTGTGTTTAGACCCTATCTTGATCAATGGGTCGTGGTATTCATCGATGATATTCTGATTTATTCTAAGAATAAAGAGGAGCATGCCGAACATCTGAGAACGGCATTGCAGTTATTAAGAGATCACCAGCTGTATGCCAAGTTCAGTAAATGTGATTTCTGGCTGCAAGAGGTGTCCTTTCTAGGGCATATTATTACCAAAGAGGGCATCTCTGTTGATCCTTCGAAGGTTGAGGCAGTGAAGAATTGGGAGCAGCCCACTAGTGTGACTGAAATCAGAAGCTTCTTAGGCCTGGCAGGCTATTATCGCAGATTCATTCAAGATTTCTCCAAGATTGCGGTACCTCTTACCAGATTAACCCGCAAGGAGAACAAGTTCGAATGGTCAGAAGATTGTCAACGAAGTTTTCAGACTTTGAAGGAATGCCTAACTACGGCACCTATATTGACTTTACCTTCTGGTGAAGGAGGTTTTGTGGTCTATACTGATGCATCTGGAATTGGTCTAGGCTGTGTGCTTATGCAGCATGGGAAGGTGATTGCCTATTCTTCTAGGCAGTTGAGGAAGCATGAAGAGAATTACCCTGTTCATGATCTGGAACTTGCAGCAGTTGTGTTTGCTTTGAAGATTTGGAGGCATTATTTATATGGTGAAACATTCACGATATTCTCCGATCATAAGAGTTTAAAGTACTTATTCTCTCAGAAGGAACTCAATATGCGGCAGCGCAGATGGTTGGAGTATTTGAAGGATTTCGACTTCTCGATCGAGTATCATCCCGGTAAAGGCAATGTTGTGGCTGATGCATTGAGTCGGAAGCCTATAGCTAAATTGTCCAGTCTTATGTTGCATGAATGGAGGCTACTAGAACAGTTAGCTAGCCTGGATCTTAATGTTGACAATGATCGGGTGATGATTGCACAGATTCAACTTAAGCCCGAATTGTTGATAGAAATCAAGTCTTTGCAAGATAATGATCCCGAGCTGGTAGAAATCAAGGGAAGCTTGAGCAGTAGACCGGATTTCATGATGGCTGATGATGGAAGACTGCTATTTCAAGGACGAACGTGTGTACCTGATGTAGCTGAGATCAAGAACAAGATTCTCGACGAGGCTCATAGATCCAAATACACGATTCATCCTGGAGGTACTAAAATGTTCAAAGATTTGAAAAGATCTTTTTGGTGGCCGAATATGAAAAGAGAAGTGGCAGACTTTGTGAGTAGATGCTTGGTTTGTCAGCAAGTTAAGGCTGAACATTTCAGACCGACAGGAAAGTTGAAACCGCTCGACATACCCCAATGGAAATGGGAAAGCATTGGCATGGATTTCATTATGGGTCTACCTAAGACTCGTGGTGGTTTTGATGCAATTTGGGTGATCGTCGACAGATTAACAAAATCAGCCCACTTCTTACCCATTAAGTCTAAATGGACAGTTGATGTCTTGGCAGCATTATATATGAAGGAAGTGGTAAGACTTCATGGCATTCCAGTCAATATTGTATCTGATCGAGACCCCAGATTCACTTCACATTTCTGGAAGGGATTGCAAGAGTCTTTGGGTACTCGTCTGAATTTCAGTACGGCTTTCCATCCACAGACAGATGGACAGACTGAAAGGACCAACCAGATAGTAGAGGATATGCTTCGAGCCTGCATGATTGATTTTGGAGGCAGTTGGAGTGATCATTTGGCATTAGTTGAATTCGCCTACAACAACAGCTATCAGTCCAGTATTCAGATGGCTCCATTTGAAGCTTTGTATGGAAGAAGCTGTCGATCCCCATTGTGTTGGGAAGAGGTAGGCGAGAAGCAATGGCTTGGACCGGATCTTATTTCGGAATCATCACAGAACATCCGTATTATCCGAGACCGGTTACAAGTAGCCCAATCAAGACAGAAGAGTTATGCCGACACAAGGAGAAGAGCATTAGAATTTCAAGTTGGCGAGCATGTATTTCTGAAAGTCTCTCCTACAAGAGGGATTCGAAGATTTGGCATTCATGGCAAGCTTAGTCCGAGATATATAGGTCCGTTCGAGATTCTGGATAGAGTGGGAGAAGTTGCTTACAGACTGGCATTACCGCCGCAGTTATCTGGCGTACACAATGTTTTCCATGTGTCTATGTTACAGAAATATGTGTATGACCCCACTCATATCATTCAGCAAGTGGATTTTGAATTGAAGGAAGATTTGACCTATGAAGAAAGACCTATCAAGATTCTGGACCGGAAGCAACAGCAATTACGGAATCGTTCTATACCTATGGTCAAAATTCAGTGGAGTCGGCGTGGAACCGAAGAAGCCACTTGGGAATCTGAAGATACTATGCGGAAGCGGTATCCCGACTTGTTCTAGGTGAGCTAGTCTTCCCCTATCTCTATATTATAGTGCAGTGAATTTGGAGGACCAAATTCTTTAAGTGGGGGAGGGTGTAATACCCCAAATTCTTTAAAAATTTATTTAGAAACTTATTTGAAATTATTTGGAATTTATTTGAATTAATGAGAATTATTCAAATTAATTAGATTAATTCTTTAATAAATAGAATAAGTCACTTTTCAACTATTTTATAAAAATCAATAAAAATCATATTCTTGTAGAATAAATTGTGTTTAACAATATTTCCTTCTGTGGCCAACCCTAAGAAAATCATTTATTAGGCCGAATTAGTGGATTAAGTCTTCCGAACTTAATATTTAACTATTTACGGAATAGTAGAAGTTGAAATTTTGTCTACCATATAAAAATTCATAAAAATAGTAATTAAATAATAGATGCATCGACTAACACTTTTGTCTTCTATGACTAAGCCTAATAAAATCATTATCTAGGCCTAATCAGTGGGTTAAGTCCGACTTTCAACCCACCTAACCCGAAATTCGTGTTCACTATTCACCCCATCTTAAAACATCAAATTAGAGCTTGTTTCTCAACCAAATGAGGTGATTCTAGAGGCAAATGAAAGGTAATACATAGAGGATTAATAGCCCTCTATCAATCGAACCAAACCCTAACCCTAGCACATGGTGGCGGCCGAGTTTGGTGGAAGTCAACCTTGGCGGCGCCATTTTCAAACACCACATTGAGTGGTCGATTTCTCCTAACTCCGAAGTCTCCAGAAGCTCTATGAGCTATCAAAATGAAGCTCTACGAGTCTACTTTCATTTGGTGGCTGTGGTGTTCGCATTGGATTCAGATCTAGGAAGTTCTTGGTCGTTTAGTGGAGGTGGGTCGGCTGCCGTCGTCCTCCTTTCTCTCCTCTTTGATCCTTCGATTGAGGTAGGTTTCCTTAACCAAAATCAGCTTATGAATATATCAAATTGTTCCTCTCGACGAGATCTTTCCAGTGGTTATAAAACCCCTAAATTTCATTAGGTATCCGAGGAGATATCGAGATTTTTCTAAGGTGCTATCCGGTTCGTTCTTCATTCTAGGTCGTGGTTTTGTTCTTCCAAATCAGGTTGGTAATCTTAACCAAAATTCGTAAATAGATAGTCTATCTTGATCAGCTCGACGAGCTCTTTCATTTGGCAGTAAAAGTCCCAATTTCTATTGGGTATTCAGGAAGTTATCAAGGGATCTTTGAGGACTATCAAGATCGTTGGGTATTCTTGTAGCTGGGTTTGATCTTCATTTAAGGTAGGTTCTAACAGACCTAACTTTAATTATTATACATGAATGGAATCCTCATCATGTTAGCTTCCTTTTAACGTTGAAAGCCTAATTTTTATCAATCATACTAGGTTAATTTCTCGATTTAGTAAGCATATGTCTATGTTAGGGTTTTAAGTGCACCTTTTAGGATTAAGCTTGATTTCATGTGGATAATCACATGCTAAACTTAAAATTGAGCATACCATCTTGTGCATCTTCCTCTTATCTTTCCATTGATATCTTGTTTGCTGAATTTCATCAAGAATTTCATTGATATCTTGTGCATCTTCCTCTTATCATATTATTTCATATAATAGAGAATAAAAGCATATAAAATATATATATCCAGCATGTTAAAATATTTCTAATATCTGAAAATTCATGAAAAATATATTCTGATATTATCAGCATGTTGAAAGTTAATTTCTATGAATTAATGATATTTTTAACTCATAGAAATCTATTTTTATCTATATAATAGAAATAAATGCATATAAAATTATGTTAGCATGTTAAATTATTTCTTACAGCATGATAAAATTCTTCACAGTATTACGAAAATTCTTCCAGCATATTAGGATGATGACAGCATGATATAAATGATTTTTAGTATATTAAACTATTTATCAGCGTATTTCTCCTATTAAATGGATGATAGAATATTGAAAAAAATTACTTTTCAGCATGATAAAAATCTTATTGTTATCAGGAAAAATAAATAATCAGTATGATAACTTACTCCTATTAACTTATCCAGAAATTACGTAGAAAACTAATTATAGCATATTACGTGTTAGTTTTAACGCCTAATAATGTATTTTTAGTGTGTTAAAAAATTAATTACAGCAAGAAAAATATATTTTTATCACCTTACTAGTAGAATCATGTGCTGGAGCTATTTTAACATGTTAGAGATATTTTCATCATACTAAGATTTATTTCTATGAATTAAACTAAATTCTTAGCAATTCACTAAGATAATACAAAATAAATCTTTTTGTTTAAGAAACCAGTTCCTTGATATTAAAAGACCCTAAAATAACCCCAAAACTTGTTAAACCAACGGAATACAATGTTAAACTATGGAGTTAAGAGTATTCTAATGATTGCATTTTCCTACTTATCATTCGTTCTTGAATTCCACGACTTAATTGTCGTTAAACATGATGCCTAAATTTAACTCTCTACTCTTCTTGTTACTCTGATGTTTTGTCAGATCTGTACTTTTTACAATTTAGTTTATTCCTTGAAATTCATTGGCCATGATTACTTGAGAAAATGTCTAGACAACTTGGGATCCTTGATCCAATAAATCAATGCCATCGCATCATAGGGGCCCGGTCTGGTCCTGGGGAGAGCGCCCGAAAAATAAGTGAGCCCATGGGATGTTAATGACATGGTGAGGTATTGAACCGAGTACTTGACTAGTGTGACGTCTACGACATTCAATCTATTATTATTCTTGTACTTGATCGTGAATTACTTCATGTTTTAAATACTTGCTTGTTGGCCAATTATTATTGCAATTGCTCTTATTCAATTTCTTGTACTTGTCATTATTGTTAATTGTTATCTTTTAATTCTTGACCTTGCGGGATCTTATTATATTGTCCTTGATCTCGTTATTTATTTCCTTGCTTATCATTGCATACAACATCTAATTAAGTCATTAACTACGTAAATTTGCCTGTTATTACCTACTGAGCGTCAGCTCATAGTGTTGTTTTCCCCCCTTTCCAGGTTATTCAGGTGGTGACGGTTACACAGACGGGGAGGGACATTAGTGATTCTAGAGTGTACTTGTACCTAGATGCCTACTGAGCGTCAGCTCATTGTTTTGGGAGTTATGTTTGATCGTGTTTAAATAGTGTTGATCATTGTAATAAAAGTATTCCTTCCTTAGCAATGTTTATTGTTAGTTTAGAATAAATGTTATTTCTAGCTCGTTATTGACAGTACGTCCCGATATTCCGTGTCGGGACGTGACACCTCTTGAGGCCGGAATGGCGCAAAGTGCTACATGACGAGAGCCACCTCTTGAGCATGTAGGGGCCACCTCTAGAGTCCTCCATAACTCAATGACTAGCTATGCGCTACACTACGCTTCTTAAGCTTTTCTTGAAACTCGAATTGGCCATAATTATAAATGAATTATTCTAAAAATTACATGGGACTTTAGTCCACCTGATACTCAATGTCCGGCAAACATGGGGGCCCTGATCTGGTCCTAGACGAGTAAAGCCTGAAAGTACTTGTGCCCGAGGGAGTTGAATGATCAGGTGTGACATTGCACCAACTGACATGCAAGATTAAACTAGGTAATTCACTTATTACATGCTTGACTCGTTACATGCTTAACATCCTATACATGACATTTTTGACCGGAGTGGTTAATATCCTTGTTACATGGCCATATTTACAATTCTATACTTGTTATTGATCTTCATGCTTATACTTGAGCTCTATAATATCTATTCTTGAAATTCTTGACTTCCTGATCTTGTTCTCTAATTATCATTTGTTTTATTACTTATTTTATTCTAAAGCATATAAATGATCCAAAGTGCTAATTACTTAAAGTGACCTGGTAAAGAGATATAAGTCCTATTGAGCTTTCTAGCTCACCATGTGCATTGTTGTTAATTTTCAGGAAATCCTGAAGATGACGGGAATGGGCTGGAGTGATGAGAGTGATGATAGTTTTAATAAGTTTCTTTCCCCAGTCTGTCTACTTATAAATGAATGTATCGAGTTTGAATAGTATTGTAAGTCCTTGAAGGATATTCGTTGGAAATGTCAGATTATGAAATAAAGATACGATTTTGTCCATTTGTTGTTCATAATCGTCATTTGTGTCTCTTGATCGACTTGCCCGTATAACTGTTCACGCCTTGATAATTTCACCTTGTTCGGGGCGTGACAGTTTAGTTGGTATCAGAGACTATGGTTAAAAAGAGTCTAGGGCATCAAGGATTAGTTATTGAAAACCCTAGGTTTTTCACACTATAGGACAAACGATAGCTATACTTGACCCATGATATTGGGTAGAGACTTGGGCTAGATATTAAGATATGTAGAGATAATACATTTAATCCCCATAGCTTGTTTTGAAGAAATTCTTAGCTGTTGAAAATGGCCACTGAGCGTGCTCAATGGAGAGAAATACAAAGGACCGTCTAAGGGCTTACTCAAGCCCTACAACAAGTGGCTCAAGGAGGAGTTAATCACCATGGGAGACCTGCACCGCAACTTTAAGAACATGAATCCTCTGAGGTTCAACAGTTCCACTGACCCGGATGAAGCCGAACATTGGGTCAAGGAGATAGAAAGAATATTCTGAGTTATGCAATACTTGGATCAAGATAGAGTTTTGCTTGCAACTTTCCAACTGGAAAGGGATGCAAGAGCTTGGTGGGAATCCGTAGAGGCGACCTTGCCCGATCCCCATATCACTTGGGAGGAATTTTTAGAATATTTCAATGGCAAGTATTTCTCGGAGAGAGTCCAAGAAAAGAAGGCATCAGAATTTGCCACCCTTAAACAAAGAAGTCTCTCTGTAGCTGAATATGAGGCTCAATTTTCTCGACTGGCCCGTTATGCTCCACACCTCATTAATACGGAGACAATGAAGGCCAAGCGATTCATGAATGGGCTAAGGCCCTAATACATTCCCCAACTGGCACCTATGGACATCCAAACATATGCCGAGATGGTCCGGAAGCCCCAACTACTAGAAGATGCCATGGAGATGGCAGATAAAATCAAGGGAAGATTCGTGAAAGAACAAGTCATTAGCGCCGGAAACTTTAAGCCAACATTTGGAAAGAAGAGGCCAAATGAAGGAAGAACCCCTCAACAAGACAAAAAGCCTCGAGATGGAAATAGGCAAGTCATCCCTTATATATCTTCAAAAGATATCTACAAGTATTGTGACAAGGCTGGACATAAGACTGAAGAGTGCTGGAGAAAGAAGGGAGCATGCTTGCGCTGTGGAAGTGGGGATCATCGCATTTCCGATTGTCCCCTTATGAAGGAATCTCCATCAGAGAAGAAAACTCAAGAAGGACCAAGGCGTCAAGGAAAACTCCAAGCTCTGATAGAACCTACACCTACTGAAGAAGGAGGAGTGGTGGAAGGTACTCTTACCATCAATTCTAGAACTACTTTTGTTCTATTTGATAATGGAGCTAGCCATTCATTCATATCCTAGAATTTTGCTACCACCTTACATGAAAAACATGTTCCTTTGAAAACTGAACTTGTTATTTCCATACCTTTAGGAGCAAGCACTAAGCTTAGACATTATTTTCCCTCTAGTGAAGTGTTGATTAGTAGTCATAACTTAGCAACTGATTTGATATGCATGAACATGGAGGGTTATGATGTAATCTTAGGTGCTGACTGGTTAGCCAAGTATAATGCTAAGGTGGATTGCAGGCGAGGAAGTGTAACTTTTGGTGAACCAGAAAACCTTGAACTATCTTTCTCTAGAAATAGACATCATAGACACCCTCTTCTCATCTCTGCCCTTCAAGCTCGATAAATAATGAAGAAAGGATGTGTTGCATTTTTGGCTTCTGTCCTTATAACCGAACCCAAGAAACCCATTCTGGAAGAAATATCTGTTGTTAAGGAATATCCGGATGTATTTCCTAAGGAATTACCTGGCATACCACCCGAGAGAGAAGTTTCATTCTCAATCGATTTGATACCAGGAGCAGCCCCTGTATCCAAAACTCCTTATAGAATGTCACCTACTGAGCTGAAGGAACTAAAAGAGCAATTGATGGAATTATTAGAGAAGGGATTCATCAGACCTAGTACATCACCTTGGGGAGCACCTGTTCTTTTTGTGAAGAAGAAAGATGGATCTATGAGGTTATGCATTGATTATAGACAGTTGAACCAATTGACTATCAAGAATAAGTACCCTCTGCCAAGAATTGATGAACTATTTAATCAAATCTCTGGAGCTCATTATTTCTCTAAGATTGACCTAAGGTCGGGTTATCATCAAGTGAGAATCAAAGAAGAAGATATTTATAAGACAGCATTCAGGAGTAGATATGGACACTATGAATTTGTTGTCATGCCTTTTGGGCTGACTAATGCACCTGCAACTTTTATGCAACTCATTAATAGTGTGTTCCGACCCGATTTAGATCAATTTGTGGTGGTATTTATTGATGATATATTGATCTACTCCAAAACTAAGGAAGAACATGAAGCACATTTGAGGATTGCCTTGCTGATATTAATAGAAAATCAATTATATGCTAAATTGAGTAAATGTGAGTTCTGGTTAGAAGAAGTTTCATTTCTCGGTCATGTGATCTCTAAGGAAGGTATCTCTGTTGACCCTTCAAAGGTAGAAGCTATCAATAACTGGGAAAGGCCTACAAATGTGACTGAAATCCGAAGTTTTCTAGGATTGGCCGGTTACTATAGGAGATTCATCAAAGACTTCTCTAAAATTGCCGTGCCATTGACTAGACTAACAAGTAAGGAAAATTCTTATATATGGACTGAGGAATGTGAGAAGAGTTTTCAGACTCTAAAGGAGCGCTTGACAACTGCACCTGTTCTTACTCTGCCTATTGCGGGAGGAGGATTCGAGGTACATGCTGATGCTTCGGGGATTGGCCTAGGTTGTGTATTAATGCAACAAGGCAAGGTGATAGCCTATGCATCTAGGCAACTGAAGACCCATGAAGTTAATTACCCTGTGCATGATCTAGAATTAGCCGCAGTAATCTTTGCTCTAAAGATATGGAGGCATTATTTATATGGTGAGCAATTCATTATCTATTCTGACCATAAGAGTTTAAAATATCTATTTTCTCAGAAGGAGCTCAACATGAGACAAAGAAGATGGTTAGAATATTTGAAAGATTTTGACTTTTCTATTCAATACCATTCTGGAAAAGGTAATGTTGTGGCTGATGCTCTTAGTAGAAAGCCGAGGGCTCTATTATCAAGTTTGATGATTAATGAATGGCGCTTGCTGGAGCAATTTACAAGATTAAAATTAAATGTGGAATCAAAGGAGGAACGAGTCTTGATTCTTAGTATAAGGGTACAGCCTGGAGTGTTCTCTGAGATAAAAGAGCAACAAGGTAACGATCCATTATTAGTTGAAATTTCTAGAAAATTTGAGCCAAAGGCCTGATTTTCAACTGGCAAATGACGGGAGATTATTATTTCGAGGAAGAACTTGTATGCCTGATAGTAATAAAATCAAGAAGAAGGTAATGGAAGAAGCGCACCAATCCAGGTATACTATTCATCCAGGAGCCACTAAAATGTTCCAAGATTTGAAGAGAATCTTTTGGTGGCCTAACATGAAAAGAGAGGTAGCCGAGTTCGTGAGTCGATGTTTGGTCTGCCAACAAGTTAAAGCCGAACATCTCAAACCAGCTGGTAAGCTAAAACCTCTAGAGATACCGGAATGGAAATGGGATAGTATTGACATGGATTTTATAGTTAGATTGCCAAAGACCCGAAGTGGATTTGATGCTATATGGGTGATTGTAGACCGACTAACTAAGTCCGCTCACTTCTTGCCCATCAAAACCAAATGGACCGTGGATGTTCTAGCTGCCCTATATATCAAGGAGGTTGTAAGGCTGCATGGTATTCCAACTTCTATTATTTCGGATAGAGATCCGAGATTCACCTCCCACTTCTGGAAAGGTTTGCAATCCTCTTTGGGTACTAGGCTGAATTTTAGTACGGCTTTCCACCCTTAGACAGATGGACAAACCGAGAGGACGAATCAGATTATTGAAGATATGTTAAGAGCTTGTATGCTAGATTTTGGGGGAAGTTGGCATGAACACTTGCCATTGATTGAATTTGCATATAATAACAATTATCAGTCTAGCATTCAGATGGCACCTTTTGAAGCACTATATGGTAGGAGTTGTAGATCACCTCTATGCTGGAGTGAGGTTGAAGAGAAGGGATTGATGGGTCCCAATATTATTCAAGATACAACTCATAATATTCAATTGATCCGTGAAAGGCTGAAAATTGCTCAATCACGGTAAAAGAGTTATGCCGATAATCGAAGAAGAGACCTTGAATTTCAAGTGGGGGAGCATATCTTCTTGAAAATTTCACCCACGCGAGGAATTAAAAGGTTTGGTATCAAAGGAAAACTGAGTCCAAGATATATTGGCCCTTTTGAGATTCTAGAACGAATCGACAAAGTGGCATACAAGCTTGCTTTGCCTCCACAATTGGCTGGTATCCATGATGTATTTCATGTATCCGTGCTAAGGAAATATGTGTATGATCCTTTGCATGTGATTCAATTCGATGACTTGAAGCTACAGAAGGATTTGTCTTACGAAGAAAGACCGATCAAGATCTTAGATCGGAAATTTCACCAGCTAAGGAATACAGATATACCGATGGTAAAAGTCCAATGGAGTAAGCGTGGATTCGAGGAGGCAACTTGGAAATTACAAGAGTCAATCAAGAAGAAGTATCCAGATTTGATCTCATGTTAGAATTTTGAACCTTCCATTTGAATTTTTAAATTACTATTACGTGATGTGAATTTGGAGGACCAAATTCTTTTAAGTGGGGGAGGATGTAGCAACTCAAAAATTTTTATATGCACTTATAAAAAAAGAAAATAATGAAAGATGAAAATAAAATAAGTTATGAATATTTTCTGTTAAGCATGAACCCTATCCCACGTGTTAACACGAACGGTGAGATACGCTATATGATTTCGAAAAGACAAAGACGTCAACATCCAATTTTTATTAGCTTTAATCTAATCCTAATTAATGGATGAGGTCATTCTTACATCATTCAATAAATGAGGTCATTGATTATGTCATTCACATAGTGGAACAAAGTTGGTGTAATAGTGGAACAAAGTTGGTGTAATAGTGAAACAAAGTTGGCGGAATAGGGAAAGTAGGTGGGAGATTTTGGCCTATAAATAGGGCTGGGCTCTTCCTACTCAAAGTACAAATCTATTGGGAGGAATTACTGGTTGGAGAGAGGGAGAAAGCTCGAAGTTAGAGGAGTATCGAAAGCGTTCTTCGTTCTTAAATTTCTTCTTCTTTGATCTTCAACGAGGTAGGTTTTCTCTCAAGCGAAAACTTAATTAGATCTCCATATATGTTTCTTTGCATGAGTATTTTGATTCTATGTAAATTTTTCATGATCATGTATTTATGGCTTATTTTAAGATTTAAAGTTCAAAAATGGGAGTTTTTCATTATCATAACGTGTTTCAATAATGTGGATCACACATGGACCATGATTTGAATACGGTAACCACGCCTGATTTACCTCGTTTATGTGCGTTATTTCTAAACTTAAATTTTGAGTTTTAAAATCACGTTCTTGCCTTAAGAATACTATCAACAAAGAAATGACTAGGTGAATGAACTCGTAAAGCTATCGTTAATTGTCCAAACAACTATGCTCTAATTTTCGTAGAATTTCTATACATGATTGACCCGATCTATTTGATCTAGGTCTATCTGAAAGCTTGACATCTTCTTTCAAATTTTCTTTATACAAGAACATATTATGCAATTGGAAGCTTGACATCTTTTTTCAATGTCTTTTCCTTCATTGAAATTCTTTCACAAATGAACATGTTAGAATATACAAGAATGATTTCCGTTCGATTTACATGTTTTCGTGTCTCCGAAAAATTGTGTAGCTAGCAAGTTCACCAAGAAGAACCGGTGTCTAAGGCTAGAGGTCCACGGGCAAACGCTTTAAGTGGATAAGTGGTTACTTAATTAGGACCTCGTGAATACGAGGGGAGCCTCCCACTGTCCCACCTCTTACCTGGCCGCATTTTCTTTGGTTTTCTACTAATTACCCGATTGAGAAAAACTTGATCTAAACTTATTTTACAAGATTTTCCACGAGAGTTGATCACGCCTTGACCAGAAATTCATTCTCTTTATTTGTCTTATTGTCGTTAAACATGATGCCTTAAATCATCCTTGAACTTCTCTTATAAACTTCATTCATTCTTCATACTACATGCCTTTTCTTCATACTACATGTCCTTGGAAATGGAAATTTAACTAGATCTATACTTTAGCCATAAACTATCATTTAGGAGTGTAGGAGCTAAGTGCCATGCAGGACAAAGTGCTATGTTATGGGAGCCACATCTTGAGGCCGGAATGACGTAAAGTGCTACATGACGGGAGCCACCTCTTGAGCCTGTAGGGGCCACCTCTAGAGTCCTCCATAACTAAATGACTAGCTATGCACTATACTACGCTTCTTAAACTTTTCTTGAAACTTGAATTGGCCTTAATTATAAATGAATTATTCTAAAAATTACATGGGACTTTAGTCCACCTGATACTCAATGCCTGGCAAACATGGGGGCCCTGATCTGGTCCTAGGTGAGTAAAGCCTGAAAGTACTTGTGCCTGAGGGAGTTGAATGATCAGGTGTGGCATTGCACCAACTGACATGCAAGATTGAACTAGGCAATTCACTTATTACATGCTTGACTCGTTACATGCTTAACATCCTATACATGACATTTTTGACCGGAGTGGTTAATATCCTTGTTACATGGCCATATTTACAATTCTATACTTGTTATTGATCTTCATGCTTATACTTGAGCTCTACAATATCTATTCTTGAAATTCTTGACTTCTTGATCTTGTTCTCTAATTGTCATTTATTTTATTACTTGTTTTATTCGAAAGCATATAGATGATCCAAAGTGCTAATTACTTAAAGTGACCTGGTAAAGAGATATAAGTCCTACTGAGCTTTCTAGCTCACCTTGTGTATTGTTGTTAATTTTCAGGAAATCTTGAAGATGACGGTAATGGGCTAGAGTGATGAGAGTGATGATAGTTTTAATAAGTTTCTTTCCCCAGTCTGTCTACTTATAAATGAATGTATCGAGTTTGAATAGTATTGTAAGTCCTTGAAGGATATTTGTTGGAAAAGTCAGATTATGAAATAAAGATGTGATTTTGTCCATTTGTTGTTCAAACTCACCATCTGAGTCTCTTGATCGACTTGCCCGTATAACTATTCACGCCTTGATAATTCCGCCTTGTTCGAGACGTGACAGTTCGGCTTCCATCCTCCTTCCAAAGAGTTGGCAGAGGAGGCCTTCTCTTGTTTTCCTTCTTTTTCTTCCTCTGATACCTCTCTTCTTCTTTTTTGTTTCTGAGTTTCTCGAGCAAACGAGGTCAGCTGCCCCGTTATCCGAGCCAGTTTCTACACTGGGTAGAGTTAGTGGCTCGGCTTGAGGGTGCCAGCCATGTCCGCGCCGAGTCATCAGCCCGTGTTGTAGTATCAGTGGATGTAATATTTTTGCTTTTGATATGCGCTGTATTGGCTATGGCCTATCTGATGTATGAAGAGACATTAATGAAAGGAAAATAATTGCCATTTATTACTTACATGTCTGTGAAAAGCTCAAAAGTAGAACTTTCGTAATGTTGTTGCATTCCACGTCCGGGGGATAGGCGTTCCTTCCATGGTAGACAATCGATATGCCCCCTTCCCGAGCGTCTCGACCACTCGGTAGGGACCTTCCCAATTAGGGGCCAGCTTCCCCGCCACCTCCAATGGTCGAGAGGCTTCGGCTTTTCTTAGGATGAAGTCTCCTGGATGGAAACGTCTGTCCCAGACTCTGGCATTGTAATATCGAGTTTGGCGCCGCTAATATTCCATGGCTTGGATGCTTGCGATCTCTCTTATCTTGCTTGCCATATAGAGGTTTTCTAGCAGTTTTTGCTCATTTGCCTCAGGTGAGAAGTTGATGACTCGGAGAGATGGGCTACCGACCTCCAAAGGAATCATGGCGTCCGTGTCATACACCAACTGAAAAGGTGTCTCACCAATGGCAGTTCTTGGAGTCGTTCAGTGTGACCATAGTACGCTCGGTAATTCCTCGACCCGGTTACCCTTGGCCTTATCAAGCCTGGTCTTAATGCCTTTTAGTATAGCTTTGTTGGCATTTTGGACCAGTCTGTTAGCCTGCGGGTGGGCTACCGAAGTGAAATGGTTGCGAATATGAAGGTTGACGCATTTGTTCCTGAAGTAATGGGAATGAAATTGCCGACCATTATCGCTCACTATCACTCGGGGGATGCCAAAGCAACAAATGATCGATTTCTACACGAAACTCCACACGGCCGACTCGGTAATCCTAGCAGTGGCTTCAGCTTCAATACATTTCATAAAATAATCGATGGCGACGATGACGAACTTCTTCTAGGCTCGGGCCGTGGGAAACGGCCCCAGGATATTGATACCCCACCGAGCGAAAGGGTATGGCTCAGTAAGGGTGACGAGCTCTTAGGCAGGTTGATGGACCAGATGGTCGAAACGTTGGCATCGGTCGCACCTTTGTACGTAGGCTGAGCAGTCATGTTGGAGAGTGGGCCACCAGTAGCCTTGCCGCAACAATATCCTGGCGAGCGCTCTCCCTCCTTGATGTGCGTCGTAGACGCCTTCATGGACCTCTTGAATTGCTCAGCCGTCTTCCTCGATACCGAGGCACTTGAGGAGGGGACCAGAAAAAGACCTTCGGTACAAAGCATCGTCCAAGATGATGAAGCACCGAACTTGATTCTTCAGTCTTCGAGCGTCCCAAGGGTTAAAGGGCTCTCGAGAATCTCGGAGCCAGGATATATAGGGGGTCCGCCAGTCGCTTGATAATGCTTGGTCAATGGTCATGATCTCCGCTTCTATGCTCGATCGTTCTAGCTCTTCGAGGAAAATCGATCGTGTACCTTCTGGGGCAACAGAGGAGGCCAATCGAGATAGGGAGTCCGCTCGGGAGTTTTCCTCCCGAGTGATCCGGATAACCTGAAAGCTCTCAAATAATGGGGCTATTCCTTTTACCAGTTGGAGGTATTTGACCATTGGTGCTTCCCAAGCTTTGTAGTCACCGTTGACCTGGCTGGCGACCAATTGGGAGTCAGTGTGGATTCTGACTCGTTCGGCCCCTAGTCGTCGCGCCATCCTAGCTCCCGAGATGAGAGCCTCATACTCGGAGACGTTGTTGGATGCCGGGAAGTTGAACTTCAAGGTGTATTACACTTCTGCTCCTTCCGGGGATCGGAGAAGAATGCCGACACTGCTGCCAGCATAGTTGGAGGATCCGTCGATGAAAAGATCCCAGGTGGGCCCGGGCGTCGACGGATGAACTTCCTCGGTCGAGGCAGTACTCTCTGCGATGAAATATGCGAGCGCCTATCCCTTGATGGCGAGCGGGGATTGTAGGAGATGTCGTAGGCCCCGAGCATTATATCCCACTTGACGAGGCGACCCAAAGCTTCAGGGTGAGCGAGGATCCTCTTCAAAGGCTCATTGGTCAGCACGACGATGGAGTGTCCTTGGAAGTAGGGTCGGAGACGCTTGGTGGAGGTTACCAACGCTAGCACGAGTTTCTCTGTTGTGGGGTACTATCGTTCGGCCTCGCCGAGCACCTTACTGGTGTAATATACTGGTCTCTGCACTCCTGCGTCATCTCGAACTAGGATCGAGCTTACCACAAAAGGGGACGACGAGAGGTAAAGGTGTAGTGTTTTGCCCTGGACCGGCTTCGATAGCATTGGGGGCGAGGCCAAAAACTCCTCCAGTTCTGTAAAAGCTTTCTGACATTCCTCATCCCAAGTGAACGTAGCAGATGCCAATTTGGGCCCTTTCAATAGCTTGAAAAAGGGCAGGCATCGTTCGGCCGCTCGGGATAAGAAATGGTGGAGCGCAGCAATCCGCCCAGTCAAGCGTTGGACGTCTTTGACACATGCGGGTGGCTGCATATTCAGAATAGCTTGGACTTTGTCGGGGTTGGCCTCGATCCCACGCTGAGTGACTAGAAAGCCCAGGAACTTTTTGGATCAAACTCTAAAGGCACATTTTGCGGGGTTGAGCTTCATGTCGTACCTCAGGAGTGTGTTGAAGGTTTCCACCATGTCGGTGAAGTGGTCTTCGGCCTTGGGTGCCTTGACGAGCATGTCGTCGATGTAGGCTTCGATGTTCCGACCGATTTGTCCTTCAAAAATGTGGTTGATCAGCCTTTGATATGTCACCCCAGTGTTCTTCAACCCGAAAGGCATCCGGGTGTAGCAGTACACGCCGAAGTCGGTGATGAAGGCTGTCTTCGCGATGTCTTCAGGATCCATTTGGATCTGATAGTAGCCGGAGTATGCATCCAGGAAGCTGAGCAACTCGTTACCGGAGGTTGAGTCGACTAGCTTGTCGATGCTCGGCAATGAGTACCAGTGTTTCGGAGTGACTTTGTTGAGGTCTGTTGGCCCAAAACGATGGCGGACAAGAAGGGGGGTTGAATTGTCCCCTTGCCAAGATGGTGGATTTTAAAAACTTTCTTGACTAATCACAATAGAATGAATATTAATCGCGTTAATTAACTTAAACAGACGTGAGATTAAAAGAGTTCTCTCAAGCTTTTCGATGTCACTCGAATTAAAAATGCAACTAGTCAAAAAGATTAAGCTTAACACAGATAACGAAAGTAGTAGTGTGCGACGATGCAGTGAATTAAAAATCTATTTAATGGACCTGCGAAGGGAGATAGAAGAAATGATCAATCACACAGGCAATTACACGGAACATGAAGATTTTTAGGTGGTTCGGGACCACGACGGGCTCCCTACATCCACCCCTCACCCAACCGGGTTGGGCTTCACTACACGCTACTTTCGTAGCAACACGGGGTCCAACCACACACACGCTGCTTCCGCAGCAATACCCGCACGACGGCACGAGGTGTTGCCTTAAAACGCTGCCACTGCAGCATACACACACACACAACGTCGGAGAACACATCTCGGACTCGACAGCCACACAGAGTCACAGCTCCATCTTCACACTACCGACCACGGGGAACCTTTCCCCACAATAACAGATAGAACGATGTTAGCTCTGGAGGAATTGCCGCCCATCATGGGAGAATGCGTCTATATAAGCAAGAAGCAAGGTTTGCATAATAAGACCACAAAGCCCATGTTAAAACACTTCTAAACCACACCTAAGACGTGTGGTGAAACCCTAAGGGCAATAGGGTAAAAAGTCAAAGCAATCGGATCTTGAAATGGGCAAAACGAAACAAATCCGGAAAACTCGTTCTGGATGAACCAGAGAAAGTGTCGACTCTTAGAGTCGACACTTTTGTCAAGGTGTTCTGTCCCGAACATAAAATAGCTTCCAAGACAAAAGTGTCGACTCTCAGAGTTGACACTTTTTGTCGAGAGTTCTGCTAGAAGACAAAAATCAACTCACAGGACAAAAGTGTCAACACTTTTTGTCAGTATATCAGAAATCAACGTAGACAGAACCTACTGAAATAAGTATCGACTCCTACAGTCGACACTTTTACTGACAAAACTGAAACCTCAATAAACCTTAAATGAAACCCTATAGATCCTCTCCCAAATATTAAAAACAAATAACCATGTATTGAAACATGGTATTGGCATGAATTAAGCAGCATTCCATCACAAGCCAATGAAAGTAACAAGTAATTGAATTTCAAGCCATTAAGTCCTCAACTAGCAAATGAAATCATTTGAAAGCATGACTAATGAATCAATCCCACTCTAGGCACATGGAAATCCATATAAGCATAAACTTGTACCTGGGATCCAAGAGATTGTAAATAAGAATGAACCTTACCATGTCTCTTACCATGTCATCAAAAATTTGAGAGCAAAACTCCACCTGCATTTTGGAAGCTCAAATTTATGATAAATTCAAGCCAATGAACATGAAGCCTGCACTTATATCTGAAATTCATTATCCATGAGAATTATAAATCAAGGGATATAAATGATCTAGCTTTAAGGCACTTTCAACCATTTCCAGAAATCTCCATCAACCTACAAAATGATATAGTGAATTGCAGCCATATACAAAATTGATTCAAGATTCTCAACCATTTAACCTCATGCTCTCTTTTCAGATAAAGATCCATGCAATACAAACCACCTTGTATTTCAACACTTGATTTCCTCTTACAACCTGCATGTAGATTAGATGAAAAGATAACCTCATAACAGCATTAGGCTAATGCACATGAAGAAGCTCATATCATGACTTATCTTCACATACATCCAGCCAATTCAATGCAATACTTTTCATGAAAATTCAGATGCAATCCATGGCATGTAGTGCAAGTCAAATTTAGTTAAGTCACACAAGAATTAGAAATGCAGTCCAAGAAAAAACTGAGCTTGCACAATCCAATGCAAGCAATCCAAGTTCAGTCCGATGAGGACTGAACTGTATCTGTTACATAGATATAACAAATGCAGTCATTAAGACATGTATGGTTATACATGAAATTCATTCAACAAAATACATCAATTCACATATGAATGGTTAAATCTCATTCAACCTTTCTTCAGCAAGATCAACAAACTTCCAAGTCATTTGAGACCTCAATCACTCAATGCAATCAACAAAGTCTGAGCATATGAACTAATGGTCAATGCACATGAGAAGGTTGGGTTGGTGCACAAGTAAATAGAGTCGGTGCATGTTGTGTAGAACCCATAGATAAGGTCGATGCAATGATGACCAAAGTCTGTGCAATGATTAACAAGGTTGGTGGAAAGATGAATCAAACTCATTTAACATTCATTATGCAAGGCATACTGAATCATTCATCAAGAGACTGACATTCAATAGGAAATTTTCAATGCAAATCAACAAGCCATTCAAATCCCACATCTATCAAACATATATACTAATGCAAATCATAACTCGGGTAAAGCAACCCATGACCCATTACTAAAAGGCCAGCTGAACATACCTCAGACTCAAGGTACGTAATTTTACCATTAAGAGACTAGCTGGGCAACAAGGTGAAAACTAATGCTCAAAGAGCCAGGGGTCGACCCATGGGGTCGACCCTTGCAATGGGCAATATAAGACCTACCATGCCAGTGTAGTACTATCTGAAACCAATCAGGGCCATTTCAACCCTGCAAAGTGCAAACCAGAATATCAACATGTGAGCATCAAAACCTCAAGACATTTTCCACAAAATTAACACAAAGTATTTTCACTTTACAGCATACGTAAAACACACAATATATTGGAATCATCAAAACCATTGTCAAAGACAAAGAGGGGCGCACAGAACCCAATAGGGTCGATGAAGTCCACGCACATTCGCCATTTGCCCGAAGCCTTTGGCACTAATACGACATTGGTGAGCCACGTCGGGTAAAGGATCGGTCGAAATAGGCCGGTTTTATTCCCCTTAAGAATTTGCTCTTTGATGATCATTTGCTTCTCCGGGGCATGCTTTCTTCTACGTTGCTGGATGGGTTTCACCGATGGGTCAAGGTTGAGCTTGTGTACCACCATCTCCCCAGGGATCCCGCGAAGATGCTCATCAGACGATGCGAAGACTTGGATATACTCCGAAAGAAAATCTTTATATTAATTTTGTTCATCAGGTGATAAATCAGCTCCAATTTTTACTCCCAGGGCCGAATCGTCTTTGAGAAAGACCGTCAACAATTCGCCACCAGGCTCGGATGTTGTTGGTTCATCCTCGACTCCCTCGCCCTTTTTATTTTTTCCCTCTGGCCTTATGGCTTCGACTGAAATTATGTAGCACCTCCGAGCTATTGCCTGGTTACCTCGGACCTCACTGATACCGTGTTTAGTGGAAAACTTCATTTTTTGGTGATAGGTGGATGACACTGCCTTTGTCCGGCTGAGGATACCTCGGCAAAAGATGGCATTATAGGTCGATATCCCCTTGATCACAATGAAGTCAACCATAACGGTAACAGTTTTGGGAGGGTTGCCAATGGTGACCGGCAGGCTCAGGGTTCCCTCGGGATAGGTTGCCTGGCCGTTGAACCCAAAAACGGGGGTTGGAACTGGGCGGAGCTTGGATGGATTTTCACCCATCTTGAGGAAGCATTCATACGAAAGTACATCAGGGGCACTACCATTGTCGACCAATATCCTGTCTACGTTACAATGGTTTGTAGTAGCCGATACTACAAGCGTGTCATCCTACGGGGTAGATAACCCTTCCAGGTCTTGGTCAGAGAATACCAAGGCCTGTTGCTCGGTCGCTGGTGGGGCTTTGGGGGGCTCGGAGGGCCTGCTTGCCCATTCAGCGTGACGCTTTCTTCCTCGGCTACTGTCTCCTCCTGATGCCGCGCCGCCAGAAATGATGTTGATGTTGACCCCGCGAGGTTGATTGTCAATCTCCTCTGGAATGCCATGGTCTTCCTTCTGGTGCTCGGACACGTATCGAGATAAGTCTCCTTGGTGGACGAGACACTCGATCTCGTCCTTGAGTTGGTGACAATCTTCGGTATGGTGCCCGTGGTCATTGTGGAACTGGCAATGTTTGCATCGGTTGCGACGCTTGGCCTTCATAGGCTCAAGTTGGCGGAGAATGCCCGAGCCTTTGATGTCCTCGTATATCTCGTAGATAGGAGCGGACCGAGGAGTGTACTACTTATGAATGGAGATCTAATGAATCACCAAGACCCTCAGCACACCTGGACACATAGACCGAGGTAAGACGATATCTCAAGGCATCCAGAACCACTGTCTCGATCTATCCAGAATAGCCGAGACACACACAAGGTCACGTGTCAACCACTGGGTCAGACCGGGTTGATTGGAACCTGACAACGACGCACAAACACCCTTGGCTACCTTACACATTGTCATAGCCCTCATAGGACGTCAGGAGACACCCACGGGACAATGGGCAAACCACAAGGTCAAGCCAAGACAATCAAAAATCAAAACAACGGTAATAGAACTCTCTGGTAGTAGGCGGTCTAATGCCTGACCGCTCAGCAACGTAGGCGGTCAAGTATAGGGCTGCTTACCAGCCACAGAAACGTAGACACTAAGCAGTCGTATGCTGGGCCGCGTGAAAAGATAAATGGTTCATTATAGAGCCGTCATGCGAAAGAGGCGGTCATTCGATAGGCCGCTAAGGCCAGTGAACGACCAATCGGTGCCCCCAAACAAACCACAGGATGGTCTAACACTGAGCTGCCCCATGGACCTACGCGGTCTACCAATGGTCCGCGCAAAGGGACTAGGCGGTCTAGAGGAAGGCCGCTCAATCCAACAAACTTAAAACAGTAACCCAGTCAAAACGGTCAAAACGGTCTAGCAAGAGACCGCTGAAGGCAAAGAACGGTCGAGAGAAGGACCGCTCCATTAACCACCTTCAAACTATTGACTAGAGTCAACGACACTAAGCGGTCTAGCGAAGGGCCGCTTAAAGGAGATGAACGGTCTATCGTAAGACCGCCCAACGAACCAGTGGAACCGAGGAAACTGAACGGTTTCCCACGTGCCGTTCAAAGGATAAAACGGTCTACTAATGGACCGTGAAACACAGACAAAGGGTCCTATGATGGACCGTGCCAAACATGAAACGGTCACAACTTGACCGCCAAAGCTTAAAAATAGTTATTGTTAAACCATTTAGGGCGTCACGGCGAGAAAAAGATGGGATCGGCCGATCTTGGCCTTTCGACGCCCCATTCGCGTCTAAAGGAAGGGGATACAGCCCTAATGACCATACAAGCCTTCCACAAACTGGAAGGGGTCCAAACGACACCAAAAACGCAAGAAACGGGCGATTCTACCGAATCGACCCAAATCGAGTCACCAGGGTTCCCGAGCTCATACCGGCCCCAAATGGCCACCGATCGCTGCAAAACTGACGGAAATGGAATGCTAACATGCTGGGGGTTCCAATGACGCTAATCTAGCTAAAAACCGTTGCCGTTTTCTAGCGAACCCTATGAACTCCCCAAAAGCATGATTTTCCCAAAACAAGCTAAAACCCGCTCGTTCTCGTACCGAACAACCCGAAACTGTGAGGAAATGTAGCAGACAAGTAGGTGATCCGTCTCCCTACCTCCAACGAAGATTATGTGTACCGTAGTGACTAAACCATGCCGAAAACCACGTTGCGAGCTCGACCGTCGGCTTTGAATCCACCATTTGGGATCACGCCAGAAACGGTCCGATCCTCGCCCCATCGCGCACCCGATCACTGCCACAGCATCTCCACCGCCTGCCCCTGCCTCCTCCGTCTGCAGCTGGAGCCGGGAGGGTGGGAGAGGAGAGAAAATGGGAGAGAGAGAGAGTCGCGCGTGAATGAGAAAAGGAAAGAAGAAAAGGAAAGAAAAGGGAAAAAAATTAGGCAATTTTCCTAATTTCTGAAAATTAATTTTTGAGTCGAAAATCCACTAATTTAGAAAAATATGAAAAAATAGTCGAAACGATCCTCGAAAAGAGTACATCCCAACTATAGCGTCCTCGAGTCGATGAACTGAGAAATAAACTCACCACAGTGTTCCGTAACTTGTACGAGAGAAAAACCCATGCGGATCGTAAAACTCAACTCAGGACCTACAAAAGCGATCCGAAAGCACTCCGATAAGGATCCGAAAGATCCGATAAGAATTCAAAATATTACAGCCTCCCCTCCTTCACGAAATTTCATCCTCAGAATTTAAGGAATGGACAAGAAGAAGCAGGGACGAACAAACCCCCAAGACACAACTTCAAACAGCATGAATCTCGAAAAACACAATTCAGAGGGACGCCGCCAGACCATCATCACAAGCACATGCTCTGGATCTCAAGGAAAATCGATCCACAGAACGAGCATGGCACACAAGTGAACACAAGTCTGACACCTCCGAAACAAGGCAACGTCGCTTACATCTCACAGGAAAGGAGACACGACCCATGCCACGACAACAAGTATTGGGAAAATAAAATGACAGACACTGCAAGCATCAGCTTAAACAAGGAAGCATAGTCCTCTCAGCTGACAGCTCGACATCATCGGCTCCAGTGCCACAGGCAACAACGAAACCTGGCACACAGGACGCCAACGATAGCACCAGACCAAAAACACAATCAAGTCAGTCCTCACTCAGATATTACATCTGATTCGAGTCGCATGCTAACTCTACCAGGAAAAAAGAGTACAGCACAACTAACTGACAAGACCATGGTCCACACGAAGCTAGGATAGAATCACAGGGAAACAAAAACAAAATGACAACAGCAGCACTTGCAGGATTCCGGCTCCGTACAGAACACAGAACCACGGAACACAACTGCAAGCTGGGTTACATCAAGGCACAATAACAGCTGAACACATGACTATAATGGACTAGTCATGCAACGAACAACTCACCAAGAAAAGACCCACGACAATAAGAAGGACAATGATATCGAGAAACGCATCTCAAGGACCATGATCACGCCCTAAGAGCACAACACCCAAGAAAGAATTACAGAGCAGAGGGTACTCAACTAGCAGAGATGTCGATAGATTCCCTAATACTCACAAATGCCAGTGCCAACACCATAATGCCTCCAAGAATAACGGCATGACAACTAACAACACCAAGGCACGGGAAGCCAAGATGAAGTCACATCGAGAAGAATAATTCTCTCGACCGGTCAGAATCTTACAACCAACGATCCTCGACCTGTGGGTTATCAGCCCACATGCTTCCACTGCACACTCATACAACGCACACATGCATCATAAAATATCTTGGCATCCGCATCTCAGCACACACTCAGTGCCATAGTAATTCATGAAAATCGCAATATACCATGCCACGAGTACTGATCCTGCGAATAACCGATCACAAGTCGCCTTAGTGTAAACCAAGAAGAGTACTAACTTTAGCACAAAGCACAAAGAAAGGCTAATCTCAGCTTACCATTACGCCCTGAAAGAATAAATGAGCCTTCAGAACACATCGGCCGCTAGGCACGGCACACGACGGCTCTTAACACAAAGATTAGGTCCAAAGCCAAGCAACCGAAGAACAAAGAGGATGATCAGGCTCAAGATAAATGATGTCCACACTTAAGTAGACACATGACAAAGGTCTCACTAAGACAACACTTCCAAGGCTTACCTCGATAAGACTCCACCAAACAAGATGAGAAGAATCAAGCTCACTAATAGTAGCTCACCAGGAAGGAAAATCCTAGGTTCGCTTGAGCATCTTCTCAATCGAGGCAACAAAGCAACCACTTCAACAGAAGCGAAACACCTCAGGAGCTGTACAGACTTAAGCTGGGATGACCAAAATAACGTATGAACGTGTACGACCATCACACCAACTCGAAAAGTCACTAGCCACCTGAACAAACCACGGAAAAATTTTGAATAATGTACTGCAGATTCAAGCCTATCGGCGAACTCTGCCAAGTATAGCATGATCAGGACAAACACCATGATAAAAAAGAGCGTTCCATCGCATCCTAACGATAGCAAAACTATCTCACACAGTGCTGACACAACACACACAAGATAACACACGGAAACAAAGCGACAAAGAATCATGAAATCTAAGCCAGCGAAAGACTGTACTTGACTTTCAGGACTCTGGATACTGTATATCTCGGATTCCCATGTACTTCACACAACAATTGCTCTGATACCACCTGTGACGACCCAGACTCCGGATACCAGATGTACCCGATAGGACTACCGAGTAGACCCAATACCGGTTGGAACCCGTGAAGCCTCCTAAGAGCTGTAAAGCTCCGAAGGGATAAAAGGAATGTCGTGTAGTACATTGAAGTCACAGATATAACAGTAAGTAATTTAATTTCATTATTCAGGTTTGCTAAAGTAACAAAAATAAAATTACTTTTTAATTAACAGTTAAAATTAACAATTATACCAGAGTCCAGTCCAAAGGAACGACAAGTATAGCCCAACAGAAAGAAGAACATACACTGAGGTTGGGGGAAACTCGACGCAGGTACCGCTGGCAACTACGAACATGCCACACCAGGAACTGCGAAGGAAGAAGAGCACCACACCTTAAAAGTAGGGGTGAGCCTCGTGTCACTGGCTCAGTAGGGGTCACGCGGATCCCCACTGAAAAACACGCAGTAACACGGAACAACAGCTAAAACAACAGGAGTAGTAAAGTAGGAAAAGCTAAACTACAACTAGAAAGTTGTAAAAGAAAGCCGTAACGGAAGAAGAAAAGCCGAACCGAATCAGAACCTCGGCTCCTACGCTACTGCAACAGCAACATAAGGGCGAACCCTGATCTCACAGAGTCAGGAGTTACCGATCGGTTGACCAAGCACAAGGCCTAAGGCAAAGGCCTACAAAGACAGGCAAAATACCTAGAAGTGACCTAGACGTACACGAAACACTAAAGCCTACACGACTGGATTTTCGTGCACGCTCCCTAAGCGCAAATGCATATACGACTGGATCGTCATGCATACCACACAGCACTGACCTCGGGGAAGGCCAAGAAAAGACTAACCCGAAGAGGTCACGACGCACGAGAAACGTGGGAGTCACGTGTCACGTGACGGAAGCACCTCCTCACTAGAAGAACGGCTAGATGCGTCCACTGACGTCTTACATTGCACCATAAGTATCTCACTACGGACGTAGAGAATGATGGAGACAGAGATACTCTCTGAACCAGAACGGGAACTACAGTAACGAGTGACTAGATAGGGTCACGCCCACCGACGTTCATCCAAACGCCCCTGACCACGTGTGCACACACCAGCTCACACCTAGAGCCAGGCCTCTAGCTAGTTTCCCCCCAGCAGGACGCTACCGTAAAGCAGGGGCCCACGAAAACTAGCCTAAAAACCATATCTCGGGAACTACCTCAACCACCACTCCCAGGTGGGCCGACACTCGAGGTCGTGAGGCTATGACTAGTGGAAGCGCACTAGACACAGAGACTCAGAAACACGAGTGTTGGAGTACAGACAGGCCAAGAAAGCACTATTGCACGTAGAACGAAGCACCAAGGCAGCATACCAAACTGCCAACAGACTCAGGACAGGAAAATGAGACCTGCTAACACAACGATCCGTGAGTCTCACGACTCGAAGTCAAGATCGTCGCACAACGGCGGAACAAGCCACCAATCGGTCTAATCCTAAGCCAGAGGAAACGGCACATCCACATAAAACGACACACGGAGACCTGAGGAATCACCAAGACCCACAGCACACCTGGACACATAGACCGAGGTAAGATGATATCTCAAGGCATCTAGAATCATTGTCTCGGTCTATCCAGAATAGCCGAGACACACACAAGGTCACGTGTCAACCACTGGGTCACACCGGGTTGACAGAAACCTGACAACGACGCATAAACACCCTTGGCTACCTTACACATTGTCATAGCCCTCATAGGACGTCAGGAGACACCCACGGGACAACGGGCAAACCACAAGGTCAAGCCAAGACAATCAAAAATCAAAACAACGGTAATACAACTCTCTGGTAGTAGGCGGTCTAATGCCTGACCGCTCAGCAATGTAGGCGGTCAAGTACAGGATTGCTTACCAGCCACAGAAACGTAGACACTAAGCAGTCGTATGATGGGCCGCGTGAAAAGATAAACGGTCCATTATAGAGCCGCCATAAGAAAGAGGCGGTCATTCGATAGGCCGCTAAGGCCAGTCAACGACCAATCGGTGCCCCCAAACAAACCACAGGACGGTCTAACACTGAGCCGCCCCACGGACCTACGCGGTCTACCAATGGGCCACGCAAAGGGACTAGGCGGTCTAGAGGAAGGCCGCTCAATCCAACCGACTTAAAACAGTAACCCGGTCAAAATGGTCTAGCAAGAGACTGCTAAAGGCAAAGAACAGTCGAGAGGAGGACCGCTCCATCAACCGCCTTAAAACTGTTGACTAGAGCCAACGACACTAAGCGGTCTAGCAAAGGGCCGCTTAAAGGAGCTGAACGGTCCATCGTAAGACCGCCCAACGAACCAACACAATCGAGGAAACTGAACGGTTTCCCCCGCGCCGTTCAAAGGACAAAACGGTCTACTAATGGACCGTAAAACACAGACAAACGGTCCTATGATGGACCGCGCCAATCATGAAATGGTCACAACTGGACCGCCAAAGCTTAAAAACGATTACTGTTAAACCGTTTAGGGCGTCACGGCGGGAAAAAGATGGGATCGGCCAATCTTGGCCTTTCCACGCCCCATTCGCGTCTAAACGAAGGGGATACAGCCCTAATGACCATACAAGCCTTCCACAAACTGGAAGGGGTCTAAACGGCACCAAAAACGCAAGAAACGGGCAATTCTACCGAATCGACCCAAATCGAGTCACCGGGGTTCCCGGGCTCGTACCGGCCCCAAATAGCCATCGATCGCCGCAAAACTGACGGAAATGGAATGCTGACATGCTGCGGGTTCCAATGATGATAATCTAGCTGAAAACCGTTGTCGTTTTTCGGTGAACCGTGCGAACTCCCTAAAAGCATGATTTTCCTAAAATAAGCTAAAACCCACTCGTTCTCGCACCGAACAACGTGAAACTACGAGAGAACGTAGCAGAGAAGAAGGTGATCCGTCTCCCTACCTCCACCGAAGATTTCGTGCACCGTCGTGACTAAACCACGCCGAACACCACGTCGTGTGCTCGACCGTCGGCTTTGAATCCACCATTTGGGATCGCGCCAGAAACGGTCCGATCCTCGCCCCATCGCGCACCCGATCACTGCCACAGCATCTCCACTGCCTGCCCCTGCCTCCTCCGTCTACAGTCGAAGCCAGGAGGGCGAGAGAAGAGAGAAAATGAGAGAGAGAGAGAGTCGCGCGCGAATGAGAAAAGGAAAGAATAAAAGAAAAGAAAAAGGAAAAGAAATTAGGCAATTTTTCCTAATTTTCAAAAATTCAATTTTTAAGAAAAAAAATCCACTAATTCATAAAAATACGAAAAAATAGTCGAAACAACCATCAGAAAGAGTACATCGCAACTGTAGCATCCTTGAGTCGATGAATTGAGAAATAAACTCACCACAGGGTTCCGTAACTTGTACGAGAGAAAAACCCACACAGATCGTAAAACTCAACTCAGGACCTACAAAAGCGATCTGAAAGCACTCCGATAAGGATCTGAAAGATCCGATGAGAATCCAGGGTATTACACCTAGCCAGTGGTTTAAACATCCCTCCGATGCTGTATTAGCAAAGTCTAAGTCAAAAGTCAAACAAAATTCAAAGAAAAATCATATATTTTTCAAAAAAACTCATAAAACTTCACATTTTTCATTTTCATTTTCAAAAAAACAACAAAAATTATTTTCAAATAATGCCCACTCGCGAGGGCCGCAATGCATAAGTTTAAGTATCAAAGTCTAATCATCGCAGTCACCGTTAAAGTCTAAGCATCACAGTCACAGTCAAAGTCTATGCACATCCACTCCCAAGTCTAAGCATATCATTTCAAGTCCAAGCTCCTACGTCTTAGCATGTTCTCCAAGTCTGTGCATTGCATTCTTAGTCTAAGCCAAGTCTGTCCATTACATTCTAAGTTTAAGCCAAGGTATGTGCATTCTAATGCCAAAGTCTAACCAAAGCCAAGGTCTGTGCATTCTAATGCCAAAGTCTAACCAATGCCAAGGTCTGTGCATTCTAAGGATTGCAAAGTCTAACCAATGCAAGGTCTAATCCAAGGTCTGTGCATTTAATGCAACGTCTGTGCATTCTAAATCCAAGGTCTGTGCATTCAAGTGCAACGTCTGTGCAATCCAAGTCCATACACACCCCAAAGTCTAACCATTTACCAGGTCTAAGCATCATCCCACGTCCAAGCATCATCCAAAGTCCATACACACCCCAAGGTCTCAGCATTTCACCCAAAGTCTGAGCATATCCCATCCAAAGTCTGAACATATTCCACCCCACGTCTGTGCATAATTCCAACTATTCCATCCCAAGTCTAACCATCCCACATATTTCACCAAATTTTTTATAAATATTTTCAAAATCCATAAAAAATTTAAATATTTTCAAAATCCATAAAAATTGAATATTTTCAAAATCCACAAAAATTTAAATATTCTTAAAATCCATAAAATTTGAATATTTTCAAAATCTAAAAAAATTAATTAAATATTTTCAAAAAATCAAAAAAATTAAATATTTTCAAAAAAATCAAAAGTTTTTTGAATATTTTCAAAAAAACTTGAATGCTTTTCAAAAAAATCCATAAATTCAAAAAAAATTCAAATATTCTTAAAATCCATAAAAAATTGGAATACTTTTCAAACCCCTAAAAATTTGCATACTCCAAAAATCTAAAAAATTTACATTCTATTTTTCTGATGGTATTTTTTTGCAGGGATTCCTTTGCAAGGACTAAGAACACGGGATGAGTCCTCTTTATTCATTGCTATCAATCTTTTGATTCTTCCCAATATATCTCATGTCGTCCTGGGCATTTCGATCGTCATCTCTCCATCATTTTAAGCAATTCATGTCAATCTGATCATCCCTGCCACTTGGGGTATCACTCTGATTATTCACGTCAACTTGATTATCTTTGCTGCTCTGCGCATCACCCCAATCATTCAAGAGCTAGCGTCTCTGACTATTCCTGCTAGCTTTAAATCTTCTGATTTGTCAAGATTGTCATCCTCATGACGACATTGAACAAAAATACTTGGAACACTCTCTTGCTTTATGACTTTATATATGATGCTTTCCATGATGCTTTTCAATGCTATGCAATGTTGTTGAATGTTTCATGCTTAAACTGCTTTCATTGCTTTATGCATCTTTATATCTTGGCTAATGAAATTTTAAGTGCAGGATAAGAAGCTTTCTTTGGTCCCACCGACTGGGCATCATCATCCAAGTCCCACAGTGCTTGCATTTAATCAGTTCCCTCATGCTCATTGCTCCACCATCTTCCCTATATGCATTCCTACTATATGTTATCTACGCTATTAGATTATATCAAGGACCTTGTGGATTTGGTAAATCTAGAATTTGAGTTCCTCTTCATCAAAAATAATGATGATTCCAGAGGAGTATTGGTTGCACGGATAAGCCGTTGAGCCGTCCAAGACTGGGGACGATGGTTCCCTTTTACGAGTTGATGCGCGGATAAACATGCTTCGGCTTAGTATCAGCTCACGAAATCAGTTTCTTAACTCAGTCTTGGCAGTTAGGAATATTATCATTGATTATCTTATATTTTTATTTATTTAAAATTTTTCTTTTTAACCCAGTATGCATTCATATAGGAATTCGAATCAAGAGTGAAAATCATTCTGATAAGCTGATTTGGAGAGTCAAATTGATCTTAATCTTTCCAGATATGAGATATTCATTGTTGAATGGAATCCTAGTTCATTTTTGTCGCTATTTTGGGATTTTTTCTTGAAAGCTCTTTGTTTAGATTTCTATCCTCTATTTTCACTCTTTTTTTCCTTAGATCTGCCTTGGGTGTAGCACGTCCGCATTGGCTGGTAACCGCTCTCCAATGGCGAAACCTATAGGTTTGTGACTTGGGATACTTCCACCACCCTGGAAGTTGATCATCTTCTTTTATCTCCCTCGTGCCCGCATGCACATTTGCTCCCTCTTTTATCCAAACATCGTTGATTTCATTGAATCTCCCGAGATTGCTTCATATCGAGCTTTTCATTTAATTCTCTTCAGGTGATGTTGATTACATATCTCATCACATTTTGGCATCTACTTTTCAGTTCACTCTATTCCCTTACAAAGTATACGCCAAGGCGGGGCAGCTGTAGACACGCTAAAATTGACATTATTGCGAGTACATCTCATATTACCTCATAATGCCCCAATTTGACCCTCAAATTAACTTTTTTTTGTGATTTTTCTTACTTCTTTGGATTTCTCTATTTTTCCTATCCTTTTCTTATCTTTCCCTATTTTTCTACAGTTTCTGGATATTTTTCTCTATTTTTATGGATTTTTCAGGAATTAACGGCATGAGGAGGGCGTCACTTGATTTTAAAGAAAATATGAAAAATACAAAAGGAAATGACGCCTACACAAGGAGGCGTCCATTCCATTTGGCAATATTTTATATTATATTTCTATGGCTCTTTCAGGGGTGTTTTGGTGACCATCTAGGTTTCAGGAAAATATGAAAAAATAGGAATTAGAATCAGCACTGTTAGATGCATATCCACCGAAAAATGGGAAAATAATAATAAGAAATGAAAACTGACCTTTTTTCAATAAATTGAAATAACACCTATCACCTAGGCGTCGTTTCAAATGATGCCCGAATGAGGGGCGTCGTTTCTTTTCGGCATTTTTCAATTTTTTTGACTCACGACACCTCGGATGTCGTTATTTCAAATAACGACAACGTGAAGAGTCGTCATTTCCTCCAGATTCCTGAACCATCCCGAGACCTGTTCTTTCTCTGTTTTGAGCCCCTTTTCGACTTCGGAAAGGACTCTAATGGCTTTCCATGACTGGGGGAATTCTTTCCATGTTTATCTCCTACTAAAACCGGGCTATCCTATTTTATTCGGATTAAAACCCAAGCATTCTTCCCTATAAATAGAATCCATGCGCCTCTGTCAAAGGCCAACTTCACACAGAAGGGGAGGTGCTGCCCAAATAACGGCTTGAGGAGGGAGTACTCCTTCGTGTTATTGCTCCATCCTACAGAGTCTTCTTCCCGAATGCTCATTCGAAGCCAATATAGGAGAAACATCCCAGGCTCCTTCCTTCTCTATTCTTAATTCTCTGTTCTTATCTTCTTTAGCCGCATGCATGCATTGGTCATTTTTTTATCTCTTTAGCTCAACCACGTTGAGCCTCCTCCCAGTGCAACACTTGCACACACCCAATTATTTACTCGTATCATCATGTTTATCTCCACCCTTTACATAGGGGTTTAAAGAGCAACACCCAATAGGTGTGTTCCATTCATATTTGTTTTCACGTCTATATACACTTGGGATTGATACTACACACTCAGTTGTCTAATTCTATATTTTATTTGTTGGTGTTGTTTCTTGCAAGGGTAATCAAAGAAAAGAGACTCTCTCCATCGGTCGGCCGAAAGGAAGGGAAGGAAATCACTCACATCTCCCGCATCCTTTTGAGGTATTTATATTCGCGATCACTCCATTATTTATTGATTATATCATTTGAGGCCCGCGATCTCTGGCGATCACATTCCATATAGCACCACGTGCTTCTCTTTGCCTTTTATTATCATGCCTTCTTTTCTTATTATTTTTATTATTTTTTAGTGGATTTTAATTAGGTCTATAAATTGGCGATCACGGTGAGACCTCCTTGTGTTTTTCTTTGATTACCCTCTCCGTTAGGCACCAACGTGTGCCCCTCCTATTTTGCACCCACGGTGCACCTCCTCAAGTGATCCGCGTATCACTTCCTTTTCTCCCAAGTGATTGGTAATTTATTGATTTATTCGGAATTCCACTTCTGTTATCCTTTAAAAAAAAGAATGAGCGCCCACCTTAACATATGCTAATTCCTTGTGACATATTCCTCACTCTGTTGCATAGCATATTAGTTGCATTCATCTGTTACATATTAAATATGTGATATCTAGTTTTTTCTTGTTATAGCATCGTGGCACTTCATATGTGATATCTAGTGTTTTCCTGTTAAATATGTGACATCTAGTGTTAGTTGCGTTCATCTGTTGCATAGCATATAGCATTGTGGCACTTCATATGTGATGCATATCTAGTGTTTTTGATGCGGGATGGACACGGGAACCGATTCTAAGTGATGCGGACCTCAGACCCTAAGTGCGGACATGACCAGCAACATACAACAATGGAGACACTTTGGCCCGACACTAAGAGTTCCTATGGGCTATACGTTGCTAACAGAAACGCAAGCTCACTCGTCGTCTCCAGCGAGGGGAAACGCGGATCCGCGCGGTTGAGAAACCGGCAGAGTTCAGGGTAGTCCGACTCACTTCCATACTCAGATCGAGCCACGGGACGGGTCACTCTCTCGCTCACAGCAGTGACATGGACTCAGGGGATAGAATCTTACGCTCTCACAGCGGCATACGACCATATACTAGCTAAGCAAAGCAATGCCAAGAAGTTACGATCGTACCTCCACGCTCTCGGCGTGGGGAAGACAACCCCGGCCAAATCTGGGCTCCTAGTTAACAAAGTTTTACTATGGTACAAAAATTTGACCCACTCCACGCAGGGAAGAAAAAGGTCACATGTGGGGCCCGGGAGTCACGCGAATTGGGTTGACGAGCAGCATCTTGATGTCGCTCCGTCGGTGCCGAAACCCGCGTTTAGTGCAGTTCGGACAGCATGATCTACGGTTTGTGGGGCCCACGGACCGCTCTGTCCTCCGGATATGATGGGGTGGGTCCCGCTGTGATGGAGACCCCTGGTGGCGCACCTCCCTGGAAGGCGGTCGGGTGGGAACGCCAGTTGGAGGCCGGGTGGCTCCGATCTTCAAGACTTGGAGTTGCTGCCCACGGATCTGTAGGTTCTATTTTCAGGCGTGCGACCCGGCGAGATCTGCTACTGCGATCACTCCCGACGTCGGATCGATGCACAAGAGGTATCGTTGGAAATCTATCTCGATGTCCTTCGACCCTGTGGGGCTTAGAAAAATTCACCGGAGCTGTGCTTCTGATAGGCGATTTTAGAACCAGCCTATTCTCAGTTTCAGATCTGACTAGGCAGAAGCTAAGTTTCCTGAGAGTTAGCGTTGACCGTAGGGTAGACCACTGATTCAGATCTCGAGCTCTTCATGAACATTGTAGAGGGGAGAGAGAGTAAAACGGAAATAATTCTTATGATCAATTTGGTGGAGATTTGGATGGGGAAAGCTATTTTATACTAGCGGGTGGTCGGATCTGGACAGAAGCAGACAGAACTAAAGAGGATCTGAAAATGATTTTTAGAAAATAGGTGGAGGCATTTTGAAATTATACAAAAATTTATGGATGGAAGGGGTGTTGGACACAACCTTCATTAAAATCGAGAGATCCATGAAAAATCAAAAAGTGGGTCAAAGATGGGAAGTTCAGGGTTGATGTCACTGTAAACAGAAACCTGGAAGATCTGGAAGGGAAAGATGGACGAAAATGGAAATATGGAAATAGGAAACTAGAGGCCAAACCAATTTTTATGGAATATGGGGGGGACCTCTGGAACTCACCTTGAAAGTTTGAGCTCTAGAAGATCTCGGAGCTGAGAGCTAAAATTTGTGGAAGGGCTTGCTGTTGGATGAAGATAGAATTCCGATAAGGCGGCGGTGGCGGTGCGACGGCGGCGGCGATAGATCTGAGTTTCCCACTCAGTTGAGACTTGAATAAGAGGCTTCACACCTCTGGAGGCAGCCTTCACAGCTGTAAGAAGGGGGAGGAGAGAGGGGGGGTGCGCACCAATCTTGGAGGCTCCAAATAAATTCTGAAATTTTTTGTCATTAATTGTGATAGAAATGAAAATTATACCATTTTATATGACTTGACCTCCCATGGCAAATGACCTTCCATGCCCTAAGATCTAGGGTTGATGAGGGCATCTTGGGAAAGCTAGGAAAATATTTCTCCCATGTGGTCAAAAGAGAAGAAAGAAAAGAAATCAACTAGCCTAATGAAGCCAAAAGAGGGGGCGCCCCCTTCTTGGGCCTAACTTGGGCCAAGGCTGTCCAAGGCCATCAAAGGCCATCCACATGCCCAAGAGAGCCTATAGGCCTTTTCAACCTAGGTGGCCCATGAGGAGGGGAAGTCCAATTGGGCCTTAAGTGAATTAAGGACCCATTATGAAGCTTAATGGTCCAATATGGTCACCCCCTTAATGGACTCTAAAGGGGCTTAATCCAAATGACTTATTAAGAGCCTTACAAAGAGCCCAAAATGAAAGTCCAAGTAAAACACACATTACAAGCCCAAATACAATCTAAATAAGTGCTAAAATAATGCAAATAAATGCTAAAAGCATCCAAACTCAAGCAGAGATTCCAGACTATCTCCGAGCCAAAGGGACGCTGATGTAGTTCGAGTGGTGCTCCGCGTACGGTACCGACTACTCGCCGGTTCGTGCTTCTCGCTCGCTCTGGTGTTCGCACCAGTTTTCCTGTGGCATTACTTGCATGTCATATCCCTATTGCATTATCTCTCCCTTGCACTTCTGACATCTCACTAGGATTTCACAAAGGCGTTGCACATTCTGTTATTCTATTTTATTTTGTGCATTGCCATTGTTCAACCACTGAAGACCATGGAAGTTCCCTGTTTCGGCGAACCCCCTATGATATTCTACCCTGGAGAACCTGTCGATGAGGATGATGAAGACTGTGTAATCTCGGAGGAGGCAACCAATAGGATGGTACCGATATCGGGTCTGGATTACACTGCCCAACGGGTCTCCCGGATGTTTAACAAAATGCAAATGCGCTTGCTGCAGCCTCTCGGCCAGAAGAAGGCATTCCAGAAACTCTTGGATCCGCCCAACAAAAACAAAGAATTGCTGAGGATCACTCAGTACCCGGGGCTGGGCTACACCCTGCAGGAGTATTATGAGATAGAGATTGATGTTATCTCTCTCTACTTCATCAATGAAGACCCTTTCGAGGCAGATTATGATGATTACCCACCATATGGCTGTTGGATTTTCCAGCGTCTCCCTTAGGGATTTTCTGTTCTACGTGGATTATGGGGTCCACGTGGGGCATCGGTGCATTGGCAGCCCATCCCGTCGCATGGATTATGGGGTCTATGTGCGAAGCCCCTCATGTCCACCCACAGCATGATAGTGTGGGGTTCTGCAATGCCATAAAGAAATACGGCCCGCCTTCGCTACTAGCTCGAGCTTTTAGCGCAATGGTTGGGGCATGATCCTATAAACAAATGTTGGATATTGTGTTTTATTGATGACAAACATTATGACTCATATGTATGATGTCATATGTGTTTGTATGATTTCATATGTGTTTATTGCATATAGTATGTGTCCTGTTACATACAGTGTTTGTTGTGTGCATACAATGCTCATATTACTGTATAGAAGAATTACATGAAATGAACTACTGCACATGTGCATCTTAGTTCATATGTGGTTGTCTGTACGTATTCGTGCATGTCTATGCACGTTTGTGGATGTCTCTACACAAGCATTGCATAAAGTCTTGAGCATTGCATAAAGTCTTGTACAACTGTTCATATAAGTCAACGCACCACAGGTCAACCAAAAGTCAATGCAAAGTCAATACTGTGCACATAAAGTCTGTGCACATGACACTTCACTGAATAGCCTGTGTAGATGGCATGCATTTGGTAAAACAGGTGGTGGGCATGATCTTCACACTGCATTAGTCTTACATAGAATCAACGCCAGTTGCATCATGCATAACTAGGGTCGGTGCTAGTTACAGCTAAGCTCAATGCTAGTTTTCATTTCATACGTACTAAAGTCAGTGCTACTTTCCATTGTTTTGCATACTGGCGTCAATGCTAGTTCAGACCACTTGCTGCTATGGTTGGTGCATGTGGTGTCATACGCATACATAAGTCAGTGTAGGTTTTTACCGTGTCTTGAGTTAAGTCGGTGCATATCGGCTTTAGTCTTTGATAGGGTCGGTGCATGTCCACATTGTGATTGCATGTAGTCGGTGTATGTTTCGCCTCTCGCATATAGAAGTCAATGCATATTCCTCATATAATCGGTGCACATCCCATTTGTGCATGACGAAGGTCAGTATAGCGGCTGCATTATGCATAAAGGTTGGTGCAAGTTTAGGTGTCAAAGGCTCAAGGTTAGTGTACATACTGTAGCAGGTCGGTGCACATTTTCTATCATGCTTATGAAGGTTTGTGCATGTTACTGCTTGATGTTTAGATGGTCGATGCATATACTGTAGCCAGTTGGTGCATGTTTGCATACAAGCATATGAAAGTCTGTGCATGTTACTGCTTGATGCTTAGATGGTCGATGCATATATGTAGTCAGTCGGTGCATGTTTGCATACAAGCATATGAAAGTCTGTGCATGTTACTGCTTGATGTTTAGATGGTCGGTGCATATACTGTAGCTAGTCGGTGCATGTTTGCATACAAGCACATGAAGGTCGGTGCATCACTTTCATAGTGCATATAGAGATGTGCATATATATATTTACTAAGGTCTGTGCATATTTTAACTTGAGTGACTAAGGTCGATGCCCATTCTATGGTATGTCATACAAGTCTGTGCATATACTGTAGCACACTCAACTTAAGGTCAGTGCACATCTTGTTTGACTGAACCTAAGGCATGTGCATATTTGCACGTTATACCATAAAGTCTGTGCATCTCTTATGACTTGATAAGTGTCTATTTTCTATTGTAATTCATTGCATGTACACCATTTTATGTGCATATAATTAGGCAATTATACATATTTCATAGTTCACCTCAACTCCGCATTTAAATTAGAGTTTTCACGTAAATTGATTAATTTGGTGATATTATTTGATAAATTAAAGTTGAGGGTCATGGGCATTAATTCTCCATTGCATAACTATGAGCATTTGAGATTTATGTGCATATTATGGTAATTTTTATAGACTAGATTATAATTATGTGTGTGCAGGACACCGAAAGTAATTGTAAAAGAAGCTGGGGACAAAACTGTCATCACCACTTTGACCAAGTCAAATAAAGAATTCAAAATATTTTGGTTGGAGGGAAATGAAAGTTCAAAATTTTGAATTCAAATTTTGAAAAGGAGGAATTCAAAGTTTAAGTTTGAAAAGGAGGAAAAGGACATTTAAAGTTTGAAATAAAGGAGAGACATGATGAGCCTTGGGAAATGGGGTGCCTAAAGTCTAAGAAAGGGGGTGCCCACCTACTTTTTCTCTTCCCCATGTATCATATTCTACCTAAATCTCAGCCATCCATCTCCTTTTGATACAATCTTCACCCTCCATCTACCCAACTTTTCCTATAAATAGCCCATGACAAGGAGGAGAAAGGAGTTCTTCTTCTGGCATTTTTTCTCTCCCTCTCCCTCTCACATCTTCTTAGGCCGCGGAGTTCGTCCTCTTCCGTCCCTCTTCTCCTCTTACTGTCTTCAAAAAAGTTCTTTGTTTTTAAGTCCTCTACAACTTCTTCTTCTGTATCATCTTCTAGTTCCTCCTAGTTTTCAAGGTATTTAGTATTTTTCACTGTGCTATCCTGTTCATCTGTGAATCAGTGTTTCTCTCTATTCTTCCCCTTATTTCTCCCCCTTCTAGTCATTTTCTTCTCTTACTATCTTCATAAAAGTTCTTTGTGTTTACGTGTTCTACAACTTCTTCTTCTACATCATCTTCTAATTCTTTCTGGTTTGAAAGTTATTTTTCGTTGTTCAACTTGATGTCCTGTGATTTCACTATTCATCCAAGGTGCTAGTTTCTGTTATTTCTCTATTTTGAAGCTTTTCTGCTCTTCTTTTTTATCTGAGTTCTTCATCAAAGTTCTTCCTCTCTCCCTCCTCTTCAACGTCTTCTTCTTGAGCATCCCCACATTTGTCTTGGTTTCAAAGTTATTCACCCTCTAAAGGTGGCTTCAACGATGAAGATGACTTCCTCCCGGCGTAGACGACATCTTCCGCAAGGTGGTTCGTGATCTAAGGCGAAGAGAGGATGGCACTGTCATCACCATTACTCCTACCATCTTCATATCTCACGCTCCTTTTATTTTTATAGTTGTAGTTTCATTTTACTTCATTGTAATCTCGTCACATCCTTGTTGTAAGCTTATCTTGCACTTCATGTACTCTTTCTTTTAAGTTAATAAAAAGAGTTATTCCTTTGATCTAGTTCTTGATCTTCTTCCCTTTCTATATCATTCTTCTATCTCTTCTTTTCACTTCATGTAATTATTTTCTATAGCATATGCGCATAGTCATAGGTGTTTTTAATTAAGTGTTTGGTTTGTTCATCACTTTACAAGTTTCTTTAAGCAAAATAAAATCACAAGTGTTTTCTAAAGGACTCCAAGGTTTTTAACTCTAAAAAAATCTCTTCTTCCTTGTGGATTCGACCCGTGCTTGCCATAGTACTACGTTCTCTTTTGATCATTTTGTGCGGGTTCGGTTTTAAGATTGTTATACGCGTGTTTTAAACGACGAACTTTCGCGTTATCAATTTTTGGCGCCGTTGCCGGGGAAGAATGATGATTTTTAATTTAAGAACTTTATTTTCCTTGTGTATATAGTGTACTAATAAAGCTCTCTTTTCTTTTTTTTACAGGTTAAAAAAAATTCAAAAAAAAGAGGTAAGTTTGTATTTCTTTCTTTCATCTTTTGATTTTGTCATTTCATTTCAAAAAAAAAAGAGAAGTCCGAGGGATTGCACATCAAGTAAGTCTCCAAACTTATTCCTCTCATTTTGTGTCATTTCCTTAATGTTCTTGCATATTATGGTTAGATAGGTTCACTAAATTTTTAAAAAAAACTCTTCACTTGAACCTAATAAAAATTCTTATTCTAAGAGTAGAAATCACACTTTCATGTTCTAAGTCATGCATCATTTACGATAGAAGCTCTTTTTCTTTATTGTCTAATTATTGTTAATTACATTGTTGAAGATTGCAGGAGACAAGGTGAGTACTCTAACTTTTCCAAAAGCATGCTCATGCATTTTCATGCTTGCATAGAACCCCTTGTTTGAACTTGCTTTATTGCATATCATTTCAAAATATCTTAAGGGCAACACCCATAAGCAAGATAAGGTGGGGATTTTATCACCCTTCCTTAGCCTACAAATCATAATTCTCTTGCATCTTTGCATCACCTAGACCTCAAATAAAATTCAGTAGACATTGGCCCTAAGTTCACACTGTGATTCTTGTGTTATTTGGGCTTACCCTCTTATGAAAACCGGTGCCTAAGGCAAGATGGTCAGACGGCAAACGCCTTAAGCGGGCTAGTGGTTTGGCATAATTAGGTCCCTACGAAAGTAGGGGGAACCTCCCACTACCCCACCCCTTACCTGGCCGTTGAAAATATTGAGGGTGAACTCAAGTTATGTTGGATTGTGTGTCTTCCCTAAGTATTTTGATGATGAGCAACACTATGTTAATTGTTCTTGTTATTTTTGATCAGATATCTTGCACTTGAGTTATCCATGGTTTTATATGAAATAACTGCTAAGAGGTAACACTTCGTGTGTTCGTTCATGTTCTGTCTTCGTGCTGTTTTTCATCAAACATCATGTAGTTCTTGCTTCGCGTTTTCACCTCGTGTCGAGTTAGCCATGTTGTCGTCTGTTTGAGTGTTGTCTTTCACCTCGTGCAGTCTTTGTTAACTGTGTTGTTTCCATGTCATCCTTTATATTTCTGTCTTCGAGTCCTTTCGCTAAGTTTCTAAGTCAGTCTAAGTTCAAGTGTTCGTTTCACTTCGTGATTGTTTTTCTCTTCACATGACTTCGTGTCGTGTTCCTGAAGCTGCTCTAAAAAGTTCTGATGAACTTCGAGTAGTTTTTTCTGTAGACCTCGTGTCGATTCCTGCTTAGTAACCACACTTCGTGACGGTTACTATAGTCCACGTCTTCGTGTTGGTTTTATGCACTCCGTGTCGTCTTCTTTGTTTCATTCTGTTCTCATCTCACTTCGAGTCGTTTCTTTGCATACTGTCTTCGTGATTGATTGGCACTTCGTCTTGGTTACAACACCTCGTGTTGTACTGTTTGACTTCGTGTCGGTTTCGGTTGCAGTCCATGTTGTTTTCATGTCGTTCTCCTTTATTGCCACCTCGTGTCGTTTTTATTATTAAGTCTTCGTGTCGTTTTACCTCGTGCAGTGTTATCCCGTGTCATTTACTGTTTCGACTTTGTGTCGTTATCAGCCTGTGTTGTTTTCATCTCGTGCTGTTCTCACTATCCTCGTGTTGTTCTCACCGCGTGTCGATTACTGTTTTCACTTAGCATTATTTTTATTACGTGTCGTTTTTCTGTGTAGTGTGTGTTTGTCACCACTATACTTCGTGTCGTTGCTTTTTACTTCGTGTCTAACTTCACTTCGTGTTGTTTTCACCTCGAGTCGTTTCCTTATATTGTCCTCGTGTTGTTTTTGCATTCGTAACCTCGTGTCTCTCTTGCTTATAACCTCACCTCGTGTCATTATCTTCTGTATATCTGATCTGTTACAGAATATCTCGTGTCGTTCTTATGTCATCTCGAGAAATAGTCACGTCGTGTTGTTGTTACTATACCTCATGCAGTTTTGGTTTTAATGGCCATGCAGCGTATTAATGGACTTAATCTCATTACAGGTCCGAGGAAGAACATTCCACACTCCAGGGCTGCACGTGATCCGAGACAAGAGGAACCAATTTGATAAAGGCACGTGACAGGAAACTTGTGGATCGAGCGTGGGAGGCACACGCGTTTCATGCCCTATCCATCTGCTGTTGATGCTATAAATAGAATCCTTCGTCCTCAGATGAAGGTGATCGAAGAAGAGAGGCATAGAAGAAAACAGGGAAACAGAGAGCCCTTCGATCCAGGAAAAAGAAAAGAAAGAAGAAAGAATAGTAGAGAGAAATAGAAAGAGAGCAGAAGAGTGATCAGAAGAATTGTTCTGACTTGCGGATCAAATCCGAAGTATATTGCTCTATATTGAGCTACATTGTTTCCATTGTCTGGCATTTGATTTCCTTCGTTCGTATTTTTCATTTCTTGTTCTTATCTTTCTTCAACTGTTATTGTTTGTGTTTCCGATCCTCTGGACTGAGGTCGGGGTCCTCCTGTGAGATCAGGAGTAGGGAGAGTCAATCTCCGGTTTGCAAGCAGCAGGTGAGCTGCTTGTAGGTACCCTCCGGGTTGGGAGGAAGAGGGGTCTTCGACCTCTGGTTCACTAGTAGCAGGGCTGCTACTAGTGGGGTTTCCCTCTTGGTAAAGAGGAAGAGAGACGTGAGTCTCTGGGTTCTAGTGACTGCTGATCGCTAGAGGTTCCCTCCGGGTAGGAGGAAGAGGAGAGGTTGTTCTCCTGGGAAGCTGTGTATCAGCAGTTGTTTGGCAAGCTGTGTTGCCCAGCCTTTAGTGAAGCCACACTCAGGTTGAGTGTGGGGTGGATGTAGGTCTGAAGGACCGAACCACCTTAAAATCCTCTGAGCCCTTGTGTGATTGATCGTGATAATATTGTGGTATGCCTTCTATTTGCTTGAGCTATTAACTGCACTGCATCTTTTACGATAGTCAGAGCTCAAGGTTAGCTCCGTTTAGCAATATACTCTGCAATAATTTTTTAAATCTACGAAAACAGTGATCTATTCATCCCCTCCCCTTCTAGATCACTTCATATTGTACTTATCAGTTGGTATCAGAGCGAGGTCGCGGGTTCAAATCCCAGGTGCCGCTGGGGGGGAGATTGTTGGTTTATTCCAACGTTTATTTCCAGCGTCTCCTTGTATTTGGTGTGTACCATGTGGGGTATGGGACCCACGTGGGACCATCGGTGCTTGGCAGCCCAACTCGCCGCATGGATTATGGGGTCCATGTGCGGAGCCCCTCATGCCCGCCCACAGCACGTCATAGACGTGGGGTTCTGCGCTGCCATAAGGAAATACGGTCTAACCTTCGCTACCAGCTCGAGCTTTTAGCGCAACGGTAGGGGCTTGATCCTGTAAGTTGGTATCAGAGCAGGTTTTTCCCAGAATGTGGTCCAACGGCCAGGGAAACGGATCCAATGCTCCTCGCAGTTTCATAGCTGATGGGCAGTCTATCACCCGCCCCCCTTTCTTTGATGGTAATAATTACTTCTTCTGGAAGAACAGGATGGAAGTCTTTATCAGGGCCCAAAGCAACAAGCTATGGAAAGTCATTACAGATGGTCCATACACCCTTCCACCGAATGAAGATATGTGGACAGAAGATCAGGTCAAACTCTCCGCACTGAATTGGACAGCTCTTAACATCATACAGTGCGCCGTCCATCCGGAAGAATATTCAAGGATCTCAGCGTGCAAGACTGCAAAGAACATGTGGGATGATTTGCAGTTAATTCATGAGGGCACATCTCAGGTGAAGGCTACCAAGATCAACATACTTACAACTCAATATGAGTTATTTAAGATGAAGCCAGAGGAGCCGATCACAGAAATGTATGCCAGATTATCTGTGATCATCAATAGTCTGAAAGGCCTTGGAAAGGATATTCAACAAGAAGACATAGTCAGGAAGATCCTTAGGTCTCTAACTCCCGTCTGGGATACCAAGGTGACTGTAATAGAGGAATCAAGAGATTTATCCATCATGACAGTAACCCAGCTGATTGGTTCTCTCATGACCCATGAAATGAATTTCAAACGAGGAAACGATGGGCATGACAGAAAGGGAAAGAATGTTGCTCTGAAGGTTTCACGACATACTAAGAAGAGCAACAACAGCAGCAGCAGCAGCAGTGATGATAGCAGCGAAGGGTCTGATGGACTCTCAGACCTGGACAAGGACGAGCGAGCTATGCTCACCAGGCAGTTCAGAAAGTTCCTAAGAACAAAAGGAAAATTCTACAGGAGGAAGAAATTTAATGCTGCAATGAAGTCTCCTGAATGAAGATTTGAGAAGAACCGGTCTGCTAAGAAGATCACTTGCTATCATTGTCAGAAATCCGGTCACATGAAAAGTGAATGTCCAGAGCTACAAGCTAAGGCTCCAGGACACCAGAAGAATGTGGTGCACAAGAAGAAGAAGGCCATGCTGTGCACATGGAGCGATGAGGAGGAGGACCTAGAAGCCACTTCGTCCAGTGAAAATGAAGAGAAGACCTGCCTCATGGCCGACCATGAGAAAGAGGTAACAAATTTATTTGAGAATTTTACTTTGGATGATTGGGAGGACGCCTATGGCGACCTGTTAAGTAAATATAATTGTTTAAACAAGGAGCACAGAATGCTTAGACGTAAGTTTCATTCTCTGTCTGAAGAACACTCTTCTATTGTCACTGATAGCATGAAAACCAAGGAGATGGCCATTGAGCTAGACCAGGTTAAAGGTGAGATTGAGAGGTTGAGAATGGAAAGAGAGGAGAGTCTAGCTAGAATAGATGAGCTGAAGTGTAAAGCTGAAGAGTCTAAAGGAGAGATTAGACTGATGGCTGAAAAATATGAGGCAGTTAGAACAGTTAATCAGGAACTCCAGGACCAATGCAATGAATTTCAGAAGGAGATTGAGGACAAAGAAAAAGTGCTTGAAAAGTTTACAGAGGGGAGAAACAACCTGAATGTCCTTCTGGGGTCGAGGGTAAACTTCAATAGGGAGGGATTAGGATACAATCCTACTAGTAAAAAACCCTTTGAATTTAAGACTATCACGTTCTGCCCCGCCAAAGGCAAAGAGAAACTGGAAACACCATCCAGTTCCAAATCTGTCTCTACAATGAAGTCTTCGACCAGTAAATTCATTCACTCCACTGGTCAGCAGTCTAAGTCAGGAAATCCTGAGACAAGCACTGCTCATGTACAGCAGGCGTGGAACAAAGGTCCTCACAGGACCAGTCCTATAGAGGCCACAAAAAGAGCGAAAAGTTTTGTTAAGAAAACTCATCATGCTAATTATCAAGTAGAGCATGGCAACGATCACCAGTTTCAGCACAAATTTTATTGGAGTAAAAATGCTTACATGAATTATGCTCAACACACACGCACATCTTCTAAGAGGCCAACCAACAATGTCTTTGTTCAGAAACAGCATAGTTCAAATAGGAATAAGCTTATTCAACACCCACCAAGAAATAACAAAAGGGAAGAATCAACCCACATAAATCCACTGAAGAGAACTATAAAACAAATGTGGATTCCCAAGTGCTTTCTGCATAATCTGAAAACTGGTTTTGGACCCAATTTGAATTGGGTCCCACATTACTCTGTCTGAATTTTTGCAGGTCAGCCTGGCAGCTGAGCATAACAAGTGGTATCTTAACAGCGGCTGTAGCAGGCACATGACAGGAGACCGGTCCAAATTCAGCAAACTAAAAATGAAGTCTGGGGGCTTGGTCAAATTCGGAGGAAATAACAGAGGAAGAATAATTGGAATTGGCACGGTTGGTAAGTCCTCCACTAACTCCATTGAAGATGTGTATCTTGTAGAAGGACTTCAGCACAACTTGGTAAGTATAAGTCAACTTTGTGACAAAGGACACAAGGTACTCTTTGACCACAACTCGTGCACTGTTTTTGAGCTGAATTCTGATAACATCATGTTCAAAGGTCATAGAGTAAATAATGTGTACATCGTTGATCTTGATGATAATTCTGAAACAAACTTGTGTCTGTCTGCTAATTCTGAACAGGTTGCTTTTGACTGGCATAGGCGTCTAGGCCACGCTAGTGTGTCTACTTTAAATAAACTGTCTAATTATAACCTAGTCAGAGGTTTGCCCAAAATAAAATTCCAGTTAGGGTCCAAGCTCTGTGATGCTTGTGCTCAAGGTAAACAGATTCGTGCAGTTTTTAAGTTGAGAACTGAGGGTCTCTCATCTAAACCACTACAGCACTTGCACATGGATCTCTTTGGTCCTACTCGAATACAAAGCCTGTCAGGTAAGAGATATGGTCTAGTCATAGTTGATGACTTCACTAGATTTTCTTGGTTGTTCTGTTTAGCAAATAAAAATGATGCTTTTGCTCACTTTGAAGAACTTTTTAATAAAATCAAACTGCAAGGTGAACATAATATCATTACAATTCAGTCTGACCATGGAGGAGAGTTTGAAAACTCGTCATTCTCTGAATTTTGCTCAAGAGAGGGAGTGACTCACAGATTTTCTTCTCCCAGGACACCGGAGCAGAATGGAATTGTTGAGAGAAGAAACAGGTCAATAATTGAAATGGCCAGGACTATGCTAATTGAGAGTGGACTTCCAAGGAGATTTTGGGCAGAAGCTGCAAATACAGCATGCTACATTTTAAATCGAGCCTTGGTAAGACCTACTCATAAGAAAACTCCTTATGAACTCCTCAAGGGTAAGCTGCCAAACATTTCTTACTTTAAAATCTTTGGTTCCAAATGCTTCATCCACAATAATGGTAAGAATGGTTTGGATAAGTTTGAAGCAAGAAGCTCTCCTGGAATTTTTCTCGGATATTCAGAAACCTCTAGGGCTTACAGAGTCTTCAATAAAGATGAGCAAACTGTTGAAGAAACACCTCATGTGGTGTTTGATGAGAATGTTCTATCTGACAAAAGGACAAATGATGACAGGGAGTCACCTGATGAGGGAGATTTCTTGGAGAAAATTGAAGTAGGAGAGATGCAGCAAACTGCTCAACCAGAAAACTTACAACAAGAAGGAGCAACTGAGGTAGGTGAACCCTCAGGTGAGGTAATATTTCACAAAGATCATCCTAGTGAAAATGTCATAGGTAATTTGCATGATCCCACTAGGACAAGGTCTCACTTTAGAACTGTCCAAGAACAGGACTTAGCTGCTTTGACATCTCAGGTAGAACCCAAGACTGTGGAAGAGGCTTTAAAGCATGATTCTTGGGTATCCTCCATGGGTGAGGAATTAAATCAATTTGAGAAAAATAATGTATGGAAACTAGTTCCTAGACCTGAAAACACTCATGTCATTGGCACTAAATGGGTTTTCAAAAATAAGATTGATGAAAATGGTGCTATCTCTAGAAACAAAGCAAGACTTGTAGCTCAAGGCTACAGTCAGGAATTTGGTGTGGATTTTGATGAATCCTATGCACCAGTAGCTAGGATGGAAGCTATAAGAATTCTGTTTGCATTTGCATGCTCTAGAAAAATTCGGCTACAGCAAATGGATGTCAAAAGCGCATTCTTAAATGGGTTATTGAAGGAAGAGGTATATGTTGAACAACCTCCTGGGTTTAATTTCTCTGTTCAGCCTAACATGGTTTTTAGGTTGAATAAAGCCCTCTATGGATTGAAGCAGGCTCCCCGAGCCTGCTATGAGAGACTTTCTGAGTTCCTTGTGAGCAAGGGCTACACTCGAGGTAAGGTTGACCAAACCCTCTTTACCAAAAGTCTCGGAAAGGAGTTAATTGTGGTCCAGGTATATGTTGATGATATCATTTTCGGATCTAACAACTCAAAATTATGTAAAGACTTTTCTGAGTCTATGTCCCAAGAATTTGAAATGAGTCTAGTTGGCGAACTAAAATATTTTCTTGGGCTGCAGGTCAAACAAATGGAGGATGGTTGTTTCATAAATCAAACCAAGTATACTCTGGAGATGCTGAAAAGGTTTGGAATGACCAACCTCAAGACAATCTCAACACCCATGGGTACCAGCTCCTCACTGGATTCAGACGAAAAAGGTAAAGAGGTGGATGCTAAACTATATAGAGGTATGATCGGTTCACTCCTCTACTTAACTGCATCCAGGCCCGACATTCAATTTAGTGTAGGGATGTGTGCCAGATACCAGGCTAGACCTACTGAATTGCATCTGGCAGCTGTAAAGAGAATCTTTAGATACTTATCTGCCACTCATGATCTAGGTCTCTGGTATCCTGCATCATGTAACTTAGATCTCATTGCATACACTGATGCAGATTATGCAGGATGTAAATTGGACAGGAAGAGCACTAGTGGTCACTGCGAATTTCTAGGAGGGTGCTTAGTTTCTTGGGGATCCAAGAAGCAACACTCTGTGGCTCTCTCTACTGCTGAAGCTGAATATGTGGCAGCAGGGAGCTGTGGCACACAGGTTATATGGATAAAACACCAGCTTCTGGATTACTCGGTTGAGCTAGGTTGTACTTCTATCTTTTGTGACAATACTAGTGCAATAAACATTGCAAAGAATCCTGTACTTCATTCTCGAACTAAACACATTGAAATCAGGCATCATTTTATTCGAGATGAAGTAGCAAGGAAGACTTTTGAGTTGATCCATGTTGGCATTAACTCACAAATTGCAGATATCTTTACTAAGCCACTGGATACTGAAAAATTTAGCACTATGCGCAGAGAACTAGGTATTTACAGAATTTCATGATTGAAAATTTGATTTCTGAATACCATGTCATGTGTTATTATGCTTATCATATTCATCATGGTGTTCTTTTTGAAGTGCGTTGAGGGTTGTCTTGGCTAAGTCTGTGTTGGGGTCAAGGTCTCAGGGGGAGATGATTTATAATAGGTGTCTTGATCTTTGACCTAATTTGAACATACTCCGAACGACATTTTGCTGACATCATAAGAGAATCAGGTTGATTAGGTGTATAAAAGAAAATGTTGGATGCTTTACTCTTTAAGGCTGTTCATCTAATTTCTTGTTGGAATTTCAGCTGTTAGTCCCACTGAGATCAAAATCTGAATTCAAGATTAATCTTCTTACACTGTAACTGTCTTCTGATCTAGTCAGTACAGCATACCTACTTAGTCAATGGTGAGTCCAAAATGAGGTATTTTGTGCTTTAGTCTGAATCACCTTGGATCTGGTGTATTGTTCTCAAACGGACTCAAGCTTCATTAACAAGGTTTTAAGAGCTGGTAAATAAAAACAAAATTCATAAAAGGGTTATCAACTTTGTTAACTGCTCATTGAGAAACTGGGATTTTCATCAATGAAGTGAAAGCTTCCCATGTCATGAGATGGCAGTAATCATCTGGTCTTAATAGTTGTCTTGATCATACAGAGCTATGGTACATATCTGGTTAGTAACTGGGGTGTCTGGCCTCAGATAAAGGTGTCACCTTAATGTCAACACCAGCTAGAATACTATCTCTGTCTTCTTATCAGAAGGGGTAATGTGGTCCTGCCACCGAGTAACTGGGGATTCTTGCCTCTAAACAAGGTGTCTCCCTAATGTCAAAGGTGTACTTGACAGACTTACCTCTGATCTTGACCATCTTTAAAGATCCTGCTCACTTGAAGTATAGCTTTTGATTTGTTTGTTCTCAATACCACAGGTCTTTGTCTTCTGGCTGTCTTACATAATACTCTCTCAGTAAAGACTTATTTTGATCAAACTGGTATCTTGTACCTCACTTGCTTAGAATCTGGTTCTGTGTATGGAGCAAATCCTTATTCACAGTTTTTGCACAGTCTGACTAACTGTTCCTCAAAAATCCTCACATAAAATTAATGGCTTTCTTAATTGACTAAACATCTCAATAGTCTCCATTTATCTGCCTTACTCTGTCCTGTTTTCTCTCTATAGTCAGCAATTTTCCCTTCTCTGTATCTTCAGATTTGACCCTAGTTTTGATGATGTCAAAGGGGGAGAGAATTGAGTTGAGGGGGAGTTAGTTATCAAGTCTGAGGTAAACTGTTGGTAAATTGTTGCTGTGTTCAGGGGGAGTGAGGGGGAGTGTTCAGGTTTCATCAAGGGAAGTAAGGAAGCAAGTATGCTTTAAGTTGTCTGCATTAAATATCCTGAATTGATCTCTTTTGAACTTATCTCTCATACTTAATATAGTGTTGCCATCATCAAAAAGGGGGAGATTGTTGGATTGTGTGTCTTCCCTAAGTATTTTGATGATGAGCAACACTATGTTAATTGTTCTTGTTATTTTTGATCAGATATCTTGCACTTGAGTTATCCATGGTTTTATATGAAATAACTGCTAAGAGGTAACACTTCGTGTGTTCGTTCATGTTCTGTCTTCGTGCTGTTTTTCATCAAACATCATGTAGTTCTTGCTTCGCGTTTTCACCTCGTGTCGAGTTAGCCATGTTGTCGTCTGTTTGAGTGTTGTCTTTCACCTCGTGCAGTCTTTGTTTACTGTGTTGTTTCCATGTCATCCTTTGTATTCCTGTCTTCGAGTCCTTTCGCTGAGTTTCTAAGTCAGTCTAAGTTCAAGTGTTCGTTTCACTTCGTGATTGTTTTTCTCTTCTCATGACTTCGTGTCGTGTTCCTGAAGCTGCTCTAAAAAGTTCTGATGAACTTCGAGTAGTTTTTTCTGTAGACCTCGTGTCGATTCCTGCTTAGTAACCACACTTCGTGACGGTTACTATAGTCCACGTCTTCGTGTTGGTTTTATGCACTCCGTGTCGTCTTCTTTGTTTCATTCTGTTCTCATCTCACTTCGAGTCGTTTCTTTGCATACTGTCTTCGTGATTGATTGGCACTTCGTCTTGGTTACAACACCTCGTGTTGTACTGTTTGACTTCGTGTCGGTTTCGGTTGCAGTCCATGTTGTTTTCATGTCGTTCTCCTTTATTGCCACCTCGTGTCGTTTTTATTATTAAGTCTTCGTGTCGTTTTACCTCGTGCAGTGTTATCCCGTGTCATTTACTGTTTCGACTTTGTGTCATTATCAACCTGTGTTGTTTTCATCTCGTGCTGTTCTCACTATCCTCGTGTTGTTCTCACCGCGTGTCGATTACTGTTTTCACTTAGCATTATTTTTATTACGTGTCTTTTTTCTGTGTAGTGTGTGTTTGTCACCACTATACTTCGTGTCGTTGCTTTTTACTTCGTGTCTAACTTCACTTCGTGTTGTTTTCACCTCGAGTCGTTTCCTTATATTGTCCTCGTGTTGTTTTTGCATTCGTAACCTCGTGTCTCTCTTGCTTATAACCTCACCTCGTGTCATTATCTTCTGTATATCTGATCTGTTACAGAATATCTCGTGTCGTTCTTATGTCATCTCGAGAAATAGTCACGTCGTGTTGTTGTTACTATACCTCATGCAGTTTTGGTTTTAATGGCCATGCAGCGTATTAATGGACTTAATCTCATTACAGGTCCGAGGAAGAACATTCCACACTCCAGGGCTGCACGTGATCCGAGACAAGAGGAACCAATTTGATAAAGGCACGTGACAGGAAACTTGTGGATCGAGCGTGGGAGGCACACGCGTTTCATGCCCTATCCATCTGCTGTTGATGCTATAAATAGAATCCTTCGTCCTCAGATGAAGGTGATCGAAGAAGAGAGGCATAGAAGAAAACAGGGAAACAGAGAGCCCTTCGATCCAGGAAAAAGAAAAGAAAGAAGAAAGAATAGCAGAGAGAAATAGAAAGAGAGCAGAAGAGTGATCAGAAGAATTGTTCTGACTTGCGGATCAAATCCGAAGTATATTGCTCTATATTGAGCTACATTGTTTCCATTGTCTGGCATTTGATTTCCTTCGTTCGTATTTTTCATTTCTTGTTCTTATCTTTCTTCAACTGTTATTGTTTGTGTTTCCGATCCTCTGGACTGAGGTCGGGGTCCTCCTGTGAGATCAGGAGTAGGGAGAGTCAATCTCCGGTTTGCAAGCAGCAGGTGAGCTGCTTGTAGGTACCCTCCGAGTTGGGAGGAAGAGGGGTCTTCGACCTCTGGTTCACTAGTAGCAGGGCTGCTACTAGTGGGGTTTCCCTCTTGGTAAAGAGGAAGAGAGACGTGAGTCTCTGGGTTCTAGTGACTGCTGATCGCTAGAGGTTCCCTCCGGGTAGGAGGAAGAGGAGAGGTTGTTCTCCTGGGAAGCTGTGTATCAGCAGTTGTTTGGCAAGCTGTGTTGCCCAGCCTTTAGTGAAGCCACACTCAGGTTGAGTGTGGGGTGGATGTAGGTCTGAAGGACCGAACCACCTTAAAATCCTCTGAGCCCTTGTGTGATTGATCGTGATAATATTGTGGTATGCCTTCTATTTGCTTGAGCTATTAACTGCACTGCATCTTTTACGATAGTCAGAGCTCGAGGTTAGCTCCGTTTAGCAATATACTCTGCAATAATTTTTTAAATCTACGAAAATAGTGATCTATTCATCCCCTCCCCTTCTAGATCACTTCATATTGTACTTATCAAGTTACACTTTAGTCATTTTGTGAAATCCAATTTATAGGTCTAGGTCACAGCTAGGTCATTAGGTAATTTGTGTGATAACTTGTTTGTGTTTGCATACAAAAAAAATTTAAAAATAAAAATAAAAATAAAAAAAATCTCCCCTTATCTCTCTTCGTCCTTATTTGAGTCAAAACAAAATAAAAATAAAAAAATAATAAAAAATCATCATAAAATAATTCTATCATCTGTCATCTTTAACCTTGGTTTATTATGCAAGGGAGAAGATCTCATCACCTTGACTTAGTTGAGCCCATTAGTGAGATTGAGCGCTTCATTTTTAATCCGGCTCAAAATCAAACTCAACCTATGGCTGAACAACACCAATTAGGGGTGCCCAAACAGATGAAGGAATATTTCATTCCTTCAAATTATCAGCCATCCACTTGTGTCCAACTGCCTAATATCCCTGCTTCGCACTATGAGATCAAATCTAGCACCATTCAGATGCTCCCATCTGTTAGGGGAAGACCAATGGAGATCCCTATAAACATCTGGATGAATTTCTAGAAATTTGTTCCACTGTGAAAATTTAAAATTTCACAGATGATGCTCTCCGCCTGACCTTATTCTCTTTCTCACTTAAGGACAAAGCCAAATACTGGCTAGGGACCTTAGGGAAACCTATTGGCACATGGGCAGATATGCAGCATGAGTTCCTTAAGAAGTTTTACCCCATCGGTAGAACCAACACCATGAGACGTGCAATCACAGGATTCGCGCAACTCCCAAATGAACAAATACATGAATCATGGGAGAAATTAAAGGAACTCCTCAGAAAATGCCCACATCATGGGCTCTCCAAATGACAAATAGTGCAAGCTTTCTATGAGGGCCTAGATGATTAAGTTAGGCAGCTTGTTGATGCATCATGTGGTGGGGCCTTTATGAGCAAGAGTGAGGATGAGGCCTATGCCTTATTTGAAATGTTGAGTGAGAATTCAATCAACCACGCTTCCTTATCCTCATATGAGAGAACCATTGGGCCATCTAAACGGGCCGGGATGTATCGTGTGGAACCTGAAGCTAGAGTGGATGTGAATTTCATCCATCAAAAATTGGACAAGGTGCATATCATGACCCAAAAGTTAGAACAAGTTGATATGTTGGCCCACAAGATAGACCAGCTCCTGGCCCAAAATAAACAAGAAACCACCATCTTACCTACGTCAAACCCATACTCGGACCCAACACACCATGAGGTGTGTGCTTTATGTGCTAGCCCAGACCATCATGTGTCCGATTGCCCAACAGTAGCCCAGTTACCACATTTTATACAGGAGCAAATCTAAGCAGCCCAGGGGTTCTCTATGCCCAACTATGACCCATTTTCTAACACCTATAATCCGGGCTGGAGGAATCACCCCAATTTCAATTGGAGAAATCAACAAGCTCCCAATCAGTCCACCATCCCCTCCGCATCTCAAACTCACAAACCACCCATCCAACACCAATTCCAAGCTCAGCTACTATTTCAAGGAAATGCTAATGGTCGAGGACCGCAAGCCCAACAACAACTTCCCCGATTCAACCAGGGTCAGGTCCCATACCAACCTCCTCAGCCCAATTACGGGCAATCTTCCAATTCTCAACAAATCTATCAACCTCCTCCGCAACACCACCAGGACTCCTGAACTGATGATAAATTCCATCAATTACAACAACTAATTCTGGCCCAAAACCAATCCTTCCAACAAACCATGTGTAACAACCCTGGTAAAAATAAAAAGAAATAAAAACCCCAATTGATCAAAATAGGATTAAAAGATTTAATGAATAAATGATAAGAGCCTAAAGAAGTAAATAATAAACCAAAATGAAAATAACGCCTAGACTCAAGATGCTACTTCAAAAAAGAAACGCCCTTATACAAGGCGCGAATTCCAGAAAGGACGACCACAGCAGATGTCGTCAATTCTTAAACGGTCAAAATAATAAAAAGGGCAAGTAAACGTGACGCCCTCCACCTGGGCGCATTTTATACAAGAAACGACGCTTGACAAGGCGTCAATTTAAATTTAACGCCCTCATTTAAGACGTTAATTCAGTTTGTGTTCCGTTCGAACCAGGACATTATCCAGGGAAAGTTTATGGATTAGTACGAGTTAGTAGAATATAGTAAGGACTCTATCAAGGTAATACTACCAAACTCTAACTCTATTAGGGTTCCTAATAACTCTATAAATATCCTATGGCTCGACCCAGAATGCTATTTGGCGTTCTATAGATTGTTGCTGTCATACGTGAAGAACAGGTAATGTTCTTCCTCTTTTCTTTTTCTTTAGTTATGAATGATGAAGGAAACTAACGTCTTCGTCTTATGTAGGAAGTCTACAGTAGGTAGTACCTCTCTTGTCAAAGAGAATATTGTGGAGTCTTCATCATCATCTCTTCATCTGCATCTTCTTCCAAAACCAGTAAAGAAGATATCATAGAAAATAGTCTTATCCTCTTCTCAACAACTCTTGTCGTCACTACATCCTCTTCGGTGTGCTGCCGGTGATTAAGTTCGGAAGCAACCATCTTGTGGGTGCTGCTCTAGTTGCTGTTAGAAGTTCAGGAGGCTCTGTTTGGAACAGAGCATCATTTTCTATCCGAATCCTTCACGTTTCTTCTTCCAGATCTTCATAAGGTGGGTTTTCTCAGGAACGTAGCCTAAACTAACTCTAGTTACTAGTAATACCTTCTGTCATACATGCATATAGTTTGACTATGATTTCAAGCGTTTTCTGTGAAATTTTAAAAAGAGGCGACCCAGCCCAGGGCGCTAATTCTAGTGTTGACGCCCTGCCCTGTAGTCGCCAATTTCATATAATTGTTGATTACTCACGTTTAAAATTCCATAACTATGAAATCGTGATCCAAATTAATGCATGATCATACCTGTGGAATCCTGCTATTTTTCTGGTCCTATCCATGTATTTACTTCCTGCAAATTGTTTATCATGAAATTTCGTTACTGTTCATATTCCTCGAAACCTTGGTGAATTAACGACCTGGTCTAGGTCGTCTATTACAAAACTGACGCCCTGCGCCAGGGCGTGATTTTTGAATTAACGCCCCTGTCTGAGGCGCGTTGCATAAAAAAATTCCAGAAGTTAGAAATTTTGTTAAATTGGAATAAATAATGGACGACCACTGGAGTAGTCGTCAGATGGTATATAAACGCCCCTGGATAAGGCGTTAATTTCATTAAAAATGACTTTACCTAAGTCGATATTTTCCTGTAATACTATTTTGCACCGTTACTGTTAACCGAGGGTTTCATTTGTATATATATATATATATATATATATATATATATATATCGGCACTATATTCCAGTCCGTGAATATAGTCCCATGTTTTATGATGCTTTATCGTTTACCCACTAACTCTCAGTGACATACAAGCTCTCCATTGGACATTCCGTTCCTTTGGACTAGCGAGTTAGTCATAGAGACCTTCGTCAGACTCCTCGAGCCTTAGATTCCCTCAAGGCCGACTGAGCTGGTTGTACCATAAAAACCTATCACACTATTTTGCCATGTCACTCTATAGAAACATGGTATATCGGCCCTCATGTTATGCTATGTGTATAATATGAGAAGTACGTTAATGAATGGGGAAAAGCATGTCATTATTGAGATGTTCTTGTGGACCCCAATTCTATATCAAAATTATTATGATGTTCTTGTGGACCTCAATTCTATATTAAAAGAGTGACCATCTACTTGTGGATACTTACTTGTCATGGTACCCAAGTTAGGGAACCAATTCCACCTAGCTTTATCGATAATCATGATTGTACCGTTATTATCGCCTATCTATGTCTAGTGTCATATTTTTTGACTCTATTCTATCAAAGTCTATCCTACATATCTACAAGCTTTATTCTTGAAACTCCATATTGGCTATACACAAGGTGGATGTCAAAATACATGATCAATGCCTGCGCATATAGGGCCCGATCTGATCCTAGGAGGAGCACCCGAAAGTACTAGTGCCCATGGGAGTTGTAATGATAACGGTATTGACATTGTACCGAAGTGCATGACTAGCTTGATTGGACATTCCACAATTCTTGTACTTGACTCGTACATGACATGACATGACTTGCGTGACCCGAAAAAGGGTAATTTATATACTTGCTTGCTTGAAACGTGATAGCCAAGTTCTCGACATGACCTGATGAAATTACTTGCTTGAACATCCTGACATTTATCTCTTGAAAGTTCATGAATAGTTCACCTTGTTATCTTGTTGATATACTCTCTATCTTGTCGTTTTATGCGAGCATGCATAGCCATAGTGCATTTACATATTGTAATTACTTAAACCCCTTGCTAGTTCTTGAGATATAATTTCCTACTGAGCGTTCGCTCACTCAGTGTTTCCATACTTTTCAGGTAAGTCCGATGATGAAACCCAGACAGAAGGGGAAGGTCAAGAGTGAAAGAGATTAGAGCTTCTCAAGCGTCAACTAGTCTTATCTTTCAAAGTTCTTAAGTCAACCACTGTACTTTTTCTTTTATTGGGTCATAGCACTTTCGTTAAGTGAATTGTAATAGAAGTACTTTGAGGTTGTGATTGAATAAAGGATTGGGTTATCTTTACTTTTGCGCATCTCTGATTTGGTGTCGAATACACTAATACTCTGATTGACATGATCGATATAAACTCGTCACGCGTCTCCGGGTATCTTCCGTGCTCGGGGCGTGACACCATGCAAGCCCAAAGTCAATCTTTCCAACAGACCCTTCATGCCCACCAACAAACTATTTCTAAGTTGGAAACCCAATTGGGCCAATTGGCTGAAGCCACCATGAGAAGGGAAATGGGCCAATTACCAAGTAAGCCCATTGCCAACCCCCGCAATCAACAACCTCCAGGCTTCCCTCTAAGAGCTCCCATTCTTCCTCAACCCCAATCAGCCCAATCAACCTCAGCCGTGCCCTCCTGTAGGTCTCAGTTTAAGAATGCCAAAGCCATCTCTACCCTTAGGAGAGGGAAAATTCTTAATAATCCTTATCAGGCTAAGGATGTGGGTAGTAGTCCGGGCCAAGACGCCCACGAGGAGAGTAATAGTGAGGATGAGGAGCTTGTGATTGTGCAAGAAAAGAAAAAGCCAGAGGGTGGAGAGAACAAGCGGGACAAAGGAAAATCAAAGGTTGATGAAGAAAGCCCTCAAGAGTATGTCCCTAAGATCCCTTTTCCCGATGCTCTAAAATTTAAGGCTCAAAAGAAAAAGCCAGTTTACCAAGAAGAGCTAGTGGAATTGTTTAAACAAGTGAATATCAATATTCCACTTTTGGACGCGATCAAGCATGTGCCGGCATATGCAAAATTTCTGAAAGAGTTGTGCACTCCAAAAAGGGAATCCAAGGTGATAACTCAAAAGATCCGCCTATCTGAAGATGTGAGTGCTGTTTTGATGAACCATTTGCCAAAAAAATTGAAGGACCCCGGAGCCCCGTTAATCTCATGTGATATAGGTGGAGTCACTTTTGATCGTGCATTGCTAGACTTAGGTGCTAGCGTGAATCTTTTATCCACCTTCATTTAAGAGCAATTTGATCTGGGGGAGTTAAAACCCACTTCAATAATCCTTCAATTGGCGGATCGGTCGGTTAAAACTCCAAGGGGTTTTTTGGAAGATGTCATTGTTAAGGTACATGAATGCTATTTTCCGGTGGATTTTTTAATTTTGGATATGGCCTCGTCTCAAGAATTGAAACATAGCGCTATTATTTTGGGACGTCCTTTCCTAGCAATTGCTAAGGCCAACATCAACTGTGCCACGAGAATGATGGATATTTCTTTTGGAGGTGAGAAAGTTTCCCTAAATGTGTTTAAGGCATCTCAATATCCGGATCAAGGAGAGGAATGCAATGTCATTGATATATTTAAGGATGTGATTTCGGATAACATTAAGGACACCCTAGAAGAGGGTAGCATGTTTCAAGATTCTCCCCTACCCTCTGCACCCTGGTCTAGGGTAGAATCACTTCCTACCCTCCAATATGAACCAATCTTCTCATCTCTGGAACATCCTCCTTCTCTCGAACTCAAGCCTCTCCCGAACTCTCTTAAATATGCATATCTGGGACCTAACCACACTCTACCTGTCATCATTGCCTCCAACCTCACTACTGCACAGGAAGCCCAACTCTTAACTGTTCTTAAAGAGTATAGGGGGGCAATAGGTTGGTCGGTGTCGGATCTTAAGGGGATCAGTCGTAATGTTTGTATGCACCATATCTATTTAGAGAACATTGTTAAGCCAAGTAGAGAGATGCAATGTCGGCTAAATCCGAACATGAAAGAAGTGGTTAAGCAAGAGGTGGTGAAGTGGTTGGATGCTGGGATCATATATCCCATCTCTGATAGCAAGTGGGTCAGCCCTACACAAGTTGTTCCAAAGAAATTAGGGCTGACTGTGATTCAAAATGAGAAGGGTGAAGAGGTGCCAATGAGACTACAAACGGGGTGGAGAGTCTGCATTGATTATAGAAAATTGAACTCAATGATAAAGAAAGATCATTTCCCTCTCCCGTTTGTGGATCAGATTTTAGAAAAATTGGCAGGGCAAAAATATTTTTGCTTTTTGGATGGATAGTCCGGGTACAATCAGGTTACTATCTACCCGAAAGATCAGGAAAAGACGACATTCACATATCCGTATGGCACGTTTGCATTTAGAAGAATGCCGTTTGGGCTTTGTAATGCCCCTGCCACCTTTCAGCGGTGTATGATGGCGATCTTTTCTGAAATGGTGGGAGAATTTTGGAAATTTTCATGGATGACTTCTCAGTCTTCGATGACTTATTTGATTGCTGCTTGGAGAATTTGCAGAAGGTGTTGGCACGATGCATTGAATCCAACCTTGTGTTAAGCTGGGAGAAAAGTCATTTCATGGTAAGAGAAGGCATTGTGTTAGGCCATGTTATTTCTGAAAGGGGAATAGAGGTAAACAAGGCTAAGGTTGATATGATTTCTAATCTTCCTCCCCCTTTATCTGTCAAGTAAATCCGCTCTTTTCTTGGCCATGCGAGTTTTTATAGAAGATTCATTCAGAACTTCTCTACCATTACTCGTCCACTCACTAAGCTCCTAGCCAAGGACACTTTATTCCACCAAGATGAATCTTGTCTAGATGCTTTTCACTCTCTTAAAGTGGCCCTCACTCAAGCCCCAATCCTGCAGTCACCAGATTGGTCGCTACCATTCGAAATCATGTGCGATGCCTCAGATTATGCTATAGCTCGTCTTAGGCTAGAGAATTGATAAGAAACCTGTGGTGATCTATTATGCGAGTCGCACTCTCGCCGATGCTCAATTGAATTATACCACCACAGAGAAAGAACTTCTGGCCGTTGTTTTTGCCCTAGAGAAATTTTGCTCATATATTTTGGGGGCCAAAGTCATTATCTATTCCGATCACGCTGCTTCGAAATACTTGCTCACAAAGAAAGATGCTAAACCCCGTTTGATTCGATGGGTTCTATTACTGCAAGAATTTGATCTGGAAATCAAAGACAAGAAGGGGTTAGAGAATGTTGTGGCTGATCATTTGTCACAAATAGTGATACTCAAGAGTGCTCCCATGTCTGATTCTTTTCCAGATGAACAATTGTTATCCATCTCTCACACCTCAACCCCATGGTACGCTCACATTGTTAACTACTTGGCAGTAGGACAGACTCCAAGAGGGTGGACTAAGCAGGAAAAGGATTAGTTCTTTTCTAAAGCCACGCACTATTTTTGGGATGACCCGGATATGTTTCATATGGGTCTTGATCAGATCATAAGAAGATGTGTCCCCGAGGAGGAGCAACAATCTGTATTGAATTTTTGTCATAATTTAGCTTGTGGGGGACACTTCTCTGGAAAGAAAACTGCCGCTAAGGTGTTGCAAACTGGATTTTATTGGCCCACTTTATTTAAGGATGCTTATGAATTTTCAAAAACATGTTTGAGGTGTCAAGCTGTGGGCAATAATTCGAAGAGAGATATGATGCCGCTTAATCCCATTTTGGTTGTCGAAATCTTTGATGTTTGGGGTATAGACTTCATGGGACCGTTTCCACCGTCTTTTGGGAATGAATACATCTTGGTGGCGGTCGACTATGTTTCAAAATGGATTGAAGCTATAGCCACAAGGACCAATGATCATAAGGTGGTAATAAACTTTGTCAAGAAGAACATCTTTTCTTGATTTGGGTGTCCTAGAGCTATGATTAGTGATGGGGGATCTCATTTCACAGACTTCCAATTCCAAGCTTTGCTTCGTAAATATGGCATCACTCATAAGCTCGCTACCCCCTATCATCCCCAAACCAGCGGCCAGGTGGAGGTTTCCAATAGAGAGATAAAGAACATCTTGCATAAGACAGTTCGGCCTGATAGGAAAGATTGGTCTGAGCGACTAGATGATGCACTCTGGGCCTATAGAACTACCTTTAAGACTCCCATTGGTATGTCACCATATTGTCTCATTTTTGGAAAAACATGCCACTTGCCCGTAGAGCTTGAACATAGAGCCTATTGGGCCATTAAGCAAGTCAACTTCGAATTAACTCAAGCTGAAGCCCAAAGAGCCCTACAACTCAATGAATTGGAGGAACTGCGTAATGAGGCCTACGAAAATTCCAAGATTTACAAAGCAAAAATTAAAGCTTTCCATGATAAACATATTCATAGGAAAACTTTTCATGTTAATCAAAAGGTTTGGCTTTTTAACTCTAGACTACGATTATTCCCTGGAAAATTGAAATCCCGATGGGATGGACCATATGTGGTAATTAAAATATTTGACCATGGTGCAATAACAATTCTTGATCCTAAAACTGGTCAAACTTTCACTGTCAATGGTCAACGTTTGAAACCTTACATTGAAAATCTTCCAATGCTGCAGGAGGACTCTCTCAGGCTGAGTGACCCATTGTGAGCTCTATTGCGTCTGGCGGAAGACGTAAAACTTCACGCTTAATGGGAGGCAACCCAATTACTCTTTATCATTTTCAATATATATATATATATATATTTTTCTTAAGATCTTGGAGCCACATTCTTCTGACGACGTCATCTCTCTCTCAGGTCGTATCTATCCTTCCCCCTACTTTTCATGACTTTATTTCATTTTTATATTTTGTTCATGCCATTGGGGACAATGTCACCTAAGTTGGGGGTAGCTTGAGCTCGAATTTCCTCAAAATAATTGCAACCTTTCATCACACCTTTAACAAGTGTTTCATGTTCATATTTCATGATGAGAAACTTTTTTTAGAATGATAGGACTTAGAGTCTTACACGTGAAAGTTGCAAGTTAAAGGAATGAATTAATTGGTTATGACTTTAGCCTTTTCCTCAGAATACACCTGAAAATTCTATTGAACTTGCACACAATTGCACAATAACAAGATCGGTGGATGACAAACATTAGGATGATGGGAATTTTACTTGACACTTAGGTGATGATGAATATTTTGCCCATTCGTTGAACGTAACCGTGAGGAAAAAGCTACCTGCAAAAAATAAAAATAAAAAAACACACATGGAAAATGCCTCTGAACTTAGTAACCGGGCCTGCTTCTCCTAAGGCAAGAGTTGAGTTTTGCGTCAAACGGTGAAGGGATGTGCAGCACCGTGTGTCAAAAAAAAAGTATAAACTGGCAGAGTGAAGCTACCTGTAATTCGAGAAGCTTAATTCAAGAGGTGGGCAGGTCATTAAGTGAAAGGTAGAAGACTCATTCATCTAGATTGTTTGGTAGTCACTAGTCAAGTTATATCACTCATACACAAAGAGATATTTAATTTTGAGTGTATATTGAGGAAAGGTCTAAACACATGGACTGATGAAATTTATACCAAATACATTCTACTTGAATTTGTAATACTCCAAAGTCTAAATCATTATGCATAATATTTTTGCCATGATCTGTGACACATGAGTGTTTGCTAGTCCTAATTTTATAATTGTTTACATTGCTAAGGGACTAGCAATGTTCAAGTTGGGAGGTGTGATAAGTGTCCATCTTCTATAGTAATTCATTGCATGTACACCATTTTATGTGCATATAATTAGGCAATTATACATATTTCATAGTTAACCTCAACTCCGCATTTAAATTAGAGCTTTCACGTAAATTGATTAATTTGGTGATATTATTTGATAAATTAAAGTTGAGGGTCATGGGCATTAATTCTCCATTGCATAACTATGAGCATTTGAGATTTATGTGCACATTATGGTAATTTTTATGGACTAGATTATAATTATGTGTGTGCAGGACACCGAAGGTAATTGTAAAAGAAGCTGGGGGCAAAACTGTCATCACCACTTTGACCAAGTCAAATAAAGAATTCAAAATATTTTGGTTGGAGAGAAAAGAAAGTTCAAAATTTTGAATTCAAAGTTTGAAAAGGAGGAAATCAAAGTTTAAGTTTGAAAAGGAGGAAAAAGACATTCAAAGTTTGAAATAAAGGAGAGACATGATGAGCCTTGGGAAATGTGGTGCCTAAAGTCCAAGAAAGGGGGTGCCCACCTACTTTTTCTCTTATCCATGCATCATATTCTACCTAAATCTCAGCCATCCATCTCCTTTTGATACAATCTTCACCCTCCATCTACCCAACTTTCCCTATAAATAGCCCATGACAAGGAGGAGAAAGGAGTTCTTCTTTTGACAATTTTTCTCTCCCTCTCCCTCTCACATCTTCTTAGGCCACCGAGTTTGCCCTCTTCCGTCCCTCTTCTCCTCTTGCTGTCTTCATAAAAGTTCTTTATTTTTAAGTCCTCTACAACTTCTTCTTCTGCATCATCTTCTAATGCGTCCTATTTTTCAAGGTATTTTCTATTTTTCACTGTGCTATCCTGTTCATCTGTGAATCAGTGTTTCTATATGTTCTTCCCCTTATTTCTCCCCCTTCTAGTCATTTTCTTCTCTTACTATCTTCATAAACGTTCTTTATTTTTACGTGTTCTACAACTTCTTCTTCTACATCATCTTCTAATTCTTTCTGGTTTGAAAGTTATTTTCCGTTGTTCAACTTGCTATCCTGTGATTTCAATGTTCATCCAAGGTGTTAGTTTCTGTTATTTCTCTATTTTGAAGCTCTTCTGCTCTTCTTTTCAATCTTAGTTCTTCATCAAAGTTCTTCCCCTCTCCCTCCTCTTCAACGTCTTCTTCTTGGGCATCCCCTAATTCATCTTGGTTTCAAAGTTATTTACCCTCTAAAGGCGGCTTCAACGACGAAGGTAACTTCCTCCCGGCGTAGACGACATCTTCTGCAAGGTGGTTTGTGATCCAAGGTCAAGAGAGGATGGCGCTGTCATCACCATTGCTGCTATCCTCTTCATATCTCAGGCTCCTTTTATTTTTATTGTTGTAGTTTCATTTTACTTCATTGTAATCTCGTCACATCCTTGTTGTAAGCTTATCTTGCACTTCATGTACTCTTTCTTTTAAGTTAATAAAAAGAGTTATTCCTTTGATCTAGTTCTTGATCTTCTTCCCTCTTTACATCCTTCTTCTATCTCTTCTGTTCACTTCATGCAATTGTTTTCAATAGCATAGACGCATAGTCATAGATGTTTTTAATTAAGTGTTTGGTTTGTTCATCACTTCACAATTTTCTTTAAGGAAAGCAAAATCACAAGTGTTTTCTAAGGGACTCCAAGGTTTTCAACTCTAAAAAAATCTCTTCTTCCCTGTGGATTCGACCCATGCTTGCCGTAGTACTACATTCTCTTTTGATCATTTTTTGCGAGTTCGGTTTTAAGATTGTTATACGCGTTTTTTAAATGACGAACTTTCACGTTATCATGACTCATGTTCACAAAGTGTTTGATGAAACATCTTTCTTCCAACTAACAGGATCAAAGCAGCACGTGAGCTCAAAACTGAAGCAGGCACGTGTTCCCAGAAAGGCTGGAAGCTGACACGTGGAAAGTGAAAGTGCTGAGATTACAACACGTGGAAGGATAAGATCCAGATCTGCGTGGAAGTCTGGGTGGGAAACGTGGTTTCCACCCACCCTCGTCTCACAAAGGCTATAAAAGGGACATGATCCCTCAGATCAAAAGGAGATTGAAAATTGAAGAGAAGAAGAGAGATAGAGGAGACAGATTGCTGAAGAACGAGCAGAAGAAGAGAGAGCAACGAGGTGAAAGAAAAAGAAGAAAAGAAGTATGAGCAGTAGAGAGCTAGCAGAAAATAGAGAAAGAAAAACAATCAGAGAAAGGTTTGAGAGAAGAGAGCCGTGAGAGAAAAAGAGAGTTGCAGCAGCAAAGATCGAAGAAGGAGACGACAGATCCTTATCTGAGGATTTTCAGCAAGAAGATCTGTGACCTCAAGATCAGATCCAGCCCACATTGCTCCTGAGCGAGCTACATTATTGTGCTTCATTTCCAGCTTTGTATTGCTGATTTGTTTCATGCTTATTTTTCCATTTTTTCATTACATTTTAGAAGCTGTGAATCAGTGGTGGCATAAGCTGTAAGGCCGAGCGGTTTGAAGCTGTGAATCAACGGAGGCTAAGTTGTATTGCCTAGCGGTGGCTAAGCTATAATGCCCAGCGGAGCAAGCTGTAAGTCAGCGGTTGTAGGCAACTTGTAAGGCCCAGCAATTTAAGCTATGTATAAGCAGAATCCACACTCTGGTTAGAGTGGGGTGGATGTAGGTCTGGAGGACTGAACCACCTAAAAATCCTCTCTGTGCTGTGATTTGATTGTCTACTCTAATTTCGCTAGATGCATGCTTAGGATCGTGGTTTAATTGCATATCTTTTGATGCCTCTTTCAGTTAACTACGTCAATCAGTATAATTCTGCAATCGTTAACTGAATAGAACTTATTCGCCTCGTTTTAAGAGCAAATTTTTAAGAGGGATTCATTCACCCCCCTCCAAATCCATGTGTACACCATTGCACCTAGTCCTCACAGACTAACAATTGGTATCAGAGTGGGTTCTGATTGTCCAGATCCAACGATCTGCAATAGATCCTACATTCTTTTTGTGGTACGTTTCTGGTCACCACTTGTGTTTTGTTCTGTCTGTTCCTTAGATCCATGGCTCATCCACCGATTTTTGATGGTACTAATTTTGACTTATGGCTTAACAACTTGCACATATTTGTCAAGTCTGTTAATCCTAACCTGTAGAAACTCATTGCACACGGTCTACACAGATTACCAAAGAACAAGTCCAAATGGACTGCCAAACATAGATCAATGTGTGATGAAAATCATAGAGCTCTGGAATTGATGAAGGCTACGACTAACAAGGCATTCCACTCTTGTTTTCATGATTACAGGTGTGCAAAAGAAATAGTGGATAAACTGAAAACTACCAACCATGGAAATCAATGATGCTTGATGGCTGACAATAATGATCAAAGCAGCAACCAAGATGAAGAGGAGGATGATGATGATGAGGTAAACCCCTTTGAGAATTTTACTCTAGATGAGTGGCAGGATGCTTATGCTAATTTGCTAGAGTCTTATGAAAAACAGAGAAAAAAGAATAAAGCCATGAAAAAGAAGTCGAATGATCTTTCTGGAAGTGAGGACATTATAATTCTTAAAAAGGAAAATGATATATTTAGAAGACAACTGAAAAACCTTGATTCTGTTACTTCAGAACTAGATCATTTGAAATCTGAAAAAGAAATATTTAAGAAACAAATTGGCCTCTTCCAAGAAGAAAATCAAGAACTTGTATGTGACATTTCTGAACTAAAAGAAAAACTTAGCTCGATTGATGATGATCTGGTTCGTATCGATAATTTAGTTCAGGATGAAAAACTATTGAAAGATTTTGAATGTGTTAGCTCTGAATTGAATACCCTGAAAATTAAGAATGATTACCTTAGGAAACAATGTGAAAAATTTCAAGCTGAATCAAAGTGTTCTGGTAAATCAGTTTGTAATAAATGTCAATTTCTGAGAGAAATGAATGAAAGCCTTCACCGTGATTTGGAATGACATCAAAATTTAATTGCATTCTTGAGGGAAGAGAACAAAAATTTGTTGGATAAAAATTTTGAAACTGAACAAAGAGAGGATAATCTAATTGAAGAGCTGAGTTCCATGTCTAATCTTACTGAACAAATCAAGGAGTTAAAGTCTAAAAATGAAAAATTGAAAGAAGTAAACAATGTCACATCTGAAAGGTTGTTAATCTTGGAAAAAGGGAAATCTATTTGTATAAAAGAGTCTGAAAAATTGCACAATCTGGAACAAGAAGTTGAGAACTATAAAACTGCAAACAAGGTGCTAAATGAGTATGTGAATTGCAGTGAACAAGAGATTACTTGTTATGAGATACATATTGCATCTCTGGAAAATGAAATTAAGGATCTAAAAAAGTCTTTGTCTAAATTTGTTAAAGGACAAGATAGCTTGGATAAGCTGCTGGGGATGAAAGTGAATTTTCAGAAACAAGGGTTGTTGTATAATCCAGTAAATAAGAAGAGCTTTGGAAATAAAATTCATACATCATTTGTATGCAGCACTAATCAAACCAGCACCAAAAATCCTCTAGCATTTCAACTCACAGCTCAAAAGGATCGTAAGGATACTGTAAATCAGAAAACTCACAAACAAACTGAAAAAATGAAAAAGACCAGTCACTTGCAGAAAAGACTGAATAATACTTATATTGAGAATGTGCATGCTGTAAAAAATACTAATACACCTATACATGCACACAAAAAGAAACTCATGACATGCCATTACTGTCACAAGGGTAGTCATCAAATGCATGAATGTAGATTAATGGAACTAGATGATTTAAATGCTAGAAAAATGCATGATAGGAAAGCTCAAGTCAAAAATCATGCATTTCATAATAAGAAAATTCATTGTTTTCATTGTGGCAAATTGGGTCACATTACTGCTCAATATTGGCATGCTCAAGGAAAGAAATCTAACTCTGGATTTGTTAATTTCCCTATTAACAAAAATGTTCTTGATAGAAATGATTGTGGTTCTAGAGGCAAGCACAATGTGTGCTCCAAATGTGGGAAGTATGGCCATACAGTCAAGAACTGTTGGCATGCTCAGGGAAAGAATCTTAAATCTGAATATGTTAAATTCCTTGTAAATCAAAGTGTCTTTTGGAATAAATCACTTTTCAAAGAAAAAGCCATTACATGTTTTAATTATAGAAAGCCAGGCCACAGAGCTGCTGATTGTTGGTTGGCTGGCTTCAGTAAATAGAATAATAATTCTGTTAATAGAAAATTACATAAAAATGCACATATAATTCATGATTACATAAATGTGCAAAGAAAGAATTTTAATTCTACATCATGCCATTATTGGGGACAGCTAGGACATACTATGTCTAACTATTATCTGATGAGGATTGATGACTCTCAAGCACAAAAACTGTTTAGAGCACCGGTGAAAGGTGCCACTGTTATTTCAGGACCCAAGATATCTTGGGTGCCTATTGTGCCAAATGATTTGGTATTTTGCAGGCGTGCCTTGGGTTGAATAATAAACTGGGGGTAATAAACTAAGGCACTCAAGCATGAAAACCCCATTTCTACATTTTTCAGGTAACAGTTGCATTCGTCATATTGTTTAGTTGAAACTGCATATCATGCTAAATCTGAGTAGTCAAAGTTTTCATGCATACATATTCTTATTTGCTTTAACAATTGCATTGAGCAACATATTTCTCATCTACATGCATTAATGTTTTGACACTTGATTGTGCACATAGAGAAGGTTAGGAACTCATGAGTATAGTCTACATATTTGTACATATAAGTGAGTTGCTTATGTCAATTGTCTGCATGCACATCTGTCTGACATACAATCATTGAAAATCTGATGCATATAGGACTGCTTTTGCACTGCATTGTCATGAATGACTATTATGGTATATCAAATGGTGAGCTACTAAAGGGTAGATGAAATCTGTCTGGAGGTTCTTACTATGTGTGAGGTGGTCTTTTAGACCAAGTCCTCTGCCTAGTACCATGGGTAATATTGCATATAGGGTAGTCTGAATGATCATGAGCATGAGTCATAAAATCATATGTTCAGCCTTCATTGCATATACTGCATATAGTCAGGGGGAGTTGTCTGTCCCTGCATTATGATTTTGCCACTCATATTCATACATTGAGTATTAGAGAAGTCATTACATATACATGCATATAGTTAATTGCATTGCATATCTTTTATTTTGAAAAATCCAAAAAGTGATGAGTTACTGCATTTAGACAGGGGGAGCATTTCATATTCTTAGCTTATCCTTGACTGAATTTTCATGTCTTCCAATTGATCAAACCTGTCATGTTTGTATGACAGTGACTCACATTATCAAATGATCACTAATTCTTATCTGAAATCAGATTTCTGAAACTCTGTTTACTATTATTAATGTGTCTGAAATAATTACTGGATTCTTTGTGCATTCATGAGTTAGAAGAAGGTATATCAAAAGACTTCACACGAAGGATAGGTTGTGCCTGCCTGGAAGGTGGACTATTCTTGGGTGAGAAAACTCCTAGAGTTCCACCTCCCCCTCGTACCTCTTCATGACTCATTAGTGCACAATGTATCCATCTGCAATTAGTTCAGTCTTTTCATCTATTGCCAGCTTATCTTTGTCAAACATTTCACTCTACTCTTGACAAGCTGGTTTGTCTGATCTTGTTCTTTGCTATGAACCTTGAAGAATTCTGGTATCAAAAATTCTTATTGCTGCACCTACTTGAAAATCATTTCACTTCTTCTCCATTCAAAAACTTCTGAATCACTCCTGTTATCTGTCGGTTTCTGTTCTGATCACATATTCTGCAAATTCAAATCTTCTGACTGTCTTCTTTGCAAACCTGTCATTACTTCTGCTGTTGGCAAGTTGACTGAAGATGTTGAGTGAACTGATCTTGAAGCTACTTAAATCGTTGTACCTTGTTTATGAATCTAAAATTATCAAAGAAACTCATATTATATAGGTTTAAGAATAACTAATTGATCTAGATTGGTATAAGTTCAATGTATTCATGAATTTGAATTTGAAAATTTTGAAAGTATCTGAATCACAAGTTTTAATAAATTTTAACCAACTGTTTCATGTAACCTCTAGATAAAATCTTTTGAAATCTAAAAATTTGAAATCATGGTTACTTTGGTTGAGATACATGTTGTTAGTATTGTTCCTAAACATTAAATTTGTATGAAGTGGACTAAAAAGGAAAACAAAAGTCAGAGCAATGATTGTGGTCACTGAGAAACCTGTGCAAAAGACTGTGTCATGAAGTAGCATAGTTAACTCTGCTAAAAGAATAAATTCTCTGAAAATCTTGTGAAAATCTGACAGAGTAATGGCATGGTTGTGTTGAGTAACTGGGGACTCCAGCCTCTAATCAAGGTGTTTCCTCATGTAAAAAGATACTCCCATTACTAACTTTGTTCTCATGATTGAGAGGCAATGCAGTTATCACACTGAATAATTGGGTCACTTCACCCTAGAAGTGTTGTGCCTCATATAAAAAGGTGTTGATCAACCAAGATTGCTCGGGAAAAATAAAGTGCTATTCAAAAGTAAAATCTGGTTAATTGACAGAGAATCTTCAATTGATATCAGAAATTTTCTGTAACATAGTCAAACTTCAATTACAATTAAAGGTGTTTAATCTCAATACTACAATGTGTAACTCCTAAATGAGTTGTTGAGATTATTTGAGTAAGATGGAAGAAGGTTGAACTAGAATGTCATATGAATAATTGGTTCACTGTTATTCAAACTCAGTTTCAGATATGAGTATTGAATGTGATTGACAAATTCGGTATACATCATGCTTAAACTAGTTTTATCATACAGTCTAATTCATAAGCCCTTATGATAGGAGAGTCTAATCTTTACTTGGATTTATAACAGTTGTACCTGCTATAAAATTATTATGATCAGTTATTTTTTTCAACTTGCGTATTTGTTTATATCTCATGTTATCTTAGCACTGTGTCCCTGCAAATCTCTTAGCAGTATCTTTCTGAGATCCTTCTGGTTTATTCCTGACATATTCCTCACCTTTCTGTTCACTTACCTTATTTCATTTTAAATAGGAAGCTTTGCATTGCATTGATTTAAAGGGGGAGGATAGATCATGTCAGTACCTCATCTGTTGCATTTCATAGGGGGAGAAATGTCTGTGACCTGTCTTGACTATATCAGGAGGAGAATGTGACTCTTTGGCATTTCTTTAACTATCAGCTAACTTCTGGTATTGTCCTCTATTTCCTCAGGGGGAGTTTATGTTTCTTTCTATTTTCTCCTATCTCATTCTGATCACTTGGTCTTCTGTCTCCATTCTGTCTCTCACTTGCTCTCACCACTCGGACTCCTTTTCTGTTTCACTTTTTGATGACGTCAAAGGGGGAGAGATTGGTTGAGTCATATCGTCATGTAGGTATGAGAGCTGAGGTGTGAAAAGGTCATTAGAGCTGAGGTGTGAAAAGGTCATATTTTGCTGAAGTCAAAAGAGGAAGAGATTAAAAGGGGGAGAATGTTTGGAAAATGTTTTTGACTGTCAATAGAGAGATGGCATTAAGTCATTGTGTAAGGGGGAGATATTGCATTGAGGGAGAGATTGCATTGATGCTAGTACATATCTGTGTTAGCATAATTTTGCTCATTTGTAGATTATTGATTGCATATTGTCATAGTTTCTGTGTCTAGTTTTCATGACTCATATGACTCATAGTGTTGACATCATCAAAAAGGGGGAGAATGTTGGATATTATGTTTTGATGATGATAAACACTATGACTCATATGTATGATGCCATATGTGTTTGTATGATTTCATATGTGTTTATTGCATACAGTATGTGTCCTATTACATATAGTGTTTGTTGTGTGCATACAATGCTCATATTGCTGTATAGATGAATTACATGGAATGAACTACTACACATGTGCATTTTAGTTCATATGTGGTTGTTTGTACGTATTTGTGCATGTCTGTGCATGTTTGTGGATGTCTCTGCACAAGCATTGCATAAAGTCTTGTACAACTATTCATATAAGTCAATGCATCACAGGTCAACCAAAAGTCAACGCAAAGTCAATACTGTGCACATAAAGTCAACGGTCTGCATAAAGTCTATGCACATGACACTTCACTGAATAGCCTGTGTACATGGCATGCATTTGGTCAAATAGGTGGTGGGCATGATCTTCACATTAGATTAGTCTTACATAGAATCAACGCCAGTTGCATCATGCATAACTAGGGTCGGTGCTAGTTACAGCTAAGGTCGATGCTAGTTTTCATTTCATACGTACTAAGGTCAGTGCTACATTGCATTGTTTTGCATACTGACGTCAATGCTAGTTCAGACCACTTGCTGCTGTGGTCGGTGCATGTGGTGTCATACGCATACATAAGTCAGTGCAGGTTTTTACCGCATGCTGAGTTAAGTCGGTGCATATCGGCTTTAGTCTTTGATAGGGTCAGTGCACGTCCACATTGTGATTGCATGTAGTCGGTGCATGTTTCACCTCTCGCATATAGAAGTCAGTGCATATTCCTCATATAGTCGTTGCACATCCCATTTGTGCACGACCAAGGTCAGTACAGTGTCTGCATTATGCATAAAGGTCGGTGCAGGTTTAGGTGTCAAAGGCTCAAGGTCAGTGTACATATTGTAGTAGGTCGGTGCACATTTTCTATCTTGCATATGAAGGTCTGTGCATGTTACTGCTTGATGTTTAGATGGTTGATGCATATACTATAGCCAGTCGATGCATGTTTGCATACAAGCATATGAAAGTATGTGTATGTTACTGCTTGATGCTTAGATGGTCGATGCATATACTGTAGTTAGTTGGTACATGTTTGCATGCAAGCATATGAAAGTATGTGCATGTTACTACTTGATGTTTAGATGGTCAGTGCAGATACTGTAGCCAGTTGGTGCATGTTTGCATACAAGCATATGAAGGTCGCACTACAAGAAAATAGACCTTCAGTGGCATTTCAAAACTGCCCCCAAAAATGGAGAAAACTGCCCCCAAAAATGGAGATAAATGCCCTAAAAACCTTTAGGGGCAGTTTGATTAGTTTTAGGGGCAATTTAAAATGTGCCCCTATTGCCTCGGTCCCTAAAGATTTTTGTGGCACTTTTTGAAAAACGGCCCTAATTTTGTCATTAGAGGCACTAAAAAATTGCCACTAAATATTCTAATAGGAGCAATTTTGATGATCAAATGCCTCTAATAAGCATGTTTTAACGACAATTCCTCCTTCAAACTGCCCCAAATAACGTATTTTAAGGATAGTCATCTAAAAATAACTTTAAATAATAACCTAGAATAATGTTTTTAAAGGGCATTTTCTTCCCCAAATTGTCCAAAACGACAAATCTGTAAGAGCTCATTTCTAAATATTGCACCAAAATAACAATCTTAAAATATAAAAATTAGAGTCAACATTCCTAACATGCAATCAGTACATCGATCATATTCTTCGTAATTAATTGACATGCACAAACACCTACCATTATACACCACACATGCATATATAAACTATCCACCTTTTAACAGAAGCATAAATAAGACATGATAATCATTGATAAAAATAATATCTTCATACAGCTATATTATAAAATAAAATCAGCAAAATATCCCAATTACACAATACATATAACATCTATGACTTATAAATACAACTCAAGTTGTGGAACCTCAATTTTTCACTCTGCAACTAAAATATACAAACTCAACTCTTCAAAACAAATAAAATAGTTTCCCCTTGGTGCTCTTTAAGTACAAATATTTTCTTGCTAATGGACTAGTAAGGGAAGCCAATTGATTGGATGGTTTGGCATGCTGCCATGGCAGTTGCATTCCTCTCTACCATACTCTTGGCTAGCATCTCTTCCACCGCTTCTCTATCAGTTTTATTCTCCCTTCTACACCTTGGGCTTCACAGACCTTGCGGGCTTGATGATGTTACCGACCTAAAAGAAGAAACACAATTGGCACAATGGTGCCAATGAATAATTTAGAACTAATAGATAATTCAGAACGAAGATGAATACACAATATATGCAAAAAACCAAAATGAATTGAAAATAGGTTATCCATTTGAACATGTATATGAATAGTTTTCATATTCTGGTCAACATAAAAGAATCATTTAATTGTCCTCATGATACAACCCACTTTCAAAAAAAAATGTCCTCATGAAGATTACACAAGGTTTCAATTGTGAACATAATATTATTTGAAACCCTTAAACAAATAAATAAACTCACTTGCCAAATTATTAAATCTCTATAAAAAGTATAAATACATGTATCAAATTAATAAGAAGACTCTGAATAGTTTTTTCGATAAAAAGGAAGACTTTGAACAGACATAGCTCTTATCTGCTAAGACAAATCTTGTAACAAAATAAACAACTTTAAATTCCAAAATTAAGTATTCAAACAAACACCTTTAATCAACCCTTCATTTGTATACAAACACCACTCAAAGGACAACAAAGAGGCTAATGCAAGCTTAATGTATACGTGAAGAAAGAGCAACTAGTGTGGTGTATATGCAAAGAGAAGCTAGTGTATGAACTATGTGAGTGAGCCTGCGTGTTTGCATATACATACAGACACAACATTTGTTAAGTAGATGTAAACAGGAATCTTAGCAAACCAGTTGTAGATTAGATATATACAGGATAATATTGTCCCACCATCATTCGTTAAAGTTTGGCAGCATATGCCAAAAAGTTAGCTGCAACAACAAACCAAATAAAGAAAATAAAAATCTCCAGGTATGAAAAGAGGTAAGTAAAATCAAAGTGAATTAAGAACTGACCTCCATTAACTCAAATCCTATTGACAAAACCCATAAAAGAGGTTGGTTTCGGATCATTATAGCCTTACCACACCACCCGAAGATATGAGCAACAACAAATTCATCAAACATGGTGTCCTAGAAAAACCTAAACCAAAATCAGAAACTCAAGCATTTCATAGAAATAGTTGAATTATATGAAATGTAGGTTTGTTGGTGGAGGAAGGCAGCATACATAAACGTTGATAAACCTACTTTTGGGATTGTCTGGCACATAAATACGACAATCATATCCATATGATCTTTCTGGAAGTTCTGTGTATGATGATGAGAAAAAGATAGAAATTATAGAAACTGTGACTTGCTAAAGACCTTTGTACTGAGTAATCTACACCCTAATGGCCAAATGTATTACCAACACCAAGATCTGCATGGAGAAATTTCATGAATTGCCGAGCATCATCACGACCCTGGAAACAAAATTAGAATGATAGATAATGCATAAAAAGTGTCTGAAAGGTAAAGATGAAATCACTTTCATCATGTGAAAAAATTTAGAATTGCATAACCAGGATTTGAGACAACAGAAAATTGATGGCAGCAATAAATCTAAGTAAAATGTCCAAACAGGAAATGAAAAAAACACACGAAATTCTAGCTAAATGAGAAATAACAAGCTGTGTTTTCCTCTTTTGAAAAGAGGGTGGGGTGTATCAATAGTTTTAATAACAAATAAATAGAGGTGATACATCCAAAATCTGACGTGCGATAGCTCAACCATAAAGCAAACCCAGCACTTAATAACCCAAAGAAAACACAAAACACATCTTCTAAGCTTTCACTGCCCCTGCCCCACCTTGATCATAAGAAACGAAAAAATAGGGTATCCATTTGAGCATGTTTCTTGGAAGAAGTATCATTTGGATGGAGATTCAGTTCCTCTTCAATGACAAAAATAAAAAATGCATTGAGGGGAGTAAGGGCCATGACACTGGGACTTGGAACATCACTGGACCTATCTTTATTACCTGATATTTGCCCCTTTGTAGAGACTCTGATTCTATGATTTCAGGTAATTTCTGACTGTGATCTGATAGGTATTCTGACATCCTTAAGCCATCTGAAAGTTTTGGATCTCTGCAGCTGCCTGGGCGACTTGGCATTAAAAAGCTTTCAAATCAGCATGACAAATCTAACATCATTAAGGTTAGAGAGGGCAATTCCATGGATGACAAATGAATATTTGGTCATCCTCACTGGGAGTTGCCTAAATTTGACAGAGCTCTCATTGTCTGGGAGTTGCCCAAACTTGTTGCCCCCCTTTGCCAGAACTATTGCGTAGAATGCTAAACTTAGATGGTATGCACCAATTGCAAGTGAGAACACAAGCCAATATTTCTCTTTAAACACAATAAGTCAACAACTGGCATAAACAAATTTAAAAATCTATTTTATGATCTTTTAGGATGCTTTACCCAGTTTCATGTTAAACCAAACGACCCATGGTTTGGGCAATTGAGACATCTTACACCTCTCCTCTTGACTTGTAGCTTGCCTGGTTTGTGTCCCTCCCAACTAATGCTTTATCAGAAATATTGCTTTAGAGTCTCCCAAAAGCTTGTTCCTAGCTTTTTTAAATGTAGGGAAAGTGGGAAGCCAATTCTGTAAAATTAGATTGATAGCAAGTTCTACATTTCCAAAACAGAAACTAATTCAACTTATCATTGTTCCTAGAAAGTGTAAGATGGAGTATCACCCATCACGACGCTGCCGACTCATCTGTTGCGTGAAAAATTGATGCACGTCTACAGGAACCAATGTTAGAGGCTGCAGTTCCAGGAGTGAGGGCCACCTGATGACAACATCAACATTAAAAAACACAAATCAATGTTTTGGAATCAATCAACTTAGAAAAAGAAGAAAAATCTTTAGGAGATCAATAACATGGCTGCACATGTTGAATAAGTAAGAAACATTTTAGTAACCATCAGTACGTGAAGAATGCATAGCCTGCACAATGATCCAATCAACTCTGGAAAAGAGGCGTGGTTAACTGTTTACACAACTGATAAACTTTGGAAAATAAAATGACATGAAACCAACTAACTGAAATTATATCCAACCATGCAAGCCTACATAGTTGATTTTTGTTATGGGTCCCTAGATTAGATTTATTCCAATTATCTTTAAAAAAGAATCAACTAAAGGTATCTTTGGCACTCCCATCTAATTGGAAGGACTTTTGCATATCTATGGGTTTCAAAAGTTATTTTGAGAGGATAGCATTAGACCTCAGAAGTTACATATGCAATTTTTTTTAACATGCAACTACAAACTCCAAATGAAAGCTCTCAAATTATGGAAAACCATCTAAATTTGATTGCCGACTAAATATTCTTCATGTTGGAGTCAAAGCCATAAGTGGCATCCAAATATTTTTTTTTGCTAAACTTGCCCCAAGACTCAAAGAACAAAGCTCATCAGCCAACAAAAAATATGGAAGAGGTTGCCCATCTTTATTCCACCATTAACAGAAATCATTCTAACACACCTGTCAGAATTTTAGTCTTTAGGACTACCTCACAATCCACCTAAGGAGAAAAGCAACCTATGAACTGCCAGATCTGAAATTAACATGCCTTAGTTTTGGTATCATACCAAATTCAGGGAGGTACTGTAATGGCAGGAGATAGAACAAATTGCTTCTCCATCATTTCTATTTTCTCTCTTTCCTCCTTCCCCCCCTTCTATATGGCCCATTTAAAGAAGCACACACAATATGTAATGACACATTTTAATATTAGCTGTCATTGTCATCTGTAATTTGGAAAACCCTTGATCCAGAAACAAAGCTGAAAAAGAGTGTCCAAGATGCATCAAAATATGAAGGCTAGTTTTGAACTAGAGTAGAATTGATACAATCCAATCCCGGTATGAATAGGATGCTCTGGATCAGATATGTCTGGTCTAAAGATCCATGATCTTTTCACTTTCAGGAAAATGGAAGGATCCATCCAGTATCTTTTGATAAAAAATAAAATTATCTACATTGATAAAAGGTACTGTGTGGATAAGATTGATCAAATATATAGAAAATTTAAATCTTCAGAAGAAATCCATCCGAGTAAAAAATCATCTTCTACTTCAAAGAAAAGTAGTCAATGGAAATTCAAGCCAGATGAAGCCTACATTTCTGATAAATTCTACCCATCTTATAGGTTTCTAGGCACATGTCATCCTATCATTAAGCCTTATTTTATCTCTTTTGCTGATTTTATTAGTGCGTCAAACCAAAAAGGTTCCAACATTTTCCACTAGCAACATGCAACTCAGGTTAAATAGTCTTCAGCTTAGACAGGGTGTCATGGAAATGAAACAGAGCTAAGATTTTTCGTGAAGATTTACGGTGAACAAGTAGTGTTTAAGAGAATTAGCTCACCTTTCCCACTAAAGCGGATCTTATGCTAACAACAAATTCAGTCTCACTTCCCCCAAACCAACCAACACGTCCAGTATACATTCCACGATCAAATGTCTATAGAAAATGGTTTAAAAAACAAGTGTCATGCATTGCTAATTGATTGAACAATTGACTGTACAAAGGCCTTACAAAGCACCAAATAGGCTATAAGTTTGATTTCTCATGTAACTCACTCTATCAATTTGGTCTATTTTCTAGGGAAAAATATATATGAATTGTCATGCAAGATCAGATATGATGATTTGCATACCAGTTTCAGCTATAAACTTAGTGCGCATGCCCCTTCAGTAGGCAATCCACAAACTGTTGGAGATGAGTGAAGATGTGTCAAGATGTCAACCTGCAAATAAAACACATTTAATCACTGAAAACTAGTTTCAAGAATGCTAGGTAATCTGGCTATGGACTACCAAAATGTTTGCATTTGAAGTTTATTGCTATCATAGTGTGTCTACCTCATTATCTTCATGGTTTAGCCTACCAGATAATTGAGCAAAAGATGTTGTACCCGAGGAAGTTTGTGGATTGCTTTCCTGTCATTATTCAAAGACCTCATCACATATAATCTACCCAGATATTTTAGGAAATAAAGAAGTTACAAAATAAGCTGTTGAATTGGTGGAGATAAGCATCGTAAGGAACAATAGATGCAAGAAAACATTTTGCATCCCATGATCCCAAGAATGCAGAGATAGAAGACAACATGTTTGCATAAGGTTTAGAAAGTCTAACTTGCATGTAACTTTCTTTTGATACACTCATGTACTACAGTAAATTCACTGTCATCTTTAGGACTGGAAACAGCGATGCACATCATTCATACCTAGTATGAACAAAAAGTTCCTTCCCCATGCATCATCTCATACTATTTCTGCCATTATAAAGGATGTTTTACAAAGTGAAATAAATAAGGGTAAGCAAAATTGAGATCCTGAGAAGTAAATCCTCACCAATTTGAAGATCCTCCATCCTAGTTCTACTTGTAGCACAGGTCTTAGCAAATGCCTAAATGAAAGGTTTCTCACATGCTCACTCACAACTGGTAGGTCCCACCTGTTTTCCTTCTTTTCCCCGAGAGTCTCATATTGGATATCCTGAAAAAGAGCTAATATACCAACCATGCTACACCTTTTGCATTTTTTATGTGACTTTAGTGCCATGCTACAACTAGCGTCAACCACGAAGATCATCTGTATAGATATGGTGAGATACTAACCCCTACAAAAAGAAAAAAGGCCATAAAGGACTATTTCTTAGTGAACCAAGTGCTAAAATTTAATCAAATTGAAAGCAAAATTCAACAATAGCAAGAACATAGACATGTCTATTGACCTTTGGAAATAAACCATGTTTTGCATAGCACTGTGGAAAACCAAACAAAGAGAAATGCTTACAATTGCTAATCAATTTACAAATAACAAGATATCAGATAAAGAAGAGTCAGACTACAAGACTACTTTGGAAGAGGTTTTGACAAAGACTAAATAGTGGATAGGATAACCGTTGAAAAAATTGGGAAATTTCATGGATGTGCAATGACTAAATGGTAGAATACTCAATCTACATGAGTGGAATCATTTATTTAACTTATGAATGTAAGAATGAATAACTTTATTTAAATGCACTTATAAAAATCAGACCCACATTTGTTACTATTGTCTTCATGTTGAACCGCTTTTGAGATGCAATGAGTGGTGGTATTATCAAAATGGTGTGTCCAAGCAAAAATGACTTAATAAAGAAACACATTTGATTTCATGTCCTTTAACTAAACGTACATTCACCAAAATTAAATATGTGAATTATCATGAATTCCACATTGCTTCAAACTTCCATACCTGCAAGCAAAAGTCTGGACACCATTATGGACCAGGTATTCACCAGAAGTCCTCTCTACCTCTGGAGGAGCAACAAGATGGTGGCTTGGAAGCTTCAATTCACCATCATACTGAAGCATTGTAGCATAATGAATTTTTGGAACCCTACCATGATGAAATTTATCAAAGTTTTCATATTCAAATGCTTTGATAACCATGACCATACGATTAGCACGGAAGTTGAATGTCACAATAGGATCACCATGTACTATAGGACCAACTGCTTTTCCACTTACATCAACAATAATGAAAGGTGGCAAGCATTGGTCATTGGCCTTGGGAGCCTCTCTCAACTTCTTGATAGCTTCCACAACACTACGAAATTTGTGTGGTGCCTCACCAAGAGCCTGGGCATCCCAACCACATTTAGTAACATCCCGGTTATTTTGCAGAACACACCATATTAAGAATGTTAAATAAGTCATTACATCATCCTCTAGTTTTTCATTTATCAACAATTATATGTGATCCCTCTATCTAGAGGAAGATCATTCTAATGACACATCACAAGTCACGTTAAGATATAGGAATGCAGTAAAGGCACTCAGAAAATCACAAATTGATGTTTGAGGGATGCGATCCTCCATCGAAAAGGCACCAGCTGCTAGATGGCATTGTGGTTAGCTATTCTCCATAGACAAGGAGGACAAGGAGGATTATATAAAAATCATTAGGCAGGCTATTTCACTGCATGAATATAACTAATCAGGCCAACCAGTATAGATAAAATAGCTTAAGACTTCAAACAATGAATCAACAAAGCTTAAGACTTCAAACAATGAATTCCATTGGAGCACCAGTATAGATAAAAAGCTTAAATTCTGTTGGAGCATATGTCTAAACAAGGAATAATTCTGCAATGTATAAAAGCAACAAAAAGGATTCACATGCAAAAACATTAAGAAGCCAGTATTTTCCCATAATAATCAAGACTTTGTTGGACAAAGAAGTCCATATATGACCAAAAGCTAAAACAATGTAGCATGTCTAGAAAAACCAAGTCCAAATTGACTAGATACATACCAACTATAAATTAGATCTCCTATAACTAGATGGTACAAACATCTGATCCTAATCCAGAACTTGAAATAAATCTTCTTAACATGAGGTAATTGTGTGTACCTTAACAGCATGTGTTTGGCCAAAGATTGTCTCTAAACCAGTTTTCAACAAACAAATTTCACCACAAAAATAAGCTGATACTTGACAGAGCCTTGTCTTGTTGCCTTGCTTCAATGTTTTCATGACCACAATGCCTCATTTTCTTGCATCTTCAAGTAATTGATGCATCGTTTGCTGCACGCACATGGGTAAGAAGTGAGTGATTTACCATGGAAATTTCAGGAACTGATGAGAAATAAGAAAGTATGGTTCTTCAGTTGCCTTAATACACACCAATGAATAATGAATATCGCTCTCAGATTTTTGGTAGTGAAGAACAAGTCAGACATTGAATGGACAAAAGAAGCAATCTGATTAGCTCACTAGTGAAATCTGATGTTTGATACATGAACTTTAGAAATTACACCTGCTTTCAGTAGGAAAAGGCCGTATTCTATGGAATGAAGATATCCATATCTTGTGGTTGTTTTCTACCATCTTCTAGAAGAAAGGCAGAAATGAATGCTCAGAATCGCCAAAGAACCTCAGAGCCTTCTTGTTTATGGCATTACCATCATGAAACAATTTTAGTAGGGTACATCAGGTTACAATTTTTAATTCTTTCTTATATCCTTTGTTTAGCTATCTCCTACAGATGAACTTTTTACAGTTTTATCTCTGCAGACTCGAGAAATTAAGTTCTAAACATAAATCAATAAGAACTTGAATTAGCAAACAACATGAATTCACGACAAGCCATGCTAGGCACACTGGAAAACATACTTTATATCATAAGTAATAAATTAAAATTATGCCCGTCAGATTAACTACATATCCAAGTATAGGGAAGTAGGAATCCATGTGAATAAGTGCACCCTGCTTTCCTTTTCTTCGTTTTCCTTCTTTTGTAAATTTTAAAAGATACAAATATAACTTACAAACCTTTGAATGAAAAGAAATAAGAGATTTGTATGGGTTGTTGTTAAACTTCTGCATCCCTTGGTATAATAGAAGTTCCTCAGAACAAGTATGCAAGCCCCTTCATTCCAAGTATCCAAAGCTTGTTAATCAAGCAAACACTACTATATGCATTTTGGTGAAGCAATTTGACTTGCCCAGAATAATAAAATGTCTGTAAGTTCAAAGTCTAGAACACTCAATTGAGATGAGTATATAGCAAGTTACAGCAACGCACATTTTCATCCTTAGCAATTGCGAAAACTAACACAATGTAATATACGGGAAAGGGCCATTTTAACATATGAAAATTGTCACATTAAGATTCACATGAGAATATCCATCAAGAGAATGTTGTTCCTAAGAATGCCCTATGCTCCCAAGCCTGACGTAACTCGACTTTAGAACTTGAGCTTTGGTTCAGGTTTAGTAGCAAGATCTACCCTATCCATTCCGGAGGCCGTCCAATCTTGAACAATGAAAAATTTTGAACAAAAATAGAAACTAGTTTTTCCCCAACATCTTGTGTCCTATGAGTAAAAGACAAAAGGGGGGGGGGGGGACTTGCACGGGCGCCATCGGTGGTCGTGGCCCTACACAAGGGTTGAGGTCGCTGGTGCTACTATTGACGCTACTGCTGCTGTTTACAGTGGATAGTTGATGATTAGAATAGTTGGCTGTATCTCTAGAAAGCATACACTATACATACACTGGAGCAACCCTCTTCATCATGGATGACTTTGCGCCACCAATCTAGGTCAACTTAGGACTTGGAGGACTGAATCCATGAGAATTGAGTTATTTTCCAAGCTGGCTGTCAATCTGATGCCAGTGCCTACCCCAACTGTACGAAAAACCTGATCTAAGTTTGTCAGTAGGGAGGGGAAAACTGTGCAGTCCACATGCAGAGACAGCGCCAAGGGGTCAGGAAGGTAATCGCCTCACTCTTTATGTGTTATTAATAAAGTTATTTACTAGTTTGAAACTGTTATGTAACCTTCAAAAACTTAAAATTTCATCTTATCCAGAAAGGTGGTCCATGAAAATTCATTTATTGATTTATGTTCAAAGTGTAATGTCTTTCCCTACAAAAATTGACTTTACTTCTCATTCCAAGGCCATAAAAAAAAAATAATCAACTCATTCTACTTCCCTTTTTGCTTCATTTTCATCTGCATTCTCGACGCTTATTGTAGACCATCATAATAGTCGTAATCTTCCGGGCATTATTCTCCAGTACCAATATAGTACTCGGCAAATTCTGTCATTTACAATTGAGCACCTTCGCTTTTATACATAAGGTGCAAACGTTCATATACGCACTTCACATTATAAATCATGAAAAATTGCCTTCACAATGCACTCTCCTGGCTCAAAACGTTTATATAGGAAAAGCCAAATGGCCCTCATTATACCAGTCTTGAAGCCATAGATCGGTTGGCAGATAGCAGAAAATGCGATAGAAACAAAAGAAGAGGGAAATTCCAGAATTGGAACTAACGGACAAGCCCCAATTCCAACCCACGGCACCACGGGAAAACAGAGATGAATCAACAGAATAAACATAGAGAAAACGTCAAGAAAATAATTCCACACAAATAATGCAATTTCAAGGAAGGCCAAGGAAAAAAATGGAGAGATCAAACAACACCAACAAACGAACTTGACACCACAGATTGCCGGACGCGCCACATTCCAGTAGAAATAGAGGTAGAAATGACCCAGAAATCGAGAAACAAAAGACAAACCCAAGTTCCAGCCCAGGGACACGGGGGCCGTCTATAGAGGGGTCCCAGTGCTCTAAAAGACAATTCTCTTCAATTTCCCGACAAATGCATCAAGAGCAGAAGCAAGAAAAGGGAGAAGAGGAGTCACTGACCTGAAGCGATCGCCGTAGCCGGCTGGGCTTCGACCAGAGGTGTCACCCACAACAGCAACCCCAGGAACAACCGCTGCATGACCAGGCAGCCCTCCAGAAGAGTGTGGCGAGCCAAGGCGAGGACAAACAACAAAGATGAAGGCAGAGAATGGCGAAAACCCTCACTAGAGGAAGCCGCCGTTTCCCCGCGCTACCAACCACACTCCCCTCTTGGGCGGCGACAGCAACAGCAAGCTCCTTCTCCACTGTCGCCTTCCACCGGCTTCAAAACGGCGCCTCGGGTTCTGACGCTTCGTGCCGAAGTGTCTGCGTTCCGCCCACTCACGGGTGACACTACTGCGCTGTGTACGAATGGTGAGACCACTGCAACGAAACAAAATGCGAAAACACTAGAAGGGATCAAAGAATAGCCTCGATTCATGACAACAAAAAAGGAGCAAAAGTATTCTTATTGTGTAGCGATTGGGTTAGAGGAAGGGAGAAGAAGAAGACGTAGGGGAAGTGGAAGATGAATGTACAGTAGAAGGGGGAAGAAGAAGACGCACAGGAGAAGAAGAAGATGTGGGCGAGGAAGAAGAGGGTGATGATGGAGGGGAGGAGGCCGGGAGGAGGGTGGTGCTGGCGGGATAGGAACTGCGTAAGTAAGGGTGCTTATTGAGTTCAATTCGAGACGAATGCGGCTATTTTTGGCGCCAAGAGTAATGTTTATGGATGCATCTTTAATAAAGTTTTCTTTTCTTGCATGATTAGTTTGAGGCAGTTTTAAAATGTCTCCATTTATGATTTTAAACAAAGATGATAAATTTAAATATTTTAAGGGTAATATTAAATATAAAGTGCCTCAATTTATGATATTTTTGAGACAGTTTTAAGAAATGTCCCTAAATGAACTGCCCCTATATCTAAATTTTTTTGTAGTGTTAGTGCATCACTTTCATAGTGTATATAGGTCTGTGCATATATATATTTACTAAGGTCTGTGCATATTTTAACTTGAGTGACTAAGGTCGATGCCCATTCTCTGGTATGTCATACAAGTCTGTGCATGTACTGTAGCACACTCAATTTAAGGTCAGTGCACATCTTGTTTGACTGAACCTAAGGTTTGTCCATGTTTGCACGTTATACCATAAAGTCTGTTCATCTCTTATGACTCATGTTCACAAGGCGTTTGATGAAACATCTTTCTTCCAACTAACAGTATCAAAGCAGCACGTGAGCTCAAAACTGAAGCAGGCACGTGTTCCCAGAAAGGCTGGAAGCCGGCACGTGGAAGTGAGTGCTGAGATTACAACACGTGGAAGGAAGATATCCAGATATGCGTGGAAGTCTGGGTGGGAAACGTGGTTTCCACGCGCTGTTGTCTCGCAAAGGCTATAAAGGTACATGATCTCTCAGATCAAAATAAGATTGAAACTTAAAGAGAAGAAGAGAGATAGAGGAGACAGATTGCTGAAGAACGAGCAGTAGAAGATAGAGCAATGAGGTGAAGGGAAAAAAAGAAAAGAAGTGTGAGCAGCAGAGAGCTAGCAGAAAATAGAGAAAGCAAAAGAATCAGAGAAAGGTTTGAGAGAAGAGAGCCGTGAGAGAAGAAGAGAGTTGTAGCATCAAAGATTAAAGAAGGAGAAGACAGATCCTTATCTGAGGATTTTAAGCAAGAAGATTTGTGGCCTCTGGATCAGATCCAGACCACACTGCTCCTGAGCGCGCTACATTATTGTGCTTCATTTCTAGCTTTCTGTTGTTGATTTGTTTCATGCTTATTTTTCCCTTTTTACATTACATTTTAGAAGCTGTGAATCAGCGGTGGCATAAGCTGTAAGGCCCAGCGGTTTGAAGCTATGAATCAGCGGAGGCTAAGCTGTATTGCCCAGCGGTGGCTAAGCTGTAATGCCCAGCGGAGCAAGCTGTAAGTTAGCGGTTGTAGGCAAGCTGTAAGGCCCAACAGTTTAAGCTGTGTATTAGTGGAATCTACACTCTGGTTAGAGTGTGGGGTGGATGTAGGTATGGAGGACTGAACCACCTAAAAATCCTCTGTGTGCTATGGTTTGATTGTCTACTCTGATTTCGCTAGATGCATGCTTAGGATCATGGTTTCATTGCATATCTTTTGATGTCTCTTTCAGTTAACTAAGTCAACCAGTATAATTCCCCAATCGTTAACTAAATAGAACTTATTCGCCTAGTTTTAAGAGTAAATTTTTAAGTTGGATTCATTCACCCCCCTCTGAATCCGTGTGTACACCATTGCACCTAGTCCTCACAGACTAACATTATGGCGATGAAGCAACACACCACCCCAAAGGTGGTGCTGAAACCTATGACATTTGTGAGAGCTAAGGGGGACAAGAAGAAGTCGCTCTATGCCAATACTGGAAGGAGCTCCTCCCCAAGAAGGATCTGCCCCAAACTGAAGCCAGATTTGACAGGGGGACACCTGATGAAGATCAAGCTTCTGAGGAAGAAAAGAAGCGCCTGGAATTAGAGCCAATACTGGAAGAGATCCGAGCCATGCAAGACCTAACAGACACGACAGAAGAGCTTTTACCTGTGGACCCTCAGGGGGCAGAAGGTTATATGTCTTAACCACAAGATAAGACATCAAGATAGCAAAGCAAAGTTGAACGAAACCCAATGGAGGGTCCGATGATTCAACATTGGAACAAAGAAACTAAGGAACAAGTTCCTCTAACCCCAAAGAATCAATCTAAAGAAAACCAACAATCACTAGCCGACTTCAAAGACTTGATATCAACTTATACATCACGCGAGGAGCTAGAAGTCCTTGAGGCTGAAAAAGATCATGTCAATGGAGGCTTTATAAACCTCGAAGAAGCTCCACTAGAGGTCGAGGATGGTGGTCAGGCTACCGTTGATGAACTGATAGAAGTGAACCTGGGAAGTGAGGAGGATCCAAGACCCACCTTTGTCAGTGCACTGTTGTCAGCAGAGGAACAAGAGCAGCATATACAATTTTTGAAAGAGTTCCGGGACTATTTTGCCTGGACTTACAATGAGATGCCGGGGTTGAACCCCGATGTTGCGCAACATCTGCTCTCAATTGATCCAAGAGCAGAGCCTGTAAAGCAGCCTCCCAAGCGGATGTGGCCCGAGCTGATTAACCAAATTTATGGAGAAGTCGACAAGCTCATTGATGTTTCATCGAAGAAAATCAGTACACAACATGGTTAGCAAATATAGTGCCCGTGAAGAAGAAAAATGGGAAGATACAAATATTGGTGAGGACACACGAGCTATTGATCGACATTACAGGACATGTAGTGCGGCTCGAGCTATGCAGCCATCACTATGGCTTGGAGACAGCTTGGAGTCCTAGTTATGAGGTAGGATTTCATCATTATTTTTATTCTGGATTCCTTTCTGTTGGCCATTTAGTTAATGGGTGGTTAAGAGTCAAGGTTGAGGGAATTGGGTCATTTTGAGTGCATAAGTCCCAAGCCCTCCTTCTCATGGTATTGGGATAGGGGCACCCACGGCCCATCTAGGACTAGGGGGGTGCCATGGCCCAAAACCCACCCCAACTCCAAGGAGGGAAAATGGAACCAATAGATTTTAAATTTCAAATGGGTTCAAATTCAAACTCCAAGGAGGGAAGATGGAGCCCATACTTTATATATTGTCATGTACTCCCCCCCTTGAGGGATTTGAATGAATGTATTAATGAAGAAGAATTGTTTTGGAAAGAAGAGAAGGCCGCGGCCCCTCTCCCTCCCTTCTCCTTGGGTGTGACACCCCCTCATCTCCCTCTTCCTCTTCCTCTAGGGTGCGATGCCCAAGCCCTCTCTTTCAGGTTCTTGGATGTACCAGGTGCTGGTAGGCAACCTCCCCAACATCTCCCAAAGCTAGGAGCATTCAGGTCGTGGTGGTGTTGCCAGCGTGGAGGAGAAAGGCCGTGTTGCCCTGCGCGCCCTCCCTGGTTGTCTGTCTGCAGATTTGAGCCTGGAAGATCAGGTTGGCACGCCCTTCTCCCGTCCTCAACTCTCATCCACTTCTTCATAGCTTCTCTCCCTCTCCCTGCCCCCCACTTCCCCTGAAAATTCCATACCCTAATTCTTCTTGTGGAGAAAGTTGTCTTCAGAGGCCTTTTCCCTGCACAGGTTGCCTCTATGCAGATCTGTAGAAACCTGAACCCTAAAGACCAGGTTAGTACACCACTGTCCCAACCTCAAATCATGTTTACATTTATAGAGTTTTTCTTCCCCTATATGTCCACCATATCTAGTTAAAATTTCATGCCCAAACTCCACATGTGGCCGAAGATGCCTTGATAACCCCTTTTCTCGCGCAGATTGCACCTCTGCAGTCCTGCCGAGACAGTCCCCAAACCCCTCCAAAGGGATGACCCCAAAATCATCTCCAAGTGACCTGAAATTTTGAGCACTTCACATACACGTCCAAAACCTTCCTTCAGAATTTTATTGCATTTTTTAATCCCTTTTCCCCGGCTTACCCCATCCACCCTTATGGTCCTCAGTTCTGACTGCACTGAACTGTAGAACTGAGCACCATCTACCTTCACCTCCCATTCCCAAAACCCCATTGTACGCCACCCTGCCACTGCTACCCAACCACCCCACGTCCCTCACCTATCCACCAGAGAAAACACCGCCCCAATAGCCACCCGGAAACCCCAGTTCCAGCCCATTCTTCCACCCCATGTCCTCCTGCCAACAGATAATCTAGAAGCGCCGGGGCCTGCTACAAAATTCGCCATGACCTCCATGGTGCTCAGATGCAGCCGATACTCCACGGGCGCCCCTGGGACATCCCCACCAGCATCTACACCGAGTTTCAAGAACAACGGACGAGCATAAAGTCACGTTCCAGCCCTCTACTTCCTACTGTTTGCCTATACCAGCACAACCTAGGCAGCAATCTGCCCACCGCTCGAGATCACGCCGAAGGTCTACATCAGTGCCGTCAGCCTCCACATTCCTCCAGAGCGGCCATTCTTTATTGCTGCCGCCTCTAGAGATCGTTGCCCCATCCTTGGCGCCCGAGACCCGCCTTCCTTGCTACTGCATCCAGACCGGTCCATGAGCGTAGTTTAGTCCGTTCGAGTCGTAGCGGTACGCGAACGGCGAGCTTCTCTGACCCAGGGCCCGTCAACCCACGTCACACACTCCAGGACTTCCGTTGTAGCCTTTTACCTCCCTGCGAGGAGTGGGTGTGTTTGATCTGTAGTTATTTAAGCTTTTTGTACAGGGTGACTGTGTAATTTGGCCGGGAGTCTTCCCCACGCCCCGAGCGTGGAGGTGCACGTTTACTTTCTCCTTGAGTTAGCTTGCTTAGCTAGTATATTCTCTTGATGCCACTACTAGTGAAAGTGTAGGTTCCTAGCTCGCGTATTTATTTATATCACTGCTGCGGTGAGAGAGTGTGATCGTCTGAGTCACGAGTGTGGATTGGCCTACCATAGACTCGCCGGTTACTCAACCGTGCAGATCGGCGCGCTTCCCTCTCTTGGGATGCCTGTGAGCTATAGTTTCTTATTGATTGGTGCAATTTTCCTTCTTAGGGACCTTAGGTGTCGAGTCTACGCTATTCAATCTATTGCAAAGTTGCTGGTCTTAGTTGTCCATTTAGTCGCGTCTTCACATGGAGTCCTAGCTTGCATAGCGTCCCGCATCAATTTTGGTATCAGTGCCAAGTTGGTTTCTCTAAAGTGCATTGAGTCTACATTCTAGCCCTTTTTGTCCCTTAGAGTCTTGCATTAGTTTGCACAAAATAATAATAATAATATTATAATAAAAAAAATTCCTTGCATTTAGCTCCATTGCTTGCCTTTAGTTCCTTGCATGCCAACTCGGCGTGGTACCGATTACCAACGCCCGGTCCCGATGGCTGACCCTAGGAGTGCTTCCCCTAGTGACTTTTCCCTTCAGGATATGATGTAGTGTAGTACCCCAGAATTTATGTAATAGTTTCTGAGTTATATATAAAACTTTCTGGAATTTATAAGGGCTAAATAGACTAATAAAAGGATTATTAGATTAATGAGTCATTATAAGGCCCAATTATGTTAAAATAATTTACCTAGCCTATTTAAATACAATCCAAAAGGGTTTAAAAACTAAGCCCATTAAGTTTGGCCCATATTCTAGAAGGTTATTTAGCCTATTTACGTATTTTAAGGATAAACATCATTTTTATGGATAATAATATGGATAATTAACAAAAGAGTTTGATTGATGTTGAACTCTGTGCACGTTGGATGTAGCGGTTTATCGTGCGACCGCAACAGCCATGTAACGCACCACTCTTGATGCGTTACATTCTGTCAGTTCCGTGAAAGAAAGAACGAGCAAAAAGATTAGAACTTTATGATCTTATCTACAAGAGATCGACTTGGGAGAGTTTATAACATTACTAAGGACTCTTAGGGATTAGGTTGTGGCAAATTAAGGACTCTAGAATCGATCTAATCTTAGGAACCCTATAAATAGGACCTAGTTCTGAACTGAGTGACCCTTACTTTTGGCTCGTGAAGAATCAAGGTAAGGAGATATAATTTCGGGTAAGTTCTTAAGAAGATTATGTTTAGTATACTTTAGACTAATAGTTCTCCAAATTTCATGCTAGGAGATCAAGCAACCAAGGAGATTGAAGCTTCCAAAGTTGCTGGTTCGACCATAATAACCCAGGATTCAGAGCAAAGGACCCCTAGAGATCAAGAGATTAGGACATCTAAACGAGGTAATTAGAATTCAATCCTTAAGAACTATAGCACCCCTGATAATTTAAGGAATAAAATTCTTTAAATAAATTAAAATTGGCATAAAAATATTTAGTTATACGCTTAATTGGCCTTAATACTTATAATATTTGAATAGCCCAAGAATAAATGCACCGCAATAAAGATAGCCCGTTTAGTTAAATGTATAATTATAAAACCTTAACCAAAAGATTTCAACTCATATATGACAACCACATATATAAATATATGTGGAAACAATTAACTAAAATCCAAGCCCAATTATTACCACCCATATATATATATATATAAATATATATGTTAATGGGTTTTAACCTTGGAAAACCCATCAAAACCCAACACCCATGTGTCTACAGGAAGCCAACCCAAGTAACCATTGACGTGTGTGCTTGGCCCAACCCACCTACGGGTTTGACTATGTTAGGGTTTCAAGGCCAAATGAAGTAGGCGGCTGTGAGAATAGAAGGGTTTCATAATCTATGAAAAACGTATGGTAAGTTTTAAAGATTACCACCGTAGGAGCCTTCGACCTCTTAGAAACCCCTCTTCCTCTATATAAACACCCACCACCGAACATGCAAGGTTTGTTGGTCTTGTTGTGTTCAAAAGGAAGTATAGTGGTTGCTGTTGAAGCCTTCACGAAGAACATCCTTGCGTCTTCTTCCTGTTCGAAGCACTACGGCTGCTACTACTATTGTCATTTCAGTCCTCACAGGCTATCGTACGTGAAGGAAGAAAGATCGTCTCATTTTTCATCTTCGGAGCTGTTGTCCCTTCATTTTGTAGTGACTGGAGTAGCTACCGCTGCTACTACTACAGTTGCCCTTGTTATATTATTTTCTCCTCTCTGTCTGTCATCCAAACCAAACCAAAAGAGGTAGGTGATCTCTCTGACAGCTAAACTCATTACTAAAGAAAATTCATACTCTGATGATCATAATAGCATGCTTATATTTCACGTCCGAGTTCACAGTCTCCGGTTCCTTGTAGGTGTTCTCTCTATCAAGCCAAATTAATAATAAGATATTACATGACCATGTTCATTTAATTCTACGTAGGTTTTCTCAAGTTTCATAGCCCAAACGAAGTTAAACCATGATTTAAGGCCAACATGATAGATGAAATCACCTTATATCATGCATTTTTATCATACATATGATTATCGGCGTGCTCAGAATTTTTATAGTAATTAACGCCCCTTTCTAGGGCGTTATTTCATTTTGACGCCTGTCTAATTGGTCGTCAAATTCCATTTGAAATTGACGACGTCGCATATGTCGTATTTTATGGAATTAACGTCACTGTTAAGGACGTTAAAAAAATAAAACGTGACAATAACAAGGGCGTCAATTAACAAATTCTAAAAGAAGTGATGTGTGACGGTCGTCAATTTTATATAGATGGTTTATGAGCTTTTTGCATTTATAGTCGTTAATGGTTATGGAAATATCCTTTGGCCATGAAAATTTATGGGCATACTATTGGGATGGGGACCGAGGTACTGAAAGTGATTACACCATTTTTCGTGCCCCCTATTACAAGTTCCCTGTCTCTAATCGAAAAATTATTTTGAACATATGGTTATGTAGAGTTTTTCGAGCCGGTCATTTCGGTATATTATAGGCTAAATTCCGACATCATTTAGCATCGAAACGAGAGGGTTAAAAATCAAATTTTTTTTGAATCACGACCAACTTTAGGTCGTTAAATGTAGTTTGGACGCCACTGTACAGTGGCATTAATTCAACTAATATAATATATATATATATATATATATATATATATATCATGGATGTATATCTTTGAAAATCCATATTTATTAAATAATGTAACAGAAAATTATAGAAAATTATATTTGGAATCCTTGTATTTTCCTCCTAATTATCATATATTCTATTTTCTTAAATTATTTTAAATAAATCAATGTGCCTTTTAATGTGTGTTTTGAATTTATTCAATTAAATAGGTATAAATGAAAATTCTTGCTAGATAAATTGAGTTAAAAATCATGAAAATTAACGTTCCCCAAGAGGATGCTAATTAATAAATGACGGCACCCACGGGCGTTAAATAATATAAGTTTATTTAATTATAGTTAATTATAGAATTGGTTGGACATGAATTCTATAATTAACGTATACATTTTCTCACCGCTTTCTTCCGTTTTTGACCCATACTTCGGGTCTTTTGGCGCTCTCATCTCACGTCCGTAGATGGAGTCTCTGTAGCATGATTGGTTCACGCATACACCTCAACTCTCGGTGACATACGAGTCCTCCGTTGGACATTCCGTTCCTTCGGACTGACAAGTTAGTCATTGAGACCTCCGTAAGTCTCCGCTAGCCTTGGATTCCCTCAAGGCAGCCGAGCTGGTTGTACCTTAAAAACCCTGGATCTGATCCGTGTTACTTTAGTTTTCCGTTAGTAATGACACTCTACTCCTTTGGAATCTTCTTCGAGAACATAACCCTTTGACTCTATATTTGGCCATATCTGATTCTGAAATATTAAAGGGCTCTGGGTCCGTGACTTTTCAGTGCCCGGTAGGATGGAAGTCCAATTCTATAAACCATGGGAATTCTGGGTGTGGCATTACACCAAAGTCTGTACATCTGTTATATTCTGTTATTCTGCTATATCTGTTATTCTGCAAACTCTGTTAAATCTGTTAATTCTGTTATTCTGATGATTTGTTGCTTGGTTATTTTGATAATTTAGATATTCTGCTTTATTGCTTATATTTATTGGAACTCTATTATAATCTGGCCAATTCTGAAGTTATGTTCATCTTAGTATCTATCCTTGTTATATTCTGATAGCTTATCCTTGACTCTGCATGGGAAATTCATCCCTATTTCTATTGTGCTCGTAACTACCTTTGGCCTTGATATTTATCTTTTCTATTAGATCAATTGTCATAATTTTCAAGTTATACCATTTCATGCACTGCATTTGTCATGAACATGAGTAATTGGCTAATCACTTATATTCTGCTTGATGAGAGATGTAATTCCTACTGAGCGTTTCGCTCACCAGCCTATTTTCAACATTTTTCAGGTAACGACATTGAAGATATTCCATCAGATGGGGAAGGGCAAGAGTGATGAGTGAGATGGAGAATTGTGTATGTGTTTTATCTTTCTTTGAGTCTCGTCCTGTTATTAGAGTCATCATGTCACTATCTTTTGTTTTCTTGGGTCTAGTCCTATCATTTGAGTCATTTCTCTTTATTAGAATGTAATAGTGAGTCCTTTCTTCACTTATGTAAGTTGAGTCAAGGTATGTAATTGAATATTTGGTTATTATTAAAGATTAAATTGGCCCACATTGTCCAGTGTGAAATTTTTGTGTCTTATGTTTGCTCTGATTATTCACGATTGTATCACTGCCGCGTTCCGAACTACACGTTCCGCTGCTATCGGTTCGGGGCGTGACAGTTTGTGGTATCAAAGCCTAGGTATATTAAACCCTAGGTCTTGACTATAGGTTGCCCTAAGTTCTAGGTTCAACCCCATTATTGCCTGGTGAGATTGGGTAGAACCTTGGGTTAAGAGCTAAAAAGGAATTATAATACTAATGATATCAGCTTATGAAAATAGCTTAGTAAAAAAATTTTCATGAGAATTACTTTATAACCTTACATGAGATTGTTTGTATCTTGTAGAACTAGATAGATAACAATGGCAGCTGGGCGTGCCCAATGGCGTGAGATGCAAAGGACGGTTCAAGGATTGACTCAGGCTCTTCAACGGGTAGCCGAGAATGGAGCTAATTGTGGAGCTGGAGAGTTACACCGTGAGTTCCGGAGTCTCAATCCCCCTAAATTTAGTGGAACTCCTGATCCGGATATAGCGGAAGATTGGACAAAGGATATGGAAAGAATTTTTTGAGTAATGCGATGCTCGGATCAAGATAAGGTCCTTTTAGCAACGTTTCAACTAGAGAAGGACGCACGGGCTTGGTGGGAGTCCGTAGAAGCCACTTTGCCAAACATTCAAGTAACTTGGGTAGAATTTTTAGAACACTTCAACGAGAAGTATTTCTTTAGAGAGAGTTCGGGAGAGAAAGGCAGGAGAATTTGCCTCACTCAAACAAAGAAGCATGTCTGTGGCAGAATACGAGGCTCAGTTCTCGAGGTTATCACGATATGCACCTCATTTGATCATGACGGAAAAGATGAAAGCTAGGAGGTTTTTAGATGGATTAAGACTGCAATATATACCCTAGTTGGCACCAATGGACATTCAATCATACGTCGAGATGGTTAAGAGAGCTCAGTTATTGGAAGACGCTATGGAATTATCCGACAAGGTTAAGGCGAGAATGGAGAAGAAGAAAGAAGGTAATGGCAACAAGAGGCCCAATGAGGGAAACGACGTTCTGAACGGCAAGAAACCTAAGGAATCAAAGTGCAAGCATTGTGGGAATGATGGTCATAAATCTGAAAAGTGTCACTGGAAGAACGGAGCTTGCTTTCGTTGTGGAAGCCAGGAGCATAGGGTAGCTGACTGCCCCCTTCCTAAAGATCAACCGCAACAGGCTAAGGATCACAAGGAAGCACGACATCGGGTACAATTACACGCAATAAGACAAATCACACCTGCTGACAATGAAATAACTAGAGGTACCCCTTAACCTTGGCCTAGTTCATGGGGTCGTTTTATTAGCATGCCTAGATGATTTTATCTTATGAGTGGAAACTAGAACTAGATACCCCACCGATGTAGATTGGAGATGAATTTCAGTTGAATTTGGGGACCAAATTCTTTTAAGTAGGGGAGGATGTAGCACCCCTGATAATTTAAGGAATAAAATTCTTTAAATAAATTAAAATTGGCATAAAAATATTTAGTTATACGCTTAATTGGCCTTAATACTTATAATATTTGAATAGCCCAAGAATAAATGCACCGCAATAAAGATAGCCCGTTTAGTTAAATGTATAATTATAAAACCTTAACCAAAAGATTTCAACTCATATATGACAACCACATATATAAATATATGTGGAAACAATTAACTAAAATCCTAGCCCAATTATTACCACCCATATATATATATATAAATATATATGTTAATGGGTTTTAACCTTGGAAAACCCATCGAAACCCAACACCTATGTGTCTACAGGAAGCCAACCCAAGTAACCATTGACGTGTGTGCTTGGCCCAACCCACCTACGGGTTTGACGATGTTAGGGTTTCAAGGCCAAATGAAGTAGGCGGCTGTGAGAATAGAAGGGTTTCATAATCTATGGAAAACGTATGGTATGTTTTAAAGATTACCACCGTAGGAGCCTTCGACCTCTTAGAAACCCCTCTTCCTCTATATAAACACCCACCACCGAACATGCAAGGTTTGTTGGTCTTGCTGTGTTCAAAAGGAAGTATAGTGGTTGCTGTTGAAGCCTTCACGAAGAGCATCCTTGCGTCTTCTTCCTGTTCGAAGCACTACGGCTGCTACTACTATTGTCATTTCAGTCCTCACAGGCTATCGTACGCGAAGGAAGAAAGATCGTCTCATTCTTCTTCTTCGGAGCTGTTGTCCCTTCGTTTTGTAGTGACTGGAGTAGCTGCCGCTGCTACTACTACAGTTTCCCTTGTTATATTATTTTCTCTTCTCTGTCTGTCATCCAAACCAAACCAAAAGAGGTAGGTGATCTCTCTGACAGCTAAACTCATTAATAAAGAAAATTCATACTTTGATGATCATAATAGCATGCTTATATTTCACGTCCGAGTTCACAGTCTCCGATTCCTTGTAGGTGTTCTCTCTATCAAGCCAAATTAATAATAAGATATTACATGACCATGTTCTTTTAATTCTACGTAGGTTTTCTCAAGTTTCGTAGCCCAAACGAAGTTAAACCATGATTTAAGGCCAATATGATAGATGAAATCACCTTATATCATGCATTTTTATCATACATATGATTATCGGCGTGCTCAGAATTTTTATAGTAATTAACGCCCCTTTCTAGGGCGTTATTTCATTTTGACGCCGATCTAATTGGTCGTCAAATTCCATTTGGAATTGACGACGTTGCATATGTCGTATTTTATGGAATTAACGTCACTGTTAAGGATGTTAAAAAAATAAAACGTGACAATAACAAGGGCGTCAATTAACAAATTCTAAAAGAAGTGATGTGTGACGGTCGTCAATTTTATTTAGATGGTTTATGAGCTTTTTGTATTTATAGTCGTTAATGGTTATGGAAATATCCTTTGGCCATGAAAATTTATGGGCATACTATTGGGATGGGGACCGAGGTACTGAAAGTGGTTACACCATTTTTTGTGCCCCCTATTGCAAGTTCCCCGTCTCTCATCGAAAAATTATTTTGAACATATGGTTATGTAGAGTTTTTCGAGCCGGTCATTTCGGTATATTATAGGCTAAATTCCGACATCATTTAGCATCGAAACGAGAGGGTTAAAAATCAAATTTTTTTTGAATCACGACGAACTTTAAGTCGTTAAATGTAGTTTGGACGCCACTGTACAGTGGCGTCAAGTCAACTAATATAATATATATATATATATATATATCATGGATGTATATCTTTGAAAATCCATATTTATTAAAATATGTAACAGAAAATTATAGAAAAATTATATTTGGAATCCTTGTATTTTCCTCCAAATTATCATATATTCTATTTTCTTAAATTATTTTAAATAAATCAATGTGCCTTTTAATGTGTGTTTTGAATTTATTCAATTAAATAGGTATAAATGAAAATTCTTGCTAGATAAATTGAGTTAAAAATCATGAAAATTAACGTTCCCCAAGAGGATGCTAATTAATAAATCACGGCACCCACGGGCGTTAAATAATATAAGTTTGTTTAATTATAGTTAATTATAGAATAGGTTGGACATGAATTCTATAATTAACGTATACATTTTCACACCGCTTTCTTCCGTTTTTGACCCATACTTCGGGTCTTTTGGCGCTCTCATCTCACGTCCGTAGATGGAGTCCCTGTAGCATGATTGGTTCACGCATACACCTCAACTCTCGGTGACATACGAGTCCTCCGTTGGACATTCCGTTCCTTCGGACTGACAAGTTAGTCATTGAGACCTCCGTAAGTCTCCGCTAGCCTTGGATTCCCTCAAGGCAGCCGAGCTGGTTGTACCTTAAAAACCCTGGATCTGATCCGTGTTATTTTGGTTTTCCGTTAGTCATGACACTCTACACCTTTGGAATCTTCTTCGAGAACATAACCCTTTGACTCTATATTTGGCCATATCTGATTCTGAAATATTAAAGGGCTCTGGGTCCGCGACTTTTCAGTGCCAGGTAGGACGGAAGTCCAATTCTGTAAACCATGGGAATTCTGGGTGTGGCATTGCACCAAAGTCTGTACATCTGTTATATTCTGTTATTCTGCTATATCTGTTATTCTTCAAAGTCTGTTAAATCTGTTAATTCTGTTATTCTGATGATTTGTTGCTTGGTTATTTTGATAATTTAGATATTCTGCTTTATTGCTTATATTTATTGGAACTCTGTTATAATCTGGCCAATTCTGAAGTTATGTTCATCTTAGTATCTATCCTTGTTATATTCTGATAGCTTATCCTTGACTCTGCATGGGAAATTCATCCCTATTTCTATTGAGCTCGTAACTACCTTTGGCCTTGATATTTATCCTTTCTGCTAGATCAATTGTCATAATTTTCAAGTTATACCATTTCATGCATTGCATTTGTCATGAACATGAGTAATTGGCTAATCACTTATATTCTGCTTGATGAGAGATGTAATTCCTACTGAGCGTTTCGCTCACCAGCCTATTTTCAACATTTTCAGGTAACGACATTGAAGATATTCCATCAGATGGGGAAGGGCAAGAGTGATGAGTGAGATGGAGAATTGTGTCTGTGTTTTATCTTTCTTTGAGTCTCGTCCTGTTATTAGAGTCATCAGGTCACTATCTTTTGTTTTCTTGGGTCTAGTCCTATCATTTGAGTCATTTCTCTTTATTAGAATGTAATAGTGAGTCCTTTCTTCACTTATGTAAGTTGAGTCAAGGTATGTAATTGAATATTTGGTTATTATTAAAGATTAAATTGGCCCACATTGTCCAGTGTGAAATTTTTGTGTCTTATGTTTGCTCTGATTATTCACGATTGTATCACTGCCGCGTTCCGAACTACACGTTCCGCTGCTATCAGTTCGGGGGCGTGACAAGAACTTTTTGTTCACCTTAGTTTCATATTCTTACCCTCAAAATTTTACATCCTTAGGTCAAGAGGCTGAGGAGCTAGAGCAGCGTGAAGTTGCTGGAAACTCACTAGAAGGGAGAACTAGGGCACGTCTTTCAGACTCAAATTAGAAGTTTAAAGCTCAGATAAAAGGGTAGGTTATCTCATGATTGGCAAAAACATCTTGTTAGGGATAAAAGTCCTCTGATTGTACTTGATTTCATGCATTATAGACTACGAATTTCATGTTTTAGTGGGTTCATGCATACATACATATTCTTAGCCCTAATCAAAGATCAAAGATATTATCTTGTTAATTCACTGCAACCTATGCATCTAGATGACCTTTACTTTGTTTTGTCATGATTGAGGTAGTTAAATCTTTTCAAAACATGACATGGTTTCAAATCACAGTCTTTTAATTTCTTTATACTGTTAGCAGGGACTCTGACGCATCAAGGTAAGACCGTCACATTGATCTAACGGCCTTAGGATAAGCCGTCACACCCTCTACTGTATCTTAATTACTTTGTTGTCCCTGACGCACCTTAACAGGAGCGTTACATTAGTGTAACTGCCTCACGATAAACCGTCACAGTTACTGTGACACACCCATTCTAGACCGTCAAGGTAATTGTAGACAGAATAGGAAACTAGTTAATTTAACTTATAAATAAGCCTAGTTATCTAAGTTTTGACCTAATTTCATGTCTTTAAGATTATCTACTGATTCATGATAGAAATTGCATAATTAAGGTATCTTAAGTTATTTTAAGTTATGTTAATTTCATGTGCCAAAAATTCTATAGTTTTGTATCTAAATCATGATTTTCCAAAGATGTATTGACGGAGTTTTATCATGATTTCCTATTGTTACACATCCTTTCTATCAATAGAGTCATTTCTTTAAGTACATGGCACATATTCCGGTATGTTGTCCATTAGTTCACTTTGCACTATAGGAACATTATTCTTGGACATGAAGACCTCTCTATTGGATAATCCTTCCAATGGACTAGGAAATCTTGTTTTAAGGTCCCCGTAATTCTTCCCGAGCCTGGGATTCTCACTAGGACGCCGAGTTGGTTGTACCATTAAAACCAATTGATTAGATTACACTATCGATGTTTCTGGTTATCAGTAGTGTAACGGATCTATACTGGACTGTCAGGCACAAGTAACGGCCCAATATACGACCGTCACATCCAACTGAGTCCGATTTCTTGGTTCTGGATTCAGACTAATGTAACGGCCTAATACTGGAGCGTCACATCATGTAACGGCGCAGTACACGACCGTCACAATGCTTGAGTATTTTAACCCAAGGTTTGACCAAGGGTTGATATTCCAAGGTTTCTAGATGGACTCTTGATGATCTAGAACTTATCATATTGATCAAGAAACCTAATATAATGAATGGAAGATAAAGAACGTACCGTTATGGTGCCGATTTATTTCCCTAAGTATAACATAGTATAAGTCATTCTTGATTTCTCATGATTCTTATTAAATCATTCATTCATTGAAGTATTGTTATCAAGAGCTTGTTGGAATTGTATATTCTTGGCCAAACTTTATTGTTACATGCGTGGAAAAAGCTTGATTTATACTTGAAGATGCGATCGAGCACTGCTTGTGTTCAAGGGCTCTATGTTAGTCCCATCGACTGATTGTCGGAAACATACTATTATGAACCATAGGGTATGATGCTACTGGCGTCGCATTGCGCTAGGAGTACTATTGAACATGTGTGTAACATGATTAATTTTATGGTTTTGATGATGTCTACGTCTGTAGTCATTAATGAACTATACCTGTAATTGATAATGTTAATATTCATACATTTCAGCTCATCATACTTCTAATACACAGATATCAAGGCATATGACAATACATATTGGTGGTCATTATATTCTCAGTGTAAAAGATCAAGAATGGCACAATGGCACATAAATCTAGGCAACTGGATACACAGATATCAAGGCATATGACAATATTGGAGGCACGAAAATCTAGCATGTTTCAAGCACAGAAATCAAGCTGAATGGCATCACACATAAGGTCATTGCATATTCCTCATATGGTCAGTGCATATCTTGCCTTATGGATGGTTCAAGGTCGGTGCAACTTCTTGATAGCATTCTACAAGATAATCCAATGAATGGAGTGGAGTTGGTAAAAGTGAAAGCTCAATGACAGTTAAGGTCGATGCACAAAGAAGCATAACTAAGAGAACTCAAAGTCAAAGACTCAGTTTACACCTTCTAGACTGTCAAGGGTGATGCTACAGACATGAATGGGGTGCTAAAGACCTTAAGCGACGGAGCTAAAGCAGTTAACGGACTGACCCGGGAAAACCCGGGGTCTGCCCAGCTGGCGGTGGACCGCCAGCACAGGGGCGGTCGACCGCCCCAGCCAGCAGCCCACCGTCTGTAATTCTTTCAGTGGCGGTCGACCGCCAGCCAAGTAGCGGTCGACCGGAAATCCCAGGGAACATCTGTCTACAGCGTTTCTCAGTAGAGGTCGATCGCCAGAAGCCACAGGTCGACCGCCAGCCCCGAGCCAACCAATGTTGACTTTGTTTTCAACTTCGAGAATGGCCATTACCCATGGATTTCTTTAATCCAAAAGTCACCTAATCACCCACAAAATGTGGATCTGGTCTGAGATGTGTTTATTGACCATCCAGAGAGATATAAAACCAACACAAGAGGGTTAGAAACACTAGTTGATGATTTGGAGCAAAGAGAGATGAAGAGAGGCTAGAGGAGCTCCAAGGAAGAAGAGGCACTGTAGCCATGAACAGTACTCCGTGCAGAAGTTCTACATCCAATCCAAGGGATTCAAGCCTACATCTGAAGCCCTCAATCTCTAAGGAAGAAGAGAAGCAAGCAAGCTCACAAAAGAGATCAAAAGGAAGATCAAAGCTACATCCAAACCTCTTCATCAAATCAAGGGAAGATCAAAGCTACATCCAACATTCTTCTTCATCAACTCAATGAGATTCAAAGGAAAGATCAAGCTATATCCTATATCTTCTTCATCAACTCAAAAAGATCAAAGGAAGATTAAAGCAACAGATTCAAGATCCAACAATCTCAGACAAGATCTAGTTCATACTAGCATATCTTCATATCTTGTTTGAGCTTTTTCATCTTGTTCTATTTTCATTTCATTCAATCTATTGAAACTGAAGATCGTCCCTACCGGTGGTTAGTAGGAAGGCAATCGGGAGTTCTCCGATTTACGGTGTAGCCGTCCCTGTCGGCTTTGTGTAGGAAGACAGAAAGAGAGTTTTCTCTGTTCTGTGGTTTGGGGCGTGTCCCCGGTCAATCTGTGAGTTAGCAGGGAAGCCTCACCGGGTTTTGGTGAGGGGTGGACGTAGGTTACGGGGTTGCAACCGAACCAACTTGAATATCCCTGTGTTGTGGGTTGTTCATCGTGTGCGATTGCTCTATATTTTCTACCCCCATTCACAGGTTTGTGTGCTTCCATACTTGGTTATCTTTTTTACACACTCAAGCACTCAGATTTACACTTTCGATTTTATCTTAGGTTTAATTGAGCTTAGCACTTTGACTGCATCCCTTGGGCGGCCTGCTCCACCCTTGCACACAGGCGCCAAGGTGAAAGTATTGGTAAGTGTTTCCCTTGCTTAGACTCGCATGCACTTTGAGTGATCAACATAGCACACACACACGCACGGTTGTTGCAAGCTATTTCATGCTCTAGTGTTATGCTTTATGATCCCTGCACTATAAGGCTTGTATCTCTCAAAGATCACAAATGTGCTTAAAGAAGAGTTGACGCTTCATCGCTTGTAATCTAAGTCTTTTCATTTGAGTCACTCTACTTAATTCCGTTGTGCATTGTGCCTAAGTGATTCATTCACTTTATAGGAGTGGTTCATGCTTTTGATAGCTAAGAGTTTTTAAATAGGCCAAAGCTTTTGAGAGGATCTATTCAACCCCCCTTCTAGATCCGATTGCACCTCGCGGGACCCAAGAAGTGGTATCAGAGCCTGGCTCTGCCATTCTCAGATCCTACGATCTACAGGGAAAGATCCCGGTGTATTTTATTTAGATGGCTTCATATGCTACACATGCTTTGATGGTTTCTCCGCCCATTTATGATGGTTCAGATTTTTCTACATGGGTAGGGAGAATGTTCATCTATGTTAGCTCCATAGATCTACATTTGTGGACTCTTATATACAATGGTCCTCATGAGCTGCCATCAAATTCAATTGATTGGTGAGCCGAACATGAGACCAAACACAATGATAATCTTCTTGCATGCAACTTAATTACAGCTGCAGTTGATCTAAGACTAACTCATCTTGTGTCCTCTTGCAGCACAACCAAGCAAGTATTGGACAAGTTGGTGAAAATCCATGAAGGGAAGGAACAAGAACAAGAATGCTTCATGGCCGACCGTGCAGAATAGTCCAGCAATACATCCTCATCACAGGTAAACTCTGATTCCGAGGAATTCACTTTTGAAGAGCTTATGGAAGCCTATGATGAGTTGATTACACAATACAAAAAGGTAAAAATAGAAAATAAAAATTTGAAAAAGGATCTCAAGAAAATTAACCAAAATGAAAGCTCGTTTTGTAAAAAGTGTTCTATTTTTGAAGAGCTTAACAACACTCTCTCTTTTGATCTAGATACGCATAAACAAAGCATTGCATGTCTAAGGGATGCAAATGAAAATCTTCATGGTGAAATCACTAGGTTGGAAGAAATTGTAATAAAACTTCAAAATCAACCTAAGTCAATCTCTAATGATCAAACTATGGCCGATGGGCTAGTCTATCATGAGAGGTTGATTCAAGAAAAAAAAATTCTGTTTCATGCTCTGATAATTTTGCATGTGAAAAATGTTCATTCTTGAGAAACATAAATGTTAGTTTCCATGATGATCTTGAATGGCAACAAAATCTGATTGATTATCTGAAAGAAGAGAATAGAGAGTTGTTGTAAAAGAAAATTGAAAGTGAACAAGCTGAAGAAGAATTGAATGAAAAATTGGCTGTACATGAAAAAGGTAAATATGTCATTGATGATCACTCTGAAACTTTGCATGTCTTAGAACAACAAAATCAAAATCTCAAAGTAGTAAATGCCATGCTCAATGAGCAATTGGTAGCATGCGAAGATGGCCTTATTGAATCTAAACAGCATATTTTCTCACTTGAAAATGAAATTCAAGGTTTGAATGATTTCCTATCAATGTTTGCCCAAATCTAAGATTCTGGCTCACAGGAAGCCACCACTTCCTATGGTCACCAAAAAGGGCATACTGCTTGAAAGAAAAGCAAAACTCAGCATGCTCATCCAAACATGCGCCATAACATGTCCAATGCTAAATATCATACTTTCCACAAAACGAATGTCCATTGTTATTATTGTGGTAAACATGGTCACACTGTGCATGATTGTTTTATCTTGAGAAATGATGAGCTTAGAGCAGGACAACAAGTGAAAGAGCAAGGAAAGAAACAGGTCAACACTGGCAAAGGACCTACTCAGCAGATATCTGCACAGAACTGCATGGGGAGTCAGAAGAGTCGACACTCCCATACAAGTAGGTCGACACTCTCCATGGCTTCAAAAAAAAATCTTCCTCCTTGCTTGATGTGACACCAACCCTTGGACCTATTTTGCAAGCATTCAATTTTAAGAAGCGGACTCACTCTAGCGGGCTCACTAGCTTGGCGCACACTAGTGCCCGATGGCGACTCGGTGATGTTGGAGAGGGTCCGAGGCGGTACCTTGAGGCTCCAATAGTTGGCTAGCTTGGGGAGAACCTTAAATGGGCCTGGGATGCCCAAATCATGGGTGGCCAGCACACCAAGGGTGTGGGATGAAGGGTTCACTCACAACTCGCCCGCGGTGGTCACTCACGGCACTAGCAACTTAGGGTCGAGCTCTCACTCACCGTTGGACGGAACAATGGCGGTAATACTAAGCTAGCAATGAATTGAAACCCAGCCAAGAGAGGGACCGAGGCTCACCTAGCCAGCGTGAAGATGCCGACTCCGGTCGGAGACGGGGGCGAGAGGGGAGGCGTGGGAATGCACCCGCACGCCGCTTCGATGAAGCTTCAAACCTACAAGTGAATTATTACATGAACTACACCTCTCGCAGGAGCGGGATCTTAGGGTGGGGGTTAACTACGATTACACCCAAAACTACCTCCACACAGGGAGGGGCCTTCAGCCGGCCAAGCGGGGAGGGGTGAGACCGATTAAAGATGAAATTGGACGCCGATGTTGATTCTGCCCACTGTCTGCGCTTCTGGACAGATAGTCACTTCTCCAGACGCTGTGCCCACTATGGATTTTTTCTGAAAACGAAACCAGTGGAAAAATCTTCGTAGCTGGACCGGTAAGACATCGAAAATTTTTGGATTTCTTCTGGTACCTCTGCTGGTCGAGGTAGGGGCTTGAACGGGATAGCAGGTCCTCTGTTATGACAGCTGTAGGTTCCTAACAGCAGGAAGCAGAGGGTTCCGCGAATGCTCCCGAGCTCAGAATCAGGTGCTGTCAGAGCCTTTGGAACCGCTGACGAGTCTACTTCGAAGCTGAACTGACATGGATGCCAAATGAGGTCGGAGTAGTCCGATGGATTCTGAACACTGAAGTAGGGTCGGTGCAGATAGAGTGGAAGCAGAACCGCATGATCGGGGGAGAAAATTGATAACTTTCTGGTCCGGTCTCCAAATTGAACTCTGCTTCTTGGGGATGGTAGAGGACTCGAAGTAGAAGACTTTTCCTGAAGAACTCTCGATCAGATTCTCAACAAGTTCATCGCAGAAGAGCTTCCACTCTGGCTCTGGCCTCCTGCCAGGGAAGATTCGCACAGTAGGGGGAGAAAGGCTCTCCCGGGCAGCACCGTGCTCGGAAGAAGATAAAACCACCGCCGTTGCGAAGAAGACAGGCAGACGCTTCCAACGGTTCCTCTTGGGCCTTCAGATTCACGGAGATGTGGTTGGGGTCATTTTTGCAAGCAGGTGGTCTTCTGCAGGTTGCCAGCTGCTTGGAGGATTTATCAATGGAGGTGGGAGAGGTGATGAAGAAGAGCAAGGGAGAATGGTGGAGATGAGAGAGAGAGAGGGGGGCGACCCTAACCAAGGGGTGGGGTCTTGGGGGTGCCCTAGGGCTGTGGAGGGAAGGTGGATTTGAATTCAAATGGCCTAGGGAAGTGGTGGGTTGTATGGGGGAGAGGGAAGGGTGCTTGGGGAAGGGAAGAGGGTAGTTGGTGGTTGGAGGGTGGAGCAAGGATTAGAGGATTCCACCTTGGGGTTGGGGGGGAGTTAAATGAGTGTATGGGGAAGGGGGAGGGGTCTTAATGAGAGGTGAATGGGTAGGAGAGAGAAAATTTCAAAATTTGGGTGAGGGGAGAGAGAGAGGGGGGGACCCCTTAGAGAGAGAGAGAGAGAGAGAGAGAGAGAGAGAGAGATAATGGGAGAGAGATCTAGAGGGATGTGGAATTTTGGATTTCAATATTCATGCAAAGTTGTTACATATGAGAGGAGTGGGGGCCTATTTATAGGTATTGGACTTTTCCTAGGACAAAAATGACCCTGACTAAACAACTATTGACCAAGCACTCCAAGGGAGGGGCGCCCCTGGGCCTAGCCCATTAGTTGGGCCCAATAGCCTAACAAACCAACATAATGACACAAGACTTTGGTAGATAACCTACTAACCTAGGTACATGACTCAAATAAAGGGAAAATTACATGACTAGACTCATAAAATTATGACGAACACAATGGCGCACGCTGATGAGCAATCCGAGCCTCAAAAAAAGTGGAGGGGCGAGGGATGCCCCCATCATTGCTACTCTCATTGTGGTAAGTCTGGCCCTACTGTCCAAGAGCACTGACACTTGAAGGGAAAGCATCACCTTCATGCCATGAAAGGTAAATCCCATGCTCATCCACAAAAATAAAATGCACATGCACACGCACATGAACATAAAAAGAATGCTCAATCTTTTGTGCACTATTTTTACTATGGGAAAAATGGTCATGACATGTATGATTGTCATACAATGAGGAAGGATGATCTGATTTCCCTGAAACAGATTTGCCACATTAGTGAATATGACAAAGCTGCTAACCCACAAGGACCCAAGCAATCTTAGGTACCTAAAAAAATCCAAATAAAAAGTTTGGGTGCAGGATACCTTGGAGTTGAACAAAGGATCATAAGGTAAATAAAAGCTCAAGGCACAAGTATGTACAGAAACCTTTAAGTTCAGTCATCTTGCATGTTTAGTCTTGACATGTAAATAGTGCATCATACGTCTGTCCAATGTCATTAGATTATGCAAACTGAATTGCTCTTTGAAATGTAAAACCCCCATGGTGTGAGATGAACTTTTGAGCTAGATAACTTACTCACACCATGCTTGATTTCAGCTATTTAATTCATGAAAAACTTGTTATGCTGATGAAGTTGATGAGATGATGAGTTGCATAAGTCTTGCTATCAGCCACATGAAATGCTTGGATTTTGGTTTTGATGATGCATACCATGCCTGCATTTTCAACTCATTATTCATGTTAGTATTGTTCAAAGGGGGTGTCTATTGGCATCATCATCAAGTTGCATTCATGTGTGTTTGCATCATCTTGTGATCACATATACCTTAATGCAGATCATGTTTAGAAGACACAAAAATGCACAATCATTTTGCAGCATCTTCATTACATTGCGTATTCACATAAGTCGTAGGCTGCATAATTCATTGCCAACCCATGCATGTAATCAGGGGGAGTCGGGGAGTCATCATCAATCTAGCCTGAATTACTTCACATTATTTCACTCTTGCACGGCCATGGTATATCAAATGTTGATGTATGGAAAGGCAGGTTATGCTTGCTTAGAAGCACTCAATATGCGTGAGGTTTCACCTCCGCCACGTACCATACGTCAATGTCGCATATAGGCTATATAGTAAGGGGGAGTTGTCTCTTTGCAGCATTCATGCATATGTTTCATCTTCATTCTGTTGACATCATGGCATAGAATGCATGTTCTCAGGGGGAGCTTGTTCATCATGAAAATCCAGTCAAAATTCTACCTTGCAGTTCAACAGGTCGACCTCACTCCTTTGACAAGTCGACCCCACAGTTCTATCTGCCCGAAAATTACTTCTGTCTGAGCTCCGAGTGTCGACATCATACAATGTCAGAGTCGACACTTCTTTGCACCTGATAACTTTATCTCTTCCATCTAAGTCTGAGCTCAGTGCATAACCTCAGGGGGAGTGTTCTTCATCTATTCTTGCCTACCAGTTATGCAACACTCTCTTCTTAAACCAAGCCACCGCATGATATTGCTTAATCCTTTTGTGGTTCAACTTCGATACAAAGTGCCTTGAACTTCTTGGAGGATTCCCTATCTATTATTGAGGTTGTTTATCAGAGTAAATCTTCAAAAAGAATTTTCTTTTATGAGTCTTGTGATTGCCTTGAACATGAATGATTTTGGTTTAACATTAATGATTTCTTGAGTCTTGAAGTTTGATGGTCTTGAAAAATTTGTGGTCGGGCTTAATAGACTTAAACTAGTTTCTCATGTTTTGACTTGTTATGCCGTCTTGAATCTGAAAGATTATTTTGAGTACAAAGGCATCCTTGATCGAGAAACTTCAGCTAAGTATTATTTTTAAACATTTGTTGAATCTGTTTATTTCAAAAAGTGGCTACACTTAAAGTAATCTCAAGGCATAGCAATGGCACTGTTGTTGAGAAATATATCTCCTCATCAAAGAAAATGAGGTTCGATATGTCATGAGGTGACTATGCTACCTCTATTCTAAGTGAGGTAAAATCGTGAGCTACACTGAGTAACTGGGGGTGCTTGCGTCTGGTAAACGTGCACACTCACATCAAAAGGTGGTTGGTACACTTGACTGCTCGTAAAATGATAATAGTCATCTTTCAAATGATTTCAAAAGAAAAATTAGAATGTGTAGCACTCCTGAATCAAATCTAAGTCATCTAAGTGTTTAGCCTCAATACTTATTGTGGGCACTCTCAAGGGAACCAATGAAATTGAATGAGTAAGATAAGAGAAGGTTAATCTTGTTTTGACATGAATTTCTGGTTCTCTGCTATTAAACTTGCATGCAAATGTCTTCATGTGATTCTACTGAGTAGGCCAGAATTCATTAGCATTAAACCAATATGAATGTAAGAGCAGGTTCATTTGGGTTCTATAACTGAAAATTCTGAAAAATCCATAACTCTGATTTATGAACTTGGTTTCAGATTAAAGAACCTCCATTCTCTCTTGAGAAGTCATATCTTGATGCTCCTTGTTGTTTGCCTTCATCTGCCATATCTACATAAATCATTCAGGCTGCCATGATTACATCACCTTGGTATCATCCAACAAGTGGTATCATCTTGATGCTCCTTTCAAGTCGTATCCAAAATCATTGGTGTCCTCTGTCAAGTGATATCACATTGCTTTCTCATTCATTGGCATGTGGCATAAGTCCTAACATCATTAGCATCATGCTTTCATGCAATAGGGTGGCATGCACGTCTTAACTTCATACAATTGTACCTTACATTTATCATTTCCATGTATTGCATAGAAATTCCAAAAAATCTGAAAACTAGAAAACTACTAAAAATCTTGCAAAATTTGAAATCAAAAAAGTGCTCCTTGGCTGCTCTATCCATCTCCACTATTTGAGGAATTGAATCATGTTGCTGTGGCTCCACATCTCACATTTACATTATCTTTGCCAAGCCACGGGACACCACCATGTTCGATACATCCATATCATGCATTGGTATCAGTCCTATAACTGGCTTTCCACATTGGTTGTTCTCTCTGGTTATCTTGTCAACCTTATTAAGTGTACAACCATTGGTATGTATTTCCACATCATTTTTTGGAATGTTACCTGTAATGACATGTTTCTCCACATTATGGTTGCTTGATGTCACATAGGAGATAACAGAGAATCATGTAAGTCATTTTGTGTGCGTCTCTTTGTATCTTTTCTGGATCTTTTGATGTTGTCAAAGGGGGAGAAGTTTATGTGAGTCATTAATCAAAGAATGTGGTAAGTTTATGTGAGTAATTAATCAACGAATCCACTCTGTGTGTCAAAGGGGGTGAGAACCATGTGAGTCTTTGTCAAAAGGGGATAGGGAGAGAATCGTCTTCTTCTTCTTCTTAAGAATGTTTTTGACTCATAGAATCCACTATGTGTGTCAAAGGGGGTGAGAACCATGTGAGTCTTTGTCAAAAGGGGATAAGGAGAGAATCCTCTTCTTCTTCTTCTTAAGAATGTTTTTGACTCATAGTTTCCATGTGAATTACTAATGCATGTGAATTTATAATGACTCATAGTTCAGAATGACTCATAGTTGCCATCATCAAAAAGGGGGAGAATGTTGAACATGTGTGCAACATGATTAATTTTATGGTTTTGATGATGTCTGCCTCTGTAGTCATTAATGAACTATACCTGCAATTGATAATGTTAATATTCGTACATTTCAGGTCATCATACTTCCAGTACATAAATATCAAGGCATATGACAATACATATTGGTGGTCATTATATTCCTAGTGTAAAAGATCAATAATGGCACAATGGCACACAAATCTAAGCAACTGGATACACAGATATCAAGGCATATGACAATATTGGAGGCACGGAAATATAGCATGTTTCAAGCACAGAAATCAAGCTGAATTGCATCACACATAAGGTCATTGCATATTCCTCATATGGTCAGTGCATATCCTGCCTTATGGATGGTTCAAGGTCGGTGCAACTTCTTGATAGCATGCTACAAGATAATCCAAGGAATGGAGTGGAGTTGGTAAAAGTGAAAGCTCAATGACAGTTAAGGTCGATGCACAAAGAAGCATAACCAAGATAACCCAAAGTCAAAGACTCAGTTGACACCGTCTAGACTGTCAAGGGTGATGCTACAGGCATGAATGGGGTGCTAAAGAACTTAAGCGACGGAGCTAAAGCAGTTAATGGACCGACCCGGGAAAACCCGGGGTCTGCCTAGCTGGCGGTCGACCGCCAGCACAGGGGCTGTCAACCGCCCCAGTCAGCAGCCCACCGTCTGCAATTCTTTCAGTGGCAGTCGACCGCCAGCCCAGTAGCGGTCGACCGAAAATCCCAGGGAACATCCGTCTACAGCGTTTCTCAGTAGAGGTCAACCGCCAGAAGCCACATGTCGACCGCCAGCCCCGAGCCAACCAATGTTGACTTTGTTTTCCACTTCGAGAAAGGCCATTACCCATGGATTTCTTTAATCCAAAAGTCACCTAATCACCCACAAAATATGGATCTGGTATGGGATGTTTTTATCTACCATCCATAGAGATATAAAACAAACACAAGAGGGTTAGAAACCCTAGTTGATGATTTGGAGCAAAGAGAGATGGTGAGAGGCTAGAGGAGCTCCAAGGAAGAAGAGGTATTGTAGCCGTGAACAGTACTCCGTGCAGAAGTTCTACATCCAATCCAAGGGATTCAAGCCTACATCTGAAGCCCTCAATCTCCAAGGAAGAAGAGAAGCAAGCAAGCTCACAAAGGAGATCAAAAGGAAGATCAAAGCTACATCCAAACCTCTTCATCAACTCAAGGGAAGATCAAAGCTACATCCAACATTCTTCTTCATTAACTCAAGGATATTTAAAGGAAAGATCAAGCTATATCCTATATCTTTTCCATCAACTCAAAAGGATCAAAGGAAGATCAAAGCAACAGATTCAAGATCCAACAATCTCAGACAAGATCTAGTTCATTCTAACATATCTTCATATCTTGTTTGAGCTTTTTTATCTTGTTCTGTTTTTATTTCATTCAATCTATTGAAACTGAAGATCATCCCTACCGGTGGTTAGTAGGAAGGCAATCGGGAGTTCTCCGATTTACGATGTAGCTATCCCTGCCGGCTTTGTGTGTAGGAAGACAGAAAGAGGGTTTTCTCTGTTCTGTGGTTTGGGACGTGTCCCCGGTCAATCTGTGAGTCAGCAGGGAAGCCTCACTGGGTCTTGGTGAGGGTTGGATGTAGGTTGCGGGGTTGCAACCGAACCACCTTAAAAATCCCTGTGTTGTGGGTTGTTGATCGTGTGCGATTGCTCTATATCTTCTACCCCCATTTACAGGTTCGTGTGCTTCCATACTTGGTTATCTTGTTTACACGCTCAAGCACTCAGATTTGCACTTTCGATTTTATCTGTGGTTTAATTGAGCTTAGCACTTTGACTGCATCCCTTGGGCGGCCTGCTGCACCCTTGCACACAGGCGCCAAGGTGAAAGTATTACTAAGTGTTTCCCTTGCTTAGACTTGCATGCACTTTGAGTGATCAACATAGCACACACACACGCACGGTTGTTGTAAGCTATTTTATTCTCTAGTGTTATGCTTTATGATCCCTGCACTACAAGGCTTATATCTCTCAAAGATCACAAATGTGCTTAAATAAGAGTTGACGCTTCATCGCTTGTAATCCAAGTCTTGTCATTTGAGCCACTCTACTTAATTCCGCTGTGCATTGTGCCTAAGTGATTCATTCACTTTATAGGAGTGGTTCATGCTTTTGATAGCTAAGAGTTTTTAAATAGGCCAAAACTTTTGGGAGGATCTATTCAACCCCCCCTTATAGATCCGATTGCACATCGCGGGACCCAACAAGTACATTCTTTATAAATAAGTGAAAATCCACAACACAATACAGCATGATTGATACTTGACTTTCTTGATATTCCATAGAAATTCACGAAGTACTTGCTCATAAGAAAAAGATACTGGAGTGATGATTATGTGGCTTGCTAGTACATTCTCGTTACATTCTTGTTCATGAAAGGCCATATCATGTTCTTATAACATTCTTGTTAGTTCATACTTGCTCTCATTCTATCTTACATACTTTGGTTTAATCGCACGATTGATCGCAATCGCATGATTTTAACTTATCCCTCTAGAGCAAAAACGTTAATTACTTTAATGATACCTTCATGTTGATGCGAAGATACATACTAGGCAAGTGTGCTCATTACATATTTCTATTCTTTTTCAGGAAATGGAAGTGAGTCGGGTTCAGATTCGGAATGTTTAAGTAGCAGATCCGAGAGTGAATAAAGAATAAGCGAAGACTTAGGAAGTTTACATTGTTTAGATTGAGTCTATGTAATTTCTTATTTCTTGAGTCTAGCATGATGGAAGTTGAATTAGTGATTGTATTCGAATAGTGGATTTGATTATTAATGAAAGTTGAAGTTGAGTAAATAGTGTGCGATTGCATTCTTATGTGTGACTGCCTTGCGCTTTGATCGTTCTTGCTTGCAAGAGGCTTACCATGTCGGCTGTTCGCGTTCCTCGAGCGAGTCTTCCACTGTAATAAAGGCTCGGGGCGTGACAGTTAAGTTGGTATCAGACCTAAGTCTCAGGACTTAGGGAAAAGAGTCATGTCATAAGATAAGTCCAAGGTTTAAGGACCCCTACCTATGAACTAAGGAAGAAATTTCCTCACCCATGCAAGAATTGGGTAGAGCCCGGGATAAGATAGTTAATTAGCTTTAAGATTAATTTTCCTTCCAATTCCATGAGAAATAACAAGTTTTTATGTTTCTCTCAGGTACCCTATTATTACCATGGCTCATCGCGTAGATTGGAATGGTATGCAACAAACTGTTGCTGGCCTCACTCAAGCATTACAAACCATGGCGCAAGCTGGCACAAGAGCAAGGGCTGGTGATTTACATCGTAACTTTTGGAGCTTAAACCCTCCGTGTTTGTATGGTTCTTCTAATCTGGACGAAGCGGAGAACTGGATAGATGAAATGAATCATATCTTTGACGTTATCCAATGCACCGATCAAGGGAAGGTGCGTCTCGCAACCTTCCAACTCAACAAAGATGCCCGTGCATGGTGGAAGTCGGTTCCGGCACCTCTGGCCGATGCACCTCATACATGGGATGGTTTTCTTACCCTATTCCGTGCCAAGTACTTTTCTGAGCACATAAAGGAATGAAAGGCTATGGAGTTCGCCGCTCTTCGGCAAGGAATGATGACGGTTGCCGAATATGAACTGTAACTCTCAAGGCTTGCACCTTACACACTGCATCTTATCAGCACCGATTTATTGAAGGCTAATCGGTTCATGGACGGGTTACGGCACGGTTTCATTCAGCAGCTCGGGACCCAAAACATCCGTACTTATGCAAAAATGGTTCAACGAGCGTATTTGTGTGAAAGGACCTTAGAGAAGGTCGAGAAATTAAAAGGGAAAGGAGAAGAGTCTAGCCGATGCACAGATCGGCGTTATAAGAAAGAAAAGTTCAGCATCACGGAGCCCTACAAGAGCCGTGATAGTAATAAGAGATCCAGGAATGGGAATGGTGGAAGTTCCCATAAGCAGAACAAAATCAAGGAGGAGGAGCAAGTTGCTATAGCTTGCACGTTTTACGAAAAAATCGGCCATTCGGCTGAGGAATGCTGGAAGCGCCTCGTCACTTATTTACATTGTGGAAGCAGGGAGCATCGCATGCCAGATTGGTAAGAAAGACCAATCATCTGGTGGAGGCTGTAGGAGGCAGGCTCGCCTCAATGCCGTCTTAGAAGAAGAGGAAGCGCCCAGGGATGGTGGGCTTATGGAAGGTACTCTTCAAATTTGTTCTCGTCCTGCATTTGTGCTATTTGACAATGGTGCCTCTCATTCTTTTATCTCCACTACTTTTGCAAAAATATTATCAATTACATCAGTTCCCCTATCTTCAGATCTCGCTATTACCACACCCTTAGGTTCTGGAACAAAGCTTATCGACTATTATCCTAAAAGCGAAGTGATAGTAGAAGGTCACAATCTCCCCGCAAACTTAGTATGCCTTGACATGGAAGGTTATGATGCCATTTTAGGGGTAGATTGGCTTGCAGATCATGATGTTTATATCAATTGCCGAAATAGGATTATATCCTTTCGAAAGCCCGGTCTTCCAAGATTCTTATTTCTTGGCATCAAGTACAAGAAGCATCCTACTATTATATCTTCTCTTCACGCTTGCAAACTTATCTCGCAAGGATGTAAAGCTTTTCTTGCTTCTGTCATTATTATCGAATCCAAGGTGATTATCTAAGCAGACATTCCTATTGTAAGTGAGTTCCCCGATGTGTTCCCATCCAAATTACCTAGTTTACCACCCGAGAGGGAAGTGAACTTCACTATTGAACTCATTCCAAGAGCATCACCTGTTTCTATAGCCCCTTACAGGATGTCCCCCACAGAACTCAAGGAATTAAAAAGGCAGTTACAGGATTTACTAGATAAAGGCTTCATCAGACCTAGCACATCCCCTTGGGGTGTGCCGGTTCTATTTGTCAAGAAAAAGGATGGTTCTCCCAGGCTGATGGGGACATCCCCAATCACTCCTTCTTTTTTCGAGACTTCGGTTGCTCGCCATCGGCGCATCATCATCTCCATCACTTAATTTTGAGTAGTAGCATGTAATTTTCATTTTATTTGAGTCATAGATGTGTAATCTTTCTTTATTTGAGTCAGTTAATAGGTTAATGGGTCAGTTTGATAGTTATTTGGGCCCAACTAGTGGGCTAGGCCCAGGGGCGCCCCTCCCTTGGACTTGCTTGTCATTAGTGCACTTGGTCAAGGTTAGTTTGGTCATATGGAATTATGTAAGCCTATAAATAGGCCGCCACTCCCCTCATATGTAACAACTTTTGATGAATCATTTGAATAGAAGAAACCTTCAAGTCTCTTTCTCCTCCACCAAATTTCACTCTACTCTCTCTCTCTCATTATCTCTCTCTCTCTAAGGGGTTCGCCCCATTCTCTCTCTCCTCCCCCTCCCAACCACATTCTCTCACTTCCCCTCCCCTAATAACTCTCTCCCTAGTCCCCACACCCTTCCATTAACTCACCCCAACCCCAAGAGCTCTCCACCAATCCACACACCACCTCCCAACCCCCAACTACCCCTCTCTCCTTCCCCAAGCATCCCACCACCTTCCCAAGGTTGAAATAACTCCTCCCAAGGCCCAAATTCAAAATTCCCACCCCTCTCTCATCCCCTCCCACAACCTAGGTCGACCCAAGGAGATCCCCTTAGGTCTGGTCGCCCCCCTCCACCTCCTCTCCATCCCACCCCTCTCTAGTGCACATCCACCCCTATCACCACCAGTAGCAGCTCCACCCCCCCCTCAACCCCATACCTACCACCCCAGCCTCCTTGGAGACCCCAGCCACGTCCTTGCCTCTCCCATATCCATCAGCCATCATCCCCTTGCTGTGTTACCCCCCCTCCTACTCCATTTGCCATCACAAGGTTGCAGCTCCGGTAGCAGGTCGCAGGCCACAAGCATTGGTCCTATGAACTACATCGTCTCCGTCCCCTCCCTGATTCTTCTGGTGGCAAGGCATATACCTCTGAAAAGTTCATCCAGAGAGCTTCCCAGGTGAGGTGGTTTTGTCATTGTCCGAGCACCGAGCTGCCCGTGGGAGTAGTTCTTCCTCGACTGCGCAGAACCACTCAGGCATGGGACCAGAGCTGCAGATCCGGTTCGACCACGGCCTCTCCCTTGCAGATCTTGGTGCAAGACTTGGCTGAGAGCTTCCCTCTCAAGTCCTCTTTCATCCCCAAGAAGCAGAGCTAAGTGTGGACATCGGCATCAAGAGTTACAAATTTTCTACTCCAAGTGTGTCAAGTCAGTTTTTGGGAGCCAGAACTGATACATCTCTACTGTTCGGGACTTCACGATCATCTCCGACATCTTCCGACAACACTGCTGGTACTGAGGGAAAGAGGACTCGAGCAAGATCGCATCGGTACCTACCACGCCTCCAACAGAGTTCGGATCATCTCGTAGCGTCCCCGTCTTCCAGCAGTAACACCCTAAGAGTACCCAGAGCCAGCGAAGACCACCCCTGTTTTCGGCTCTGCCCCAACCAGCGACAGCGACATGAAATTCCAAGAAAAATCCGACGTCATTCTGATCCAACTACGAAAAATTTCCAACAGGTTTCGTCATCAACAAAATTCTGGAGTGGCCGCAGCGTGAAGAAAACCAACTGCCTATCCTGAAGCACAGAGAGTGGTCAGAATCGGCATCGGCTACCATTCTTTGCTTCTAGCCTGATTTCTCCCCTTTTGCTTGGCCGGATGAAGGCCCCTCCCTGTGTGGAGGTAGTTTTGGATGTATTAACAGTTAACCCCCACCCCAAGACCCCCCCTCCTGCGAGAGGCGTAGTGTTGTAATCACTTAAACAAGGTCAAGCGGCATCGGCGCGGCGTGTGGGTGCGTATCCACGCCTCCCCACTCGCCCTCGTCTTTCGGCCGGGATTGGTGTCCTCACACCGATCAGGTGAGCTCCGGGACACTTCCCTCGCTGGTTTATTCATGCTTATTTAGTATTGTCTTTAGCTCCGTCGGACGGTAAGTGAGTACTTGATCCAAATTTCCCTCCAATTGAGTGGCCACCGCGGAGTGAGGTGAGAGCGACCTTACAACCCATGCCTTTGGCATGCTGACCGCCCACTAAATTGGGTATCCCAGCCCCTTAGGGGGTCAGCCATAGTGAAGCCTAGCCTCGGAACGTCAAGGTCACACTTTGGACCCTCCCCACCATTGCCAATTTGCCCACGGGCAATAGTGTTCACTAAGCGAGTGAGCTCGCCCGAGTAATTTCATCATCAAAGTTGTTTGCTTGCGAGTCATAGGTCCAAGGTGTATTGGCCTTGTGATTACCGCCCAAGGTGGTGTCACATCAAGTGGTATCAGAGAAAGTTCACAACTTATCTCTCCACAAGTTGGTCCTAGGGCATGTTTATGCATTTAGAGTCCTCGGTTGCATCTCTTTTGACCACTAGCATGGCCGCCTCATACCAACCTAACCCATCGACTCTCCCCATGAGTCCCAAACCCCAAGGGAAACTCACCACCAACACAGATGACATCCCCGGCTGTGTTGACTACCTCATGGGGGCCATGACTAATGCCTTTAATCTCCTAGATAGCATAAAAGGTCAACTTACCCAATTAGGTGACAATGGGCCCACGCCAAGGGTGGATGATAGAATGGTCCCCCTCCCACTTCCCACCTTTATTGGAACCTCTCCTAGAGAAAATTTAGATTGGGAAGCTACAATGGACCAGTACTTCACTTGGTATCCCATGTCCGAGGATGAAAAGGCTTGGGTTGCCAAAATGCAAGAAACTCATTGGTTGCAAATTGTCGGGTTAAGGATACTTAGAAGGGAAACTCCCTTCACCACTTGGGGGGACATGAAAGAACAACTTAGGGCTAGATATATTTTCCCCTCCCATTCTGAACACCGAAGCCCAAAGAGCATTTCAACTCCTTCATTTCCCCTTGGCCAACCCAAGACCCTAATCACGCATTCCCCACCATTTCCCACCTCTCCTACCCCAACCACCACATCTACATCCTACCTCCAAGTCCTCACCACAACCATATGTCCTGATGCGGGACAAAAGTGGGGGGTCTCCTTCTTCCTTCTGATCATAGTCGCGCTATACCCTTTACGCGCGTTCTGAAGATCGCGCTATACCCTTTACGCGTGTTCTCAGACAGCAGCAGAACGAAGAACCTCGACGTTAGGGCTCCCGTGGATGACTCTGGGGGTTCAAAACACAAGAGGAAACACATAGGACGATGGGGAACACATGGGGAATGCTGAAATTAAAATCAAACCAACCTAATACTATCTATAACTTTTGGGAAGTTGGATGTGGGGTGAGCGGCAAGGGAAGGAAGGTGGACGTAGATGTTGTTAGGACGTGAGGAAGCTTGGCTGGGGCCTCTCACCCGAACCCTTCACAGGTACGGTGCATCCGAGCTCCATCCTGATCGTAACAGCATCTTTGGCGGAGGTGGGGGAAGTGGAATCGTTGGTTGGAAGAAGAACGAAGCTCCGAATGGAGCCTCACACTCGACCCCGTCTCAGAGCCGATGCACCCGAGGCTTCGATCGTCCTCCATTGAAGGGGAAAGGGAGAGGATCAGGGGAATAGAATTGGGCCTCGCACCCATAGAGGGACGGATGAAGGGGGGTTTCCAAAGATTGGGGAAGATAGCCATGGGGCTACACTCAAGAACACTCAGAGATTCATGCTTCGATTATGCTTAATCAAACGAAAGGGATACATATATAGGGAAAGGGGAAGACAAAATGACGATAACACGTCGATTTACAACCATGGAAGATAGCAGACATCGAAGACTTTGAAGAGTTAGGCGCCGGGAAGTTGGACCATCTACAACCCATTTCTGCCTGTGATTGCGCTAGGGTTGACTGGCGCGTTCTTCATGTCGTGCTAGGGGACCCTAGCGCCTTCTGCCAGGTCGCGCTAGGGACCTATAGTGCCTTCATCTTTGGCCTGGCAGCTTGCTCGATTTGCTTTGGCTCAATAGTTGGCTTGATTCCCATCAAACCCCTCCACTTTGGAAGGTTCGTCCTCGAACCTCATAGCTCAAGATCCCAGTCTGTGAGAACAGCCTGGTTCCCTAGGCTCTGATACCAATTTGATGCGGGACAGAAGTGGGGGGTTGTGGACGCACTTTTTATTAAGATCATTGTTTTATTTGTTCATTCATTGGGTTTATTAAGTGCGTGGGCGTGCCAGTCACAAAGTGGCGATTTATTGTGCGCTCGATCTGACTAATCAGACGATTGTGTGGTTCGTGTCGAGACTGAGACCCGCCGCGCCATAAAGGTCACGGCGTTATTTACATCCCCTCGAAGAAGGGAACACCCTTGATTAATCACCGGGAATCAGGGCCTCATGGCCAGAAAACTATATCGAGATAAACAAGCCGATAGCGGTCTCGAATCAGTCGAAAAGCCCTATGTCTTGGGAAGCGAGCATTCGAAATATGTCGGTCACTCAAGGGACCATTTTGATATTCAGACGAGCATCCGGCCTTACAAAATTGTGATCATCACGGGGAAAATCGGAGCATATGTATGCCGGGGTACGGCAAATTTATTGTTCAAAGGGACATGAGACATTAGGTTGAATCCCGGTTAGAGCGGTCGAGAATCAGTGAGTTTATTGGCCCGGTGAGAGATCGAGTCAGGACCACTCCGGGGGCGCCTCCCGCGGTCCAAACGAGGCTTGCGTGGGCATCGTTAATATTTTCGGTGTCGAAGGGCAGCGGAAAAGTGTCCCGGGACTAGATTCCAAAAGAAAGACGTATACAGAGATAGCTGGCTATAGGCCTAGATGTGGGTCAGGTAATGACCATGGTTGGGGCGAACCCGAGGTCCAGACGTGACTCACGAAGGTCTTATTGATATTCCCACACGTGTGGTTGGGGGAAGACGAGAGCCGTCTCGTTCCATTCAGATTTTGTTGGTCATTCATGAACCATTTTATGTTCGGACAAAGATCCGTATGGAAGACGTAAACGGAAATAAACCTGTACAAATGTCTGCCGTGAGTACGGCAAGTTTAATGCAAGCACGGGATTAGATCCCGGGATATATGTCGGTCACTAACGGACCATTCATTGTTCGGACGCGAGTCCACGTTTGAAGCATAGAAGACGATGATAAAACCGTGCAAATGTCTGCCGTAGACACGACAAGTTTAATGTGGGGTTACGGGATTAGATCCCGGGAGAAGCGGGTCGAGTTAACGAACTGTCGGCCCGGGATAAGATCGGATCATGGTCACGTTCGGGCGAGGGCTCCCGAGATCCAAGTCCGACCTAGTGGGGCATCATTGATTTTCTCTTCGCACCCAGTCCAGGGGAGTGAATTGTTAAATGTAGAGCCCGAGCTCACCAACGTGCGGCCTCGCACATGGATCGACCTGCCCGGTCAGGTCGCGGGGTTCGACCTGCCCGGTCAGGTCGCAGGGGTCAAGGGGGCAGCGCCCCTTGCGGGGGTTTCCGAGGGCAGTGCCCCCGGAACAGAAATTTAATTATAGAAAGGTTATGGTGTTTGTTCTCATGAGAGTGGTTCATAGTCCTTTATTTCATTCATTTGTTCGGGTCCTTTCTTCTAATTTATTTATGAGTTTTAAGCTTTTCTTCCATTTAGTTAATTGTGTGTTTTTTATAGGAGGCACGCCGGATTAGGATCGCAAGGGAGCGCGCCGGGTATGGAACCTCAAGGAGGGCGCTGTATTAAGAATAGGCAAGGGGCGTGCCGTGTTAAGAAGATTATAGGGGCCACGCCGTTTTAATGCAACAAGATGGAGATGGGCGCGCCGGAATAGGCTCAAGAAGAGGAGGCACGCCGGTTATGGGTTGCAAAAGAGGGGCGCGCCAGTTTAATGGTGTTCAAGGGGGGCGGCGCCGATTTAAAAAGAATACCATGGGGCGAGACGGGTGCGCCGGTTCTGGCCATTCAAGGGGAGAGGGGCACGTCGGTTTTAAGGGCGCCGGGTTAAGGTGTATGGAGGAGTGGGAGTGCGCCGTATTAGGGCAATTCAAGGGGAGAGGGGCGCGCCGGTTTAAACGGCGCCAGATTAGAATCGAAAGGGGTATCGAGTGTGGGTTAAAACGGCGCGGGGGAATAGTAACTGCGTCGGGATAGGAGGAAAATGGAACTTTTGAGTGTGGATTTAAATCGGCGCGGCGGCACAGTAACCGCGCGGGGATAAACTCTTCCGAGGGTTGTTTTCATTGCCGTTGACTGTGTCTTTCTTTTCTTTTCTTTCACCCGTAGGTGGGTTTCATGATACGTTTGTTCATCCATTTAGGGGATTAAGTTGGTGAAGAGGGGGTTTAATCATTTTAGCTGCTTATTAAGATGGATCGACATGAATGCTTAAGTGTTTCGTTCGAGGGGTTTAGTTCACAGGTTTTACTGTGTGTGGTTCTTGTTCTCAGAAGTGGTTCGTTCATTTGTTCTTGAGCGTTCTTGGCCATGGCGAGAATCCTGCAGCACCTCCCTTGGACCGGGACTTGCCAGAGATAAAGGAGAGTCACCAATCGGATTGCTCCGGGGTAAACTCTCAAAATGCGGAGCGGCCTCACGGCGGTCCGTTGGCCCAAGTGTGAGTGCGGAACGTTCGAGGGCTAGCCTTCAAGAACGACCACGGCTCGCGGGCGAGGAACTTTCTAAACGGGATAGGTATTTGACACAAGGGCCATAAATGTTCATCCGGCGGTGGGTACCTTTGAGGATCATGCCATGGAGAGACAAGCCTCAAGGACCTCAGATGATTGGAGAACGAGGAAAGGAAGAATAGAGATTTAAACAGAGAACACCAAGTTTGCCAAGATGTCTTTTCTTTTATTCATCCGCACCAAAGGAGGAAGGAGCTTTTGACAAAGTTCATCTTCAAGATGAAGAAGAGAAACAAGAAATACATTGTGAAAGGGGAGAGAATACAATGACGAAAGGAGAGGAAATGAGAGCACAGGCCGCTCCCGACTCTACTCTCACCCTCACTCTCTTCTTTTCATTTCACCTCACCTCTCCAGCGCGGTGCTTAGGCCTCTTTTCCCTTCGGCTGGGCTCACTCTTCCTTGGAAGCTCTCACCTCTAACTCTTTTCTTCTCCCCAAGCACACGGCCGAGAGCCAATCCCTTCAGAGAGTCCTCTTATTTTTTCTTGACGGGTTCGTTACATATATATGGAGGTGGGGGAAGAAGTCTCTGAATCCCCCTTCCCTTTCATTCCATTCTTCTCATCCTCTCCGTGTCTGAAGCTCTCGAGTGGCCTGCAGGTGGAGAGGTTGATAGAGTAGGCATGGTGCCACCACGAGATTGGCCGACGGTGACCGGCGGGGAAGCGACGTTCGGTGCGGAGCTCGACGATTGCCATTCCAGGGATCTTGAGGAGCTCAGGCGGTTGCACGTTGGTCGGACGCAGGAGGCTTGGCCATTTCAGGTAAGTTCTCTTTGTTTGCGCCCGAAAATAGGGGATCGGACTGATGATGGGATGGGTTGATTGCGCGCCGGGAAAATGCTTTAGAGAATAGTCTACTGTGGGCTTTGAGAATGAGGGGTTAAAATAGCGCCATTTTGGTGCATTCAAAGTGGCGGCCCTCCAACAGGAGCGCGACGTTTTAGCATAAAGAGGAGTGGCGCCGTTTTAACGAAAGCAAGGGGGCTCGTACTAGAGCAAAAGGTGGGGCGCGCCGTTTAAGCAAAGGGGCGCGCCGTTTTAAGGCACACCACTTTAAGGCCCTTCCATGCCGTTTTAAGTACCGAACGGATTCTTCTCGAAGTCGCAGCCTTTTATATGAATATTGGCACTCCCAGAATGTTCCGGTTGCGATGTATGGCCTCCATAATATTCCGTTTGCAGCCTCTGGGGCTCTGTCCCAGACTTTGCATGACTTTCGATGCAAGCTGAGACTGTGCCGGAGTTCCCGGCTCTTCTTTGGTTCAGCTCTCGGCATGGCCAGCTGTAGAGTTGTGGCCGTATCTTCCGCTCGGGGGCTCCCTCATCGGCTAGCGGACCACCAAGCGAGTCCTCGTCTTGATCGGGTGAGGTATGAGGCTTATTCGGCATTTCCATCTTTGACTCGCGCTCGAATGTGTAGACGCGAATGTCGCCATGATCATCATTGTCATTTTTTTGGTGTCCACAAATGCCCCCCACTCGCGGGTGGCGCAAGCGAGGGACGAGTGCTTGGGGCTCGCGAGTGTAGAGTTCTTTGAGAAGACATATATTCTTTCGGGCTAGTGGCATACTGGTCCGATGCTGATTCGCGGGAAAGTGTCACGCCTTCAGCGAAGGGATGAGGGAACCGCTCCACCGCTTGCGCACGTGGGCCAAGTGTCCTTTTGTTCATCGACTTGGACGGGAGGTCCGAGCCGGAGCCAATGTGGTTTCCTTTTGTTCATCGACTCGGACGGGAGGTCCGAGCCGGAGCCAATATGGTTTCTTTTTGTTCATCGACTTGGACAGAAGGTCCGAGCAGAAGCAAAAGGGGTTTTTTGTTCATCGACTTGGGCAAAAGGTCCGAGCCGAAGCAGAGGAGTTTTTTTTTTGTTCATCGACTTGGACGGAAGGCCCGAACCGAAGTAAAGGCGATTTCTTCATCGACTTGAACGGAAGGTCCGAGCCGATGGTTAATTTACCGGTGGGACTGGAGATTGCAATATTGGGGTGGTTTGTTCATTGACACGGGGTTAGTATCAAAGCAAGGGTCTTTTGTTCGTGGCTTCAGATGGATGGTCCGGGCCACAGGTTTGTGTGTCGGCGCCGACAAGGAGTCGGAGACCGACGTGGTTTATTTGTTGATGTGGAGTTAGTGCCAAAACAAGGGTCTTTTGTTCATGGCACCAGACGGAAGGTCTGGGACACTAGTTTATTCGTCGATGTCGACAGGGAATAGGAGACCGATGTGGCTTATTCATTGACACGGGGTTAGTGTCAAAGCAAGAGTCTTTTTGTTCATGGAGCCAGACGAAAGGTCTGGGTCACTGGTTTATTCGTCGATGTGGATAGGTAATCAGGGACCGACGTGGTTTGTACATTGACACAGGGTTAGTGCCAAAGCAAGGGTCTTTTTGTTCATGGAACCAGACGAAAGGTCCAGGCCACATGCTTGTTCATCAATGCCGATGAGATGTCGGGAGCTGACACGGTTTGTTTATCTTTTCTTCTCTTTATCAGTGCCGACGGGGTGTCGGGAGCTGATAGGGTTTGTTTGTCTCTTCATATTTTCATCAGTGCCGACGGGCGTCGAGAGCTGACATGGTTCGTTTGTCTCTTCTTCTCTTCATCAGTGCCGACAGGGTGCCGGGAGCTGACATGGTTTGTTGGTCTCTTTGTCTCTTCATCAGTGCCGACGGGGTGTCGGGAGCTGACCTGGTTTGTTGGTCTCTTTGTCTCTTCGTCAGTGTCGACAGGGTGCCGGGAGCTGAGGTAGTTTGTTCTTCTCTTCTTCTCTTCATCAGTGCCGACGGGGTGTCGGGAACTGACGTGGTTTGTTTATCTTTTCTTCTCTTTATCAGTGCCGACGGGGTGTCGGGAACTGACGTGGTATGCTTGGTCTCTTCTTCTCTTCATCAGTGCTGACAGGGCATCGGAAACTGACGTGGTATGTTTGTCTCTTCTTCTATTCATCAGTGCCGACAGGGCGTCGGGAGCTAACGTGGTTTATTCATTGGCATGGGGTTAGTGCCAAAGCAAGGGCCTCTTTGTTCATGGAACCAGACAAAAGGTCTGGGCCACTGGTCTTATGCGTCGGTGGGACTGAAAATATTTTGATCTCCGACGGGACTTGACGAGTCGACATCCCTCGGAGGCTTTGATGATGATTTTTCTCACTTCTTTTTTTTCTTCTTTTCCCTTCTCTTTTTCTTCTTCTCTTCTTTTTCTCTTTCCTTTTTTTTATTCTTCTTTTCTGTCCCTTCTTTTTTCTTCTTCCCTTCTTTCTTCCTTTTTTTTTCTTCTCTTCTTTTTTTTTGAACAACTTTGGATAGCTGTTGGCACAGACGCCGATAATGAGATAGCTGTCGGCTAAACGCTGATAATGACATAGCCATCGACTAAACACCGATAGTTAGATAGTTGTCGGCTAAGGGCCGATAATTACGTAGCTGTCGACCCGGAGGCCGATGATTAGAAGGTGTCGGCTCAGGGTCCGATAATTGAAGGCTGTCGACTCAGGGTCGATAATTGAAAGCTATCGGCTCAGGGGTCGATAATTTAAAGCTGTCGGCTCAGGGGCCGATAATTGAAAAATGAGCCACGAGGGCAGAGAGGAGGGTTTATTCCTTTAACGGTCTGGACGGTGGGTCCAAATTGAAAGGGATTCATCGCCCAAAGGGACGGGGAGGAGAGTTTGTTGATTTGACAAGGATGTTCGTCACCCGGAGGGACGGGGAGAAGAACTTGTTGATTCAATGGCCCGGACGGGAGGTCCAAATCAAAAGGGGTATTCGTCACCCGAAGGGACGGAGAGAAGAGTTGGCTCATGTAGCGACCTGGACGGGAGGTCCAAATCAAAAGGATTGTTCGTGACCTCGGAGGGACGGAGGGGTGGTCAAGTCGCTGACACGGGCTAGTGTTAGCGCAAGGAAAAGGGGATGATTCCTTACCCGAATGGCAGGCTCGGGCCAGGGTGAAAGGTTGTTTCGTTCTTTAATGCGCCAGGGGTACCAGCTATATGAAGGGTCTTTTAATTCTTTGGCTGGACGGAAGGTCCGAACCAGAGTAGAGAGAATTCTTTTTGTTCTTCGGCTGGACGGTAGGTCCGAGCCAAAGTGAAATGATCTTTTTGTTCTCTAGCTGGACGGAATGTCCGATCTAGAGTGGAGAGAATCTTTTGTTCTCTAGTTGGATGGAAGGTCCGAGCCAAAGTGAAAGGATCTTTTTATTCTCCAACCGGACGGAAGGTCCGATCTAGAGTGAAAGGATCTTTTTATTCTCTGGCTGGGTGACAAGCCTGAACCAAAGTGAAATCGGAACCCCTGGAAAGTGGGCCACGAGGGCCAGAGTTGATGTTGCAGAAGTAGGCCGCGAAGGCTGCAATTGAGGAAGCGGCCTATAGAAGCCGAAGTTGGGAGGTTAGCAGGCCGTAGAGACGGGAAGTGGGCCATGGGGGCCAATGGTTGGGTTGCACGAGCCGAAATCGGAAAGGCATACTATAGACGCCGAAATTCAATTTTTTTTATTATTATTTCCTTTATTCAAGCATGCAGGCACTCATCAGCAAGCATAACATAAAAATAAATAAGACAGCTCCCTCTATAGGGGACATGATAGGGACATCACCCATAATTCACAGACACGGTGCGGGCCATGAGGCATAACTGAGGGGTGGTGCGCCCGTCAAGAGGATATCGCATGTCTTGCATGCATAGCTTAAATTCACGCATTTCACCCGAGGCAATTCTCTGTGGGGTGGAGGAGCGAACGTGTGAGCAGAAGGCCCTAAACATAGAGATATGCAGGTTTTCTAGGCAACACTCGAGGGTTACTCTAGCGCCTACAGATGGGTTTCAGGCTCTCGATTTCGGTAGCTTCGCACATCCCCCATCTGTTTATTTTGGTAACGGATTTCACCGTTCGGCGCGAGTCTCCTCATTTATTTCAGTGGGGATTCCCGGCTACTAGGATTCGTCCTTGTTATAATTTTATTGCAGATTCCACTGTTTGACGCGAGTTTCCTCATGTGTCTCATTGGGGATTCCCGGCTACTAGGCTTCATCCTTATTGAAATTCGCTTCACCTTTTTGCGCGAGTCTCCTCATGTGTCTCAATGGGGATTCCCGGCTACTCAGATTCACGTTTCTCTTTTTTTATTATTCATTCTTTTTTCTTTTTTTCTTTTTTTTAAGTGGGGGTAGGCAGCTTTTTCCTCACGATTACCTTTCACGCGAGTGCAGGAATTCAAGTCTCCGTAGAGTGCTAAGAAGAAAGTCGGGCAATCCCTATGGTTGAAAGCTATTGAACATATTAAATGTTAAGTGGGGAATGTTGCCTCGGGTTTATTTTGTGAGTTGAGCTTAGCAATTTAGCCATGACTCTTCCCCTTGACGTGGGCACCTGTCATAATTGGGTTCCCTTCGAGCGTATGCCGTGACGCACGTGCATCCGGAATCGGGGCGATATTACTTAACCAGGAAACACGGTCCTAGAAAATTCTAAGGAGGTGTGTTATTCTATATTATAGGCAAGCATGCAAGAAAGGCAGCCAAGCATTTTTTTTGTCTCTCCTTTTTTTTTTTGCGTAAGAACATAATGTTGTTACGTATATGTATCTTGTAAGTGGTAGCAGAAGTATTAGGGAAGCAGATCGCGAATGGTCGAAAGGAAATTAGGGAAGCAGGCCGTAGAAGCCGGAGTGGGGAAAGCATGCTACAAAGGCCAAAGGCTTGGGGGAGAGCAGGCTACGAGAGCCCAAAATTGTGAGAAGCAGGCCGTGAAAGTCGAATTCTGGGAAGCATGCTATAAAAGCCGGCATTGAAAAAGCGGGCTGCAAGAGCTGAAGAGAATGGTTTCTTTTTGTTCTCTGGTCAGGGAAAGATCCGAAATAGAGTGAAAGGTTTATTTTTTATTCTCTGGCCGGGAAAGGACCCGAACCAAAGTGGAAAGTTGATTCTTTAATTCTCTAGCCGGGGAAGGATCCGGACCAAAGTGAAAGGTTGATTCTTTATTTCTCTGGCCGAGAAAGGATCCGGACCAGAGTGAAAGGTTGATTCTTTTTTTTGGGGAAGCTGTCGGCTAGGAGTCGATAATGGGGTAGCTGTCGGCTTAGGGGCCGATGAGTGAAGCTGTCGGCTCAGAGGCCGATGAATAGAAAGCTGTCGGCTCGGAGGCCGATAAGGGGATAGCTGTCGGCTCAGAGGCCGATAAGTGAAGTAGCTATCGGCTCAGGGGCCGATGATTGGATAGCTGTCGGTTCGCAGGCCAATGGTTGAGTAGCTGTCAGCTCAGAGGCCGATGGTGGGATATATGTCGGCTTGAAGCCCCGATGGCTGAGTATCTGTCGGATTAACGCCCCATCGGCGGAAGGTTTAGTCGGTTTAACGCCCCGTCGGCGGAAGGTTTGGTTGGTTTCTATTTGTTAGATGGCTGAAGGTCGGAGGTAAAAGACCATGTGTGCCTCGTGACTCTTTCTCTTTCTTCCTTTCTTCTTCTTTGCGTGAAGAGGCAGGTGCAAAGACCATGTTTGCCTCACGGCTGTTCTTTTTCTTGATAGGTTCGGTGCAAGGATTCAGAGGGGGGGTGAATGAATCCCACCCTTAAAAAATTTTTGCTCAATAAAAGACTAGAACAATATCAAATGCAAGATAGACAGTCTGAAGAACAAATTGAATTTTCTTTTAAACCAATGAGCAAATATATATAAGGCTCACCTAAATAAGCAACTAGCAGAAGCAGAAGAATGCAATCAACTCTCAGCATGGATAGAACCAAGAATGCATAAAGCAATCTGTGAAGGGGGTAGAAGATAAGGAACAAGCGCACAAGCCCAATCACACAGCATAGAAGATTTTTAGGTGGTTCGGTCACCAAGACCTACATCCACCCCTCACTCCCAACCGGAGTGAGGATTCCACTAGCAACGCTAGCACAGCAGACTCAGTCTGTAAACACTTGCTGCCAAACAGCTTGACTAGGGGAACAGCCTCCCCTCTTCCTCCAGACCGGAGGGACACCCCAAGTGACTCCCAACCACTTGGAAACCAGAGACACACGGTCTCTCTTCCTCCAGACTCGGAGGGAACCCCTAGACATGCTACCCACGAGCCCAGAGCCGGAGGACCAAACCTCCCTTCCTCCAAACCAGAGGGGAACCTAGAGACCCAAGTCTCTCTTCCTCTGAACCCCAGAGGAAAACACAAGTGACACCAAGTCACTTGCAAACAAGAGGTCTCGGACCTCTCTTCCTCCCAACCAGAGGGAAACAACCAATGACACTCAGTCAAAGGCAACCAGAGACACAAGTCTCTCTTCCTCCACACCGAAGGGAACCCGATCTCACACTAGAGGATCAGAAGAACAGCAAGTGAATAGTTCAAAGGAAAAACAAAAACCAGCAACAGAACGCTGAAAAGATAAAATCAAATGTGGCACTCGCAGGAGCTGGCTGGCCTGGATTTGATCCACGATCCAGCAGGAACTTCTTCTACTGCTTCTCTCTTCTTCCCAGCACGAACTCTCTTTTCTTCTTCTTCTTCTTTCTTACTTCTTCTTCTTCTCACTGCTTCTGCCTTCTCCTTCTTCTCTATTCTCTATATCGTGGAGGCACTCTCTGCATTTCAATCTTCCTTTCTTATCTTCTCTTTTTCATCTTTCGCTCTCTCCATCTGGCTCTCAGCTTTCTCTATCTCTTCTTTCTCTTCTGCACTTCTTCTCTTAGCTCTGGCTACTACTTCTTCAGTCACTCTCTGCCCTCGCGCCTTTCTTCAGAGGAAGAAGACACATATATATGGCAGCAGCAGATTAGGGCGGCGTGTGCTCTCCACGATTCCCGCCCAAATGCTTCAGTCCACGTGGAGGCTCCTCTGCATCTCTGATCACGTGCCAGATGCCAGTCTCGTATCACGTGCCCACTTTGCATAGGCTCCACGAACAGTACAATAGAGCAAACTGGTTCGGATTTGATCCTGAAACCAGAATCCTTCTTCTTCTTCTTCTTTTTCTTCTTCTTTTTCTTCTTCTCCTGCAAAGAGATAAAAACCATTAACACTCAGGGTTCTCTCTCTCTATATATATATACCTGAAATAAGTCGGTTGACACTCAAGCTAAAGCTGCACGAGGTGTGTAGGAACAACAAAAGGTGCACTATACTAAGAACGACACGAGATACACGAGATGACTATAGCACGAAATAAAGAGAGAATGACACGGGGTCAGATGAGAACAGCACGAGGTGAGAAGGAAATAACCTGGAGTGAAACGATAGAAGCACACGATCAGAGGAACCTTGGACGAAGATAGAAAGAAGCAACACGAAGACACAAATACAAAAACAACATGAAGACACAAAAACAAAAACACGAAGACACGAACACAGAAACAACATGAAGACATGAAAAATGACTCGAATACAAAATTGCTCAAACTTACGAACGACTCGAAGACGAGGACGACACGGACTGAAACCAACTCGAAGATGAAAACAGAACCCTACACGAAGTGTGGTCACAAAGCAAGAAAGGACACAGGGTCTAGGAAAAACAACACGAAGATAGAAGACAGGAACGGCTACAATGACACATGATAAAATAGTGAAAGCAGGAAAACGACTCGAGTAACTATAGTAAATGACACGAAAACACCAGAGCAAAACAAAAAAAAAGGATGACTCGAGATGAGCAACTAAGTACTGAAGAAACGACACGAGGTTCACAGGAAAACGACTCGAAGTTCATCAGAACAAATCGAGCTGCTTCAGTAAACAGCACGAAGACAACCAACAAACATAGTTGGAACAACACGACGTACAAAAGGACAACATGAAGTGTAGTGAACACAAACAACACGAAGTGTGAAAGGAACAGTACGGACATACAAGGTACTACCTCATAGCAGTTTTCCTGTTAATCATGGAAATTTCAAATGCATAACATTACACAAGATATCTGATTAAAATGACAATATTTAACATAGTGATGCTCATCATCAAAACACTAAGAAAGTCACAAACAAGAAAGCTGTGAACAACAAGGCATGTTGTACAGACTTCAATCAATCTGCATCAGACGACTGTGTATGGACTTTGTGAATGTTCAGACTTGAATGCTCGACCAGTGTACAGACTTGCAGAGCCGACCCCAATGTATAGACTTGAGGAATTGAAGCCAATTTACAGACTTGTCGAATGGCTCAGCAATGTATAGACTTGGCGAACCACGGTCCAATGTATAGACTTGAAGCCTGTAGCAATGTATAGACTTTGGACTTCGCCATGCTTACACTAAGCGATGTACACACTTGCTGCCTGACTAATGTGCATGACAATGTATAGACTCGATGAACTACAACATGAACTTATCAGCAGAGAAGCAATGCACAGAACAGAAATCAAGCACAAACCAATTTATCACAGCATGACTCAAGCATACACATGCATTCTTCACAATTCAGACATGGCACACTCATGCAATCTCCCACAGAAAAGATCAGACATATTCAAGACAATGTGGTGACTCATTCATGTTGCTGTCATTAAAACACCACATCATCAACAAAGTACAAGGGGCACAACAATCTCCCCCTTTTTGATGATGGTAACATAATGAGTCACACTGACTCATCAAACTATTCTCCCCCTTTGACATAATCAAAAAGAAGGGAAATGGTTTGATAGTCAAATGCAGCACAGAAATGCAGCACACAAAGACAGTACATAAATGTAGAGAATGAGTCATGGTTCTTTAAAATGAAGATCTCTCTTATGACAATGAAACAGCTCTCCCCCTATCAACATGCATGATTGACTACTCTCCCCTTAGATGTTAATAAACCACAACTCCCCCTGAAGCATAGGAATGGACTCTGGTTATCCAATAAATCAATCTGAAATTAGCCATTACAAAGAATCTGAATTCTGGTGAAAATACCACAGAATCAGAACTTATTGCAGAACAAGATGGAAGATTCCAACAGTGTGGAGAGAAATACATCTCAGGAATCAATCTGAAATCCACCACCATAAGGATTCTGAAGTTCAGAAGGCTGCAAGTGAACAAGGTAATAATGGGAGTGGCACCTCACATTTGTATGGTCAAAAAAATGCAGATTGAATCAGTCAACTGATAAGAGAGGAGTTGACTATACAGATTTTGTTGATCATGCATGAATCTGATCATGAGGGATTTGAATGTATACATCACTTCAATAAGTCTTAAAAGATGTAGACTCTTTTATCATAAGGAGTTATGAAGTGGCAACTTAACCAATCTGATTTAATTTTGATGTATACCAACTTTGCCAAATTAAACTCAATACTCATATCTGAATCCAAGTTTTAATAAAAGTGAACCAAATAGTCAGAAAACACTCAAAAACAATCATCTTTTATCTTACACATATGATCTCAATTGCACCTTTGAAAAATACACAGATTAGTACTGAAGTTAAACACTTTTTCAAGAACATGGGTTGACAGATTTTTCAAGATAATTTTATTTGAAGCACATTATATTTTTCCTGAGCAATTTAAGTTGATCAACACCTTTTTACATGAGGCACAATAAGTCTTAGTTGAAGTGACCCAGTTACTCAGTGTGATAACTGGCATTGCCTCTCACTTTGAGAGCAGAGTTAGCAATATGAGTGTCTTTTTACATGAGAAGACACCTTTATCTGAGGCCAGACTCCCCAGCTACTCAACACAAATAAGCTATTGCTCTGTCAGGTTTTGTTTACTAATTTTTTATCAGAGATAACTGTAGCACCTCATGATATGAGTTATTTTATTTCATTGATAAAGAACTCAGTTTCTCAGTGACCGAGTCATTGCTCTGAATTCACAATTTTTCATTTAGTCAACTTTTTCAAGTTAATGTTTAACCACAACACTCACTCTATGTATCTCTACCAAAGTAGCCTAGATTTCAAATTTTCAGATATCAGATGAGAGACTTTAAGGATTACATGACACAAGAGGTTAAAGTTTATTAAACCTTATCATTCAAATATTTTCAATTCATTTAATTACAAAGCTGAGAATACATTAATCTTATATCAGTCTGATTCAGTGATAATTCTTAAACCCATATGATAGGAGTTTCTACCAAAATCTCAGACTGAATTGCATGACATGCAGCTTAAGTTCCTCAGATCAGAACAATAAATTTAGCTGACCAACAACTCAATAATGGAGCCAAAATAGTCACACCAGCTAAGAGGTATATGAAGGAAGAGTACAAGCTGGTGGAAGAGTCAATCAACAAGAGAGAATAAAGGTTTAAAGCCACTAGCAGAGTCAATCACTCAATAAAGGTTTAAAGTCATATCAGTCAGACAAAATGAGATACTCCTTTTTCAACAGATTGAGGATTGGCAGCCAAATTTTCAGATTCAAGAAGGTATGAGCTCAAAATAGTCAATTGATGATTTGAAAGAGTGGAGAGTGTAAATTTCAAAAAGTGACAACAATATAATAATGCTCCCCCTGTCTATATGCAATGAATGAGGGTATGAATGCCAATAATCTGAATATCAAGCTGAAAACTTATTCAGATGTATGCATCCAAGCCATTTCTGTTTAGATTTTTTTTTTAAAAAAAAATATTGATATGCAGGACACAGCTCTTCATAAGGACTAGACCCATGGTTCTAGGTGGAGAACCTGGTCACAAGGACCATTCGAATTCAGTTCAACATATGACAAGAGAAAAATAACATATATGCAGAATTAAAACTCAATAGCTGAGTCTAGAATACAGACTGATCAGCTAGGCAAGAGAAGATCATACATCAGACACACACATCAACATGAAATTCTCATTTTTCATACTCACAATTCTAGATGATGGAATTTAAAGTAAGGTTCAGAACTGACCTGAATTGAGTCCTGGGGTTTTCCTTTTTGAGTGCCTTGGTTAATTAACCCCTCTTTATTCATTCCAAGGTATACCTGCAGCAAAACAATCACTTTGATCTTGCAGGAACCTAAGCAGCCTTGGGTCCTGTTTTATCCCTACCAGGTGTTCTAAGCAATTTCTTAGCAGTATTATCATCATGATCCACCAGGTAATAGTTATCCATGAAATGACCAAATTTTCCACAATCTCTACATGATGTAGCAAACCTTGAATTCTTTTTATGGACATTATTATCATCATGGAATCTATGTGAGTTTGCATGAAAATTTTTGTTACTTGCATGAGGTTTTGATTTAGCATTGCCTGCCCACAAGCATTCAGAAGCTCGGTGGCCAGGTTTTCCACATTCAAAACATACAAGAATCTTTTCTTTAAAAATAGGTTTATTTCTACCAAGAAAATTTTTATTTGCAGGGAATTTATCAAATTTGGAATTAAAATGTTTTCCCTGAGCATACCAGCAGTCCTTGACTGCATGCCCATACTTGCCACATTCAAAACACCTTAGGTGCTTACCTCTTGAACCATTATATCCCCATGAAGTCCTAAACCAACACTCAACAGCTTTATGACCACGTTTGTTACAATTATAACAAATGATGTGTTGGTTTGAAGCATACATATTTCTTTTGGGGTGATGATGAACAGAAGACCTAGCATGCATTTTATCATCTTGTTTCATGAAGAAACAGGCATCCATGAAATGACCAAACCTACCATAGTAATGACAAGATATATCAGACTTCCTAGTAGCATGATTTTTACCAAATGAATTTCTTGAATGCAATGTTTCACTTGCATGCCCATCTTCAATCAACAATCTGCAATCATCCATTACATGGCCTACCTTGCCACAATAATGGCATGAAACACTCTTATCAGATGCATACGGATAATTAATTGAGCTATGAGCAGTATGCATTGAGTCATCAGATGCAGTATAGGTAGCAGATTTAAAGTCACAAGTAGGGACATGTTTATCCTTGTTTTTCTTACCATTTTTGCTCATTTGTTTACCCTTGTTCACAGCTTTTATTTATTCTTCATTTTTCTGGGCCTTGAATTGGAAAACAAATGATGTACATGTTTTAGGAGGCCCAGAGCAGCTTGCAATGTCAGAGCTGCGAACAAAAGTAGTGTACAACTTTTTCTTAACATATTTTTCAATTTGGGATTTGCATCCTTGCTTTCCACTTGATTTAGTGGCGTTATCACACATAGAAACATTCATTTTCTCTTTTCCCTTGGTAGATTTAGACATGGAACGAATAAGTTTACTTATTTCAGATTGCAGAGAACAAATTTTGAGTCTTGAATTAGTCAAGTCTTCCTCACATGAGATAATTTGTCTCTGCATGACATCATTCAAATTTTTAACAATTTCTAGTTCCTGTTTCAGTTTCAATTCATTCTCAAATTGAATTTCCTTATCAAGCATTAAAAGCTTCTCAGACATAGCAGAGTTCAGTAGCTTCAGCTCCTCATTTTCCTTTCTTATTTGTTCATTCTGAACCAGTTCATCAATTAGGATTTGATCTTTTCCTAGTGAATTCAGCTCATTCTCTAGTTCAGAAATTTTATCAGTAAGTTCATTATTTTTATTTTTCAGCACAGAAATGTGTTCTTTATGCTTGTCAAGTTCAGCTTGATTTTCTTGTTGGAGCCTTTTGGCCTTTTCATTTTCAAGCTTCAGTTGATTCATTTCCGAGCCTGTATTTCCAGCTTCTTCCAATTGCTTCTTATAGTTCTGAATATCAATCAGATAAGCATCATGAAATTGTTTCAATTTTGAGCAATTTTCACATGATAAATCAGAACAATTTTGATCAATCTTTTTCTTTAGTCTTTTATTTTTAGATTTTACTTTTCTATATTTTTCATGCAATTCAGCATACATTTCCTTTAAATCATCAAAAGTCATTTTGTCAGAATCAGATTCAGAATTTACCTGGTCTTCTTCTTCATTGCTTGAAGTGCTTCCTCTTGTCGTTAGACATTTCTGGTTCTCATGCAATGTGATCACTGAATCCCGGATTTCCTTTGCAGTCCTACATGTAAGAATAGAGGAAATGACATTAGCATCTACAGCATTTTTCAGAATGTCCCAAACTCTTATATTCTCACTGTTCAGTTGTTTATCCTTCTAGGACCATTTATTCTTCTCTCGAGGCAAAACATGTGGACCATGTTCAACGAGAACCCACAGTTTTGGATCTATAGAGTTTATAAAACCACAAAGACTACGTGACCATTTCTTTAAGTTAGAACCATCAAAAACTGCAGGTGATGCCATTATAAAGCAATCGAATAGACTCAGATCAATGAGCTAGAAAGCAATATCAGAAGAATGCACCACACTGGAACTGTAAGGCATGAAATCAAATCAGCAGGATCCTCTGCAGATCGTTGGATCTGGAAGTCAGAAACCTGGCTCTGATACCAATTGATAGGTTCGGTGCAAGGATTCAGAGGGGGGTTGAATGAATCCCACCCTTAAAAACTTTTCGCTCAATAAAAGACTAGAACAATATCAAATGCAAGATAGATAGTCTGATGAACAGATTAGATTTTCTTTTAAACCAATGAGAAAATAAATATAAGGCTCACCTAAATAAGCAACTAGCAGAAGCAGAAGAATGCAATAAACTCTCAGCACGGATAGAACCAAGAATGCATAAAGCAATCTGTGAAGGGGGTAGAAGATAAGGAACAAGCGCACAAGCCCAATCACACAGCACAGAAGATTTTTAGGTGGTTCGGTCACCAAGACCTACATCCACCCCTCACTCCCAACCGGAGCGAGGATTCCACTAGCAACGCTAGCACAGTAGACTCAGTCTGTAAACACTTGCTGCCAAACAGCTTGACTAGGGGAACAGCCTCCCCTCTTCCTCCAGACCGGAGGGACACCCCAAGTGACTCCCAGCCCCTTGGAAACCAGAGACACACGGTCTCTCTTCCTCCAGACTCGGAGGGAACCCCTGGACTTGCTACCCACAAGCCCAGAGCCGGAGGACCAAACCTCCCTTCCTCCAAACCGGAGGGGAACCTAGAGACCCAAGTCTCTCTTACTCTGAATCCCAGAGGGAAACACAAGTGACACCAAGTCACTTGCAAACAAGAGGTCTCAGACCTCTCTTCCTCCCAACCGGAGGGAAACAACCAATGACACCCAGTGAAAGGCAACCAGAGACGCAAGTCTCTCTTCCTCCACACCGGAGGGAACCTGATCTCACACTAGAGGATCAGAAGAACAGCAAGTGAATAGTTCAAAGGAAAAACAAAAACCAGCAACAGAACGCTGAAAAGATAAAATCAAATCTGGCTCTCGCAGGCGCTGGCTAGCCTGGATTTGATCCACGGTCCAGCAGGAACTTCTTCTACCGCTTCTCTCTTTCTCCCAGCATGAACTCTCTTTTCTTCTTCTTCTTCTTTCTTCTTTCTTCTTCTTCTCACTGCTTCTGCCTTCTCCTTCTTCTCTATTCTCTATATCGTGGAGGCACTCTCTGCATTTCGATCTTCCTTTCTTATCTTCTCTTTTTCATCTTCTGCTCTCTCGATCTGGCTCTCAGCTTTCTCTATCTCTTCTTTCTCTTCTGCACTTCTTCTCTTAGCTCTGGCTACTTCTTCTTCAGTCACTCTCTGCCCTCGCGCCTTTCTTTAGAGGAAGAAGACACATATATATAGCAGCAGCAGATTAGGGCGGCGTGTGCTCTCCACGATTCCCGCCCAAATGCTTCAGTCCACGTGGAGGCTCCTCTACATCTCGGATCACGTGCCAGATGCCAGCCTCGTATCACGTGCCCACTCTGCATAGGCTCCACGAACAGTACAATAGAGCAAACTGGTTCGGATTTGATCCTGAAACCAGAATCCTTCTTCTTCTTCTTTTTCTTCTTCTCCTGCAAAGAGATTAAAACCATTAATACTCAGGGTTCTCTATATATATATATACCTAAAATAAGTCGGTTGACACTCAAGCTAAAGCTGCACGAGGTGTGTAGGAACAACAAAAGGTGCACTATACTGAGAACGACACGAGATACACGAGATGACTACAGCACGAAATAAAGAGAGAATGACATGAGGTCCGATGAGAATAGCACGAGGTGAGAAGGAAATAACACGGAGTGAAACGATAGAAGCACACGATCAGAGGAACCTTGGACGAAGATAGAAAGAAGCAACACGAAGACATAAATACAAAAACAACATGAAGACACAAAAACAACAACACGAAGACACGAACACAGAAACAACATGAAGACATAAAAAATGACTCGAATACAAAATTGCTCGAACTTACGAACGACTCGAAGACGAGGACGACACGGACTGAAACTAACTCGAAGATGAAAACAGAACCCTACACGAAGTGTGGTCACAAAGCAAGAAAGGACACGGGGTCTAGGAAAAACAACACGAAGATAGAAGACAGGAACGGCTACAATGACACGTGATAAAACAGTGAAAGTAGGAAAACAACTCGAGTAACTATAGTAAATGACACGAAAACACAAGAGCAAAAAAAATAAAAAGGATGACTCGAGATGAGCAACTAAGTAGTGAAGAAACGACATGAGGTTCACAGGAAAACGACTCAAAGTTCATCAGAACAAATCGAGCTGCTTCAGTAAACAACACGAATACAATCAACAAACATAGTTGGAACAACACGACGTACAAAAGGACAACACGAAGTGTAGTGAACACAAACAACACGAAGTGTGAAAGGAACAGTACGGACATACAAGGTACTACCTCATAGCAGTTTTCCTGTTAATCATGAAAATTTCAAATGCATAACATTACGCAAGATATCTGATTAAAATGATAATATTTAACATAGTGATGCTCATCATCAAAACACTAGGAAAGTCACAAACAAGAAAGCTGTGAACAACAAGGCATGTTGTACAGACTTCAATCAATATGCATCAGACGACTGTGTATGGACTTTGTGAATGTTCAGACTTGAATGCTCGACCAGTGTACAGACTTGCAGAGCCGACCCCAATGTATAGACTTGAGGAATTGAAGCCAATTTACAGACTTGTCGAATGGCTCAGCAATGTATAGACTTGGCGAACCACGGTCTAATGTATAGACTTGAAGCCTGTAGCAGTGTATAGACTTTGGACTTCGCCATGCTTACACTAAGCGATGTACACACTTGCTGCCTGACTAATGTGCATGACAGTGTATAGACTCGATGAACTACAACATGAACATATCAGCAGAGAAGCAATGCACAGAACAAAAATCAAGCACAAACTAATTTATCATAGCATGACTCAAGCATACACATGCATTCTTCACAATTCAGACATGGCACACTCATGCAATCTCCCACAGAAAAGATCAGACATATTCAAGACAATGTGGTGACTCATTCATGTTGCTATCATTAAAACACCACATCATCAACAAAGCACAAGGGACACAACATTTCTTCTTTTCTTCTTCTTTTATGTGGGGAGGTGGGTGCAAAGACCACGCTCATCTCATGATCCTTTCTCTTTTTTCCTTCTCTTCTTCTTTTGTAGAGAGGCAAGTGCAGAGACCATGTTCACCTCGTGACTCTTTCTCTTTTTTTTCTTTCGTAGAGAGACAGGTGCAGAGACTGTGTTCGCCTCATGTGCATTCTTTCTTTCCTTCTCTTCTTTTGTGTGATGAGACGGGCTCGAAGATCACGTCTGCCTCATGTGTCTTCTTTTCGTTATGCTCTTCTCCTTTTATGTGAAGAGGCGGGTTCGAAGACCACATCTGTCTCATGTCTCCGTTCTTTTTGTTCTACTCTTCCTTTCTCATTAATGCCCCCGGACTAGGGCCCATTTCTCTTAACATGCCCCCAGGTTGGAGTGTAGATTCTCTTCATCTGCCCCCTAGGTCGGGAGGTAGGCCTCTTTGCTTTTGTGCACCTAGGCAGGGGTGTATTCTTTTGGCTTCTGTGCCCCCAGGCGGGGTGTGTCTCTTCTTCAAGTGCCCCTAGGCCGGGGTGTATTCTTTATAGCTTCTATGCCCCCGGGCGGGGTGTATTCTTTATGGCTTCTTATGTCCCCACGACGGGGTGTAGTCCTTGCTTCTGGTGCCCCGGAGCGGGATAGTTTCTTTGCTTCTGGTGCCCCCGAGCGGGGGTGAATTCTTATGCTTCTTATGCCCCCATGGCGGGGTAGAGTCTTTGCTTCTGATGCCCCCATGGCGGGGTATGTTTCTTCTTTAGATGGCCCTAAGTCGGGGTGTGCTTCTTTCTTTGTGTGCCCCCAGGCAGGGTATAGTCTTTGCTTCTCATGCCCCAGTGGCGGGGTGTAGTTTTTTTGTCTCAAATGCCCCTAAACCAGGGTAGAATTTTTGAATATCCCTAAGCCAGGGTGAATTGTCCATTGCTTCCACGCCCCCATATCAGGGTATATTTCTTCCTCAAATACCCCTAAGCCGGAGTGTATTCTTTTATGGCTTCTATGCCCCCAGGCGGGACGTACGTTTCTTCTTCAAATGCCCCTAGAGCGGGGGTGTATTCTTCATTTCTTGTGCCCCCAAGGCGGGTATTCCTTTTTCCATACGCCCCCATGACGTGGTATGTTTCTTCTTCAAATGCCCCTAAGTCGGGGTGTGCTTCTTTCTTTGTGTGCCCCCAGGCCGGGGTGAATTCTTGTTTTGTATTCCTCATGGCGGGGTACGGTCTTTGCTTCTTATGCCCCCATGGCGGGTGGATGCATGCTTCATGTGCCCCCATATCGGGGTATATTTCTTCCTAGGATACCCCTGAGCCGGGGTGTAACTTTTGCTTTATGTGCCCCCGAGTCGAGGTGGATTCTCTTCATGGGCCCCCGGGCCGAGGTGCGACTCTATTTCTTCTTATGCCCCCAAGTCGGGGTAGATTCTTCTCACACGCCCCCGAGTTGTGGTGTATTCCATTCATGTGCCCCCTAAGCGGGGTGTATCTTTGCTTCTTATGCCCCAGAGCGGGGTGGATTCTTCTTTTTCTACCCCGACACACTAGGGGATGTTTGCTTCTTGTGCACCCAAGGTGAGGTGTATTGTTGTTTTTGATGCCCCCAAGGTGGAGTGTATTGCCGCTTCTGATGCCCCCAAGGTGGGCTGTAATTCTTCTTAAGATCCCCGTAAGCTGGGGTGCATTCTTCACGGCTTCTATGCCCCCGTGGCGAGGTATGTTGCTTCTTCAAATGCCCCTGAGTTGGGGTGTATTCTTTTGTTTCTTACACCCCTATGGCGGGGTGGATGAATGCTCTCTTCTAGATTCGTGGCCGTGCCCGGCCACATTGCTATAAAGCATTCCCCACGGCGGGCAGGAATTCATCAAGCTACAATTGCGACTTGTCGGACCTTCTAACAGCCACTCGAGGGGTCGTCTTATGCCGGATAGGGGCAGCATGGAGGAGGAACAAGCCGGGGCATTGCACCGCGGGCTTGTGCCCTCCTAGAGCCGGGTGAGATGCCGGCCTTCGTCTCGTTCTCTTGGTCGGCCATGCTTGCCAATTTTTGTCCTTTCTTTTCTTTTCTTCTTCTTCTCTTTTTTTGTGTAATAGACCAAGGTGGGTGTGCAGGAGAGCGCTTACCCCCTCAGGGAGGAGATGAGTGGTTTGATCCACCGCATCAATCCCACAGTGGTAATCTTTGTTCAGCATAGGTCCCGACGGATATGGACGTACAACCCTCTCTCGCCAATTTTTCACTTCTCTTCTTTTTTTTTCTCTTTTCTTTTCTTCTTCTTTTCTTTCTTATTTTAGCGGCCTTCATGATTCCTGGAAGCTGCATATGCCTCGAAATAGCGTCCCCGAGGCCAAAGGGACAATTTCGCCTAGTCCGGCTTTTCACCCCATAGGGCTAACAAAGACAGCACCTGCAATTCATCAAAGCAGACAAACATCGTTTATTAGGAGGCCAAGAGGCCCCGAATCCCGGCGAATAGATGAAGGGTGGTTCCAGTCCCACCGGGCGTGCCAGACTTGTGGATGCACTTTTTATTAAGATCGTTGTTTTATTTGTTCGTTCATTGGGTTTATTAAGTGTGTGGGCGTGCCAGTCACAAAGTGACGATTTATTGTGCGCTCGATCTGACTAATCAGACGATTGTGTGGTTCGTGTCGGGACTGAGACCCGCCGCGCCATAAAGGTCACGGCATTATTTACATCCCCTCGAAGAGGGGAACACCCATGATTAATCACCGGGAATCAGGGCCTCATGGCTAGAAAACTATATTGAGAGAAACAAGCCGATAGCGGTCTCGAATCAGTAGGAAAGCCCTATGTCTAGGGAAGCGAGCATTCGAAATATGTCGGTCACTCAAGGGACCATTTTGATATTCGGACGAGCGTCCAGCCTTAGAAAATCATGATCGTCACGAGGAAAACTGGAGCATATGTATGCCGGGGTACGGGAAATTTATTATTCAAAGGGACATGAGACATTCGGTTGAATCCCGATTAGAGCGATCGGGAATCAGTGAGTTTATTGGCCCGGTGCGAGATCGAGTCAGGACCACTCCGGGGGCGCCTCCCGTGGTCCAAACAAGGCTTGCGTGGGCATCGTTAATATTTTCGATGCCGAAGGGCAGCGGGAAAGTGTCCCGGGACTAGATTCCAAAAGAAAGACGTATACAGAGATAGCTGGCTATAGGCCTAGATGTGGGTCAGGTAATGACCATGGTTGGGGCGAACCCGAGGTCCAGACGTGACTCACGAAGGTCTTATTGATATTCCCACACGTGTGGTTGGGGGAAGACGAGAGCCGTCTCATTCCAATCAGATTTTGTTGGTCATTCATGGACCATTTTATGTTCGGACAAAGATCCGTATGGAAGACGTAAACGGAAATAAACCCGTACAAATGTCTGCCGTGAGTACGGCAAGTTTAATGCAAGCACGGGATTAGATCCCGGGATATATGTCGGTCACTAACGGACCATTCATTGTTCGGACGTGAGTCCACGTTTGAAGCATCGAAGATGATGATAAAGCCATGCAAATGTCTACCGTAGACACGACAAGTTTAATGTGGGGTTGCGGGATTAGATCCCTGGAGAAGCGGGTCGAGTTAACGAACTGTCTGCCCGGGATAAGATCGGATCATGGTCACGTTCGGGCGAGGGCTCCCGATATCCAAGTCTGACCTAGTGGGGCATCATTGATTTTCTCTTCGCACCCAGTCCGGGGGAGTGAATTGTTAAATGTAGAGCCCGAGCTCACCAATGTGCGGCCTTGCACTCGGATCGACCTGCGCGGTCAGGTCGCGGGGTTCGACCTGCCCGGTCAGCTCGCAGGGGTCAAGGGGGCAGCGCCCCTTGCGGGGGTTTCCGAGGGCAGCACACCCGGAACAAAAATTTAATTATAGAAAGGTTATGGTGTTTGTTCTCATGAGAGTGGTTCATAGTCCTTTATTTCATTCATTTGTTCGAGTCCTTTCTTCTAATTTATTTATGAGTTTTAAGCTTTTCTTCCATTTAGTTAATTGTGTGTTTTTTATAGGAGGCACGCCGGATTAGGATGGCAAGGGAGCGCGCCGGGTATGGAACCTCAAGGAGGGCGCCGTATTAAGAATAGGCAAGGGGCGCGCCGTGTTAAGAAGATTATAGGGGCCACGCCGTTTTAATCCAACAAGATGGAGATGGGCGCGCCGGAATAGGCTCAAGAAGAGGAGGTGCGCCGGTTATGGGTTGAAAAAGAGGGGCGCGCCGGTTTAATGGTGTTCAAGGGGGGGCGCCGATTTAAGAAGAATACCATGGGGCGAGATGGGCGCGCCGATTCTGGCCATTGAAGGGGAGAGGGGCGCGCCGGTTTTAAGGGCGCCGGGTTAAGGTGTATGGAGGAGTGGGAGTGTGCCGTATTAGGGCCATTCAAGGGGAGAGGGGCACGCCGGTTTAAATGGCGCCAGATTAGAATCGAAAGGGGTATCGAGTGTGGGTTAAAACGGCGCGGGGGAATAGTAACCGCGTCGGGATATGAGGAAAATGGAACTTTTGAGTGTGGATTTAAATCGGCACGGCGGCACAGTAACCGCGCCGGGATAAACTCTTCCGAGGGTTGTTTTCATTGCCGTTGACTGTGTCTTTCTTTTCTTTTCTTTCACCTGTAGGTGGGTTTCATGATACGTTTGTTCATCCATTTAGGGGATTAAGTTGGTGAAGAGGGGGTTTAATCATTTTAGCTGCATATTAAGATGGATCGACATGAATGCTTAAGTGTTTCGTTCGAGGGGTTTAGTTCACAAGTTTTACTGTGTGTGATTCTTGTTCTCAGAAGTGGTTCGTTCGTTTGTTCTTGAGCGTTCTTGGCCATGGCGAGAATCCGGCAGCACCTCCCCTGGACCGGGACTTGCCAGAGATAAAGGAGAGTCACCAATCGGATTGCTCCGAGGTAAACTCTCAAAATGCGGAGCGGCCTCACGGCGGTCCGTTGGCCCGAGTGTGAGTGCGGAACGTTCGAGGGCTAGCCTTCAAGAACGACCACGGCTCGCGGGCGAGGAGCTTTCCAAATAGGATAGGTATTTGCCACAAGGGCCATAAATGTTCATCCGGCGGTGGGTATCTTTGAGGATCATGCCATGGAGAGACAAGCCTCAAGGACCTCAGATGATTGGAGAACGAGGAAAGGAAGAATAGAGATTTAAACAGATAACACCAAGTTTGCCAAGATGTCTTTTCTTTTATTCATCCGCACCAAAGGAGGAAGGAGCTTTTGACAAAGTTCATCTTCAAGATGAAGAAGATAAACAAGAAATGCATTGTGAAAGGGGAGAGAATACAATGAGGAAAGGGGAGGAAATGAGAGCACATGCCGCTCCCGACTCTACTCTCACCCTCACTCTCTTCTTTTCATTTCACCTCACCTCTCCAGCGCGGTGCCTAGGCCTCTTTTCCCTTCGGCTGGGCTCACTCTTCCTCGGAAGCTCTCACCTCTAACTCTTTTCTTCTCCCCAAGCACACGGCCGAGATCCAATCCCTTCAGAGAGTCATCTTCTTTTTTTTTGACGGGTTCGTTACATATATATGGAGGTGGGGGAAGAAGTCTCTGAATCCCCCTTCTCTTTCATTCCATTCTTCTCATCCTCTCTGTGTCTGAAGCTCTCGAGTGGCCTACAGGTGGAGAGGTTGATAGAGTAGGCATGGTGCCTCCACGAGATTGGCCGACGGTGACCGGCGGGGAAGCGATGTTCGGTGCGGAGCTCGACGATTGCCATTCCAGGGATCTTGAGAAGCTCAGGCGGTTGCACGTTGGTCGGATGCAGGAGGCCTGGCCATTTCAGGTAAGTTCTCTTTGTTTGCGCCCAAAAATAGGGGATCGGACTTATGATGGGATGGGTTGATTGCGCGCCGAGAAAACGCTTCAGAGAATAGTCTACTGTGGGCTTTGAGAATGAGGGGTTAAAACGGCGCCGTTTTGGTGCATTCAAAGGGGCGGCCCTCCAACAGGAGCGCGCCGTTTTAGCATAAAGAGGAGTGGCACCGTTTTAACGAAAGCAATGGGGCTCGTACTAGAGCAAAAGGTGGGGCGCGCCGTTTAAGCAAAGGGACGCGCCGTTTTAAGGCGCGCCGCTTTAAGGCCCTTCCATGCAGTTTTAAGTACCGAACGGATTCTTCTCGAAGTCGCGGCCATTTATATGAATATTGGCACTCCCATAATATTCCGGTTGCGATGTATGGCCTCCATAATATTCCGTTTGCAGCCTCTGGGGCTCTGTCCAAGACTTTGTGTGACTTTCGATGCAAGTTGAGACTGTGCCGGAGTTCCCGGCTCTTCTTTGATTCAGCTCTCGGCACGGCCGGCTGTAGAGTTGTGGCCGTATCTTCTGCCCGGGGGCTCCCTCATCGGCTAGCGGACCACCAAGCGAGTCCTCGTCTTGATCGGGTGAGGTATGAGGCTTATTCGGCAATTCCGTCTTCGACTCGCGCTCGAATGTGTAGACACGAATGTCGCCATGATCATCATTGTCATTTTTTTGGTGTCCACAGGGGTCTCCTTCTTCCTTCTGATCATAGTCGTGCTATACCCTTTACGCATGTTCTGAAGATCACGCTATATCGTTTACGCGCGTTCTCAGACAGCAGCAGAACGAAGAACCTCGATGTTGGGGCTCCCGTGGATGACTCAGGGGTTCAAAACACAAGAGGAAACACATAGGACGATGGGGAGCACAAGGGGAATGCTGAAATTGAAATGAAACCAACCTAAGACTAGCTAGGATAACTTTTTGGAAGTTGGATGTGGGGTGAGCGGCAAGGGAAGGAAGGTGGACGTAGATGTTGTTAGGCCATGAGGAAGCTTGGCTGGGGCCTCTCACCCGAACCCTTCGCAGGTATGGTGCAGCCGAGCTCCATCCTGATCGTAACAGCATCTTTGGCGGAGGTGGGGAAGTGGAATCGTTGGTTGGAAGAAGAACGAAGCTCCGAATGGAGCCTCACACTCGACCCCGTCTCAGAGCCGATGCACCCGAGGCTTCGATCGTCCTCCATTGAAGGGGAAAGGGAGAGGATCAGGGGAATAGAATTGGGCCTTGCACCCATAGAGGGACGGATGAAGGGGGGTTTCCAAAGATTGGGGAAGATAGCCATGGGGCTACACTCAAGAACACTCATAGATTCATGCTTCGATTATGCTTAATCAAACGAAAGGGATACATATATAGGGAAAGAGGAAGACAAAATGACGCTAACATGTCGATTTACAACCATGGAAGATAGCAAACATCGAAGACTTTGAAGAGTTAGGCGCTAGGAAGTTGGACCATCTGCAACCTGTTTCTACTTGTGATCGCGCTAGGGTTGACTGGCGCGTTCTTCATGTCGCGCTAGGGGACCCTAGCGCCTTCTGCCAGGTCGCGCTAGGGACCTATAGCGCCTTCATCTTTGGCCTGGCAGCTTGCTCGATTTGCTTTGGCTCGACAGCTGGCTTGATTCCCATCATGTCTACATACCCAATTGGACCCCATGTCCACCCCTCCACCTAGGCCCATAATGGCCACCACCCCCAAACCCAAATCCCCTCACCAAACCCGTACCCTACAAGCCCCCTTGACCACCACCGCAACCTCACCATCGTCCCCAAAATGGGACACATCTCCTAAAACCAATCAACCCAAATCTCCTCACCCAACCCACCTTCCACTTCCAACCCCAATCCGATCCCAACTTAGGCCTCCACTACTTCCACTCCCAATTCCAACTCACGTCCGACCTTGCTCACCTCCTCGGGTGCGCCATGCGTCAACTATCACCAACCAGCCCACCATAGACCTCCCCACCCCATTGTCCTTAGGAGTTGCGACCCACACACCCACCCAAGTGGAGAGGGATACTCATCCGGATCCACCTCCCAAAATAGGGGAAATCCAAGGGCCACACAACTCACCCACCTCTCCTAGCCTAGATCCTCAAAAACCACACACCCTTCCCCATGACACCGTCACCATAGATGAGTCCGTACTCCGATGGCTCAAGCGAGGCCTCACCCTTCCTAGTTCACAACCATGCCACCTACCCATGGGACATCAATCCCAAATCATTCCCACTCAGCCTCATGTCACTTATCAAACCTCCTATTGTGTGGAAGATTTGGGAGACTTAGTGGACTACCTACATTGGCAAGTCCACTTGACCGATATGCTAGCCATGAGGCCATCGGAGCCTAGCACCATTAGCCTAGCTTACCCCACTGTTGGCTCCATCACTTCCATCTACACTAATGGCCAATTTACGAGTGAGATCATCCTCTGTCTTCCCATGGAGGAGGAACCCATTCTAATCTACTCCCCAACCATTGAGATCCCAAGTGCTTTGATCGACTAACCCATTAGCGACCTTGGCCCAATTATTTTGGAGGAGGATGACTCACCATTTGAGGACCTTGAGAACATGGAGTACCCCTATCTAGGTGACCCTTACCATGATCCCGTCAACCCCTTCCTATGGGAGCCTAGATCTCCATGTAACCCACTCACCCTATTCACCCCCACCCACCTTACCCTACCCATATCGCCCATGTTGACCCAAACTCCTCCCTTCCTAGAATCGGGTTACGCCATGAGAGCCTTGACCTTAGGCAACATACACCTTGGGATTGATGAAAAGCCCCACCCCATAATCACCTTCCTAGATCCCTTCGACCCATTCACATGGAAGTTCGAAAGCCATCCCACATCTATGCACATGGAAGTCACCTTTGGGATAAACATGCATGTGTCTAGGCTTATCACACCACTTGGCATGATTCATGAGTCGGGAACATTCATTCACATCACCCACATGTCAAGTAGGAAGCATAAGTGGACCGTATTCTGATGTATTGATCCACCTCCATTCATCATGAGTCTTAAGCATGAAAGGAGCATACATGGATGTCCGGGTCCCCCGACATTTGTCACATCCATGCATAAAAGATTCACCTTCATGGCATCAAAGTATGATCAGTCTACATATGACTGCCCCGGTCCACCTTTGCACACCATACTTTTCACACCAACATCGCATCATAGTGCATGGCATACGCATTCTCGCAAGCATCTAGCAACGGGCGGTGAGGATCACAAAGAGCGGGCAACAGCTCGTAAGTGGCACTTGGGATTCCAAGTAGGCAACTTGGTAATGGTGACATTGAAGTGGCTCTACCCTAGGGCTAACTCCAAACCGAGGGCACAAGGACTTGGACCTTCTCGAATTCTAAGTGGCATTAGCAAACATGCTTTTGGTATGAACTTTCCAAAGGATTCTGGGACACACCCGACTTTTTGTGTGGCAAATCCAGCACCCTATAAGGGCCCCGCGGTGGAACCTAGTAAGCATCTTGAGCCTACACTTACCTTTGTGAGTGACACCACCGGAGAATCTCCACATATCAGCCGAGAGCCCGACATGAGCACAAGGAGGCAATACTAGATAAGCAAGGTACCATCACAAGGAAGAGGGTGTGCCCACGCTATCCTGAGAAGTTGAAGAGCCATCCCTCGGCTACGAAGACAGGGTTGAGTTAGGAAGACGTTCTGCACCCGGATTCGCTTTGGTGTGCTGCTACCCCGGTGGACCCACACTCGACGGGGTCGAGTTCTCCCCATCCCGGGGGTATGATGGGGACATCCCCAGTCACTGCATCTTTTTTCGAGACTTCGGTTGCTCGCCATCGGTGCATCATCATCTCCATCACTTAATTTTGAGTAGTAGCATGTAATTTTCATTTTATTTGAGTCATAGATGTGTAATCTTTCTTTATTTGTGTCAGTTAATAGGTTAATGGGTCAGTTTGATAGTCATTTTGGCCCAACTAGTGGGCTAGGCCCAGGGGCGCCCCCCCCATGGACTTGCTTGTCATTAGTGCACTTGGTCAAGGTTAGTTTGGTCATATGGAATTATGTAAGCTTATAAATAGTCCCCCACTCCCCTCATATGTAACAACTTTTGATGAATCATTTGAATAGAAGAAACCTTCAAGTCTCTTTCTCCTCCACCAAATTTCACTCTACTCTCTCTCTCTCATTATCTCTCTCTCTCTAAGGGGTTCGCCCCATTCTCTCTCTCCACTCCCTCCCAACCACTTTCTCTCACTTCCCCTCCCCAAATAACTCTCTCCCTAGTCCCCACACCCTTCCATTAACTCACCCCAACCCCAAGAGCTCTCCTCCAATCCACACTCCACCTCCCAACCCCCAACTACCCCACTCTCCTTCCCCAAGCATCCCACCACCTTCCCAAGGTTGAAATAACTCCTCCCAAGGCCCAAATTTGAAATTCCCTCCCCTCTCTCATCCCCCCCACACCCTAGGTCGACCCAAGGAGATCCCCTTAGGTCTGGTTGCCTCCCTCCACCTCCTCTCCATCCCACCCCTCTCTAGTGCACATCCACCCCTATCACCACTAGCAGCAGCTCCAGCCCCCCCCTCAACCCCATCCCTGCCACCCCAGCCTCCTTGGAGACCCCAGCCACATCCTCCCTTTCCTATATCCATCAGCCATCATCCCATTGCTGTGTTACGCCCCCTCCTACTCCATTTGCCATCACAAGGTTGCAGCTCCAGTAGCAAGTCACAGGCCACAAGCATTGGTCCTAGAAGCTGCATCGTCTCCGGCCCGTCCCTGATTCTTCTGGTGGCAAGGCATATACCTCTGGAAAGGTCGTCCAGAGAGCTTCCCAGGCGAGGTGGTTTCGTCATCGTCCGAGCACCGAGCTGCCCATCGGAGCATTTCTTCCTCGACTGCGCAGAACCACTCAGGCAGAGGACCAGAGCTACTGATCTGGTTCGACCACGGCCTCTCCCTTGCAGATCTTGGCACAAGACATAGCTGAGAGCTTCCCTCTCAAGTCCTCTTTCATCCCCAAGAAGCAGAGCTAAGTTTGGACATCGGCATCAAGAGTTACAAATTTTCTACTCCAAGTGTGTCAGGTCAGTTTTTGGGAGCCAGAACAAAAACATCTCTACTGTTCGGGACTTCACGATCATCTCTGACATCTACCGATAATGCTGCTGGTACCGACGGAAACAAGACTCGAGCACGATCGTATCGGTACCTGCCATGCCTCTAACAGAGTTCGGATCATCTCATAGCGTCCCCGTCTTCCAGCAGTAACACCCTGAGAGTACTCAGAGCCAGCGAAGACCACCCCTGTTCTCGGCTCTGCCCCAACCAGAGACACAAAATTCCAAGAAAAATCCGACGTCATTATGATCTAGCTACAAAGAATTTTCAATAGGTTTCGTCATCAACAAAATTTTGGAGTGGCCGCAGCGTCAAGAAAACCAACTGCCTGTCCTGAAGCGCAGAGAGTGGTCAGAATCAGCATCGGCTACCATTCTTTGTTTCTAGCTCGATTTTCCCCTTTTGCTTGGCCGGCTGAAGGCCCCTCCCTGTGTGGAGGTAGTTTTGGATGTATTAACAGTTAACCCCCACCCCAAGATCCCCCTCCTGCGAGAGGCGTAGTGTTGTAATCACTTAAACAGGGTCAAGCGGCATTGGCGCGGCGTGCCGGTGCGTATCCACGCCTCCCCGCTCGCCCTCGTCTTTCGGCCGGAATCGGTGTCCTCACACTGATCAGGTGATCTCCGGGACACTTCCCTCACTGGTTTATTCATGCTTATTTAGTATTGTCTTTAGCTCTATCGGACGGTAAGTGAGTGCTTGATCCAAATTTCCCTCCAATTGAGTGGCCACCGCGGAGTGAGGTGAGACGACCTTACAACCCATGCCTTTGGCATGCTAACCGCCCACTAAATTGGGTATCCCAGCCCCTTAGGGGGTCAGCCATAGTGAAGCCTAGCCTCGGAACCTCAAGGTCCTACTTTGGACCCTCCCCACCATTGCCAATTTACCCACGGGCAATAGTGTTCGCTAAGCGAGTGAGCTCGCCCGAATAATTTCATCATCAAAGTTGCTTACTTGCGAGTCATAGGTCCAAGGTGTATTGGACTTGTGATTACCACCCAAGGTGGTTTCACATCACAGGCTATGCATCGATTACCGGTGACTAAATCAACTCACAATTAAAAATAAGTATCCTTTGCCGCGTATTAATGAGCTCTTCGATCAACTTTCAGGAGCAGAAAATTTATCTAAGATAGACCTCAGATCAGGCTATCATCAGCTTAGAATTAAAGAAGAAGACATTTATAAATCAGCTTTTTGAAGTCGTTATGGCAACTATGAATTCGTGGTAATACCGTTTGGGTTAACAAATGCCCCAGCAGTATTCATGCAACTTATGAATAGTGTCCTCCAGTCATATCTAGACCAGTTTATCGTCGTCTTCATTGATGATATCTTGATATACTCCAAGACAAAGGAGGAACATGAAGAACATTTGAAAATAGCTTTGAAAACACTTAAAGAACATAAACTCTATGCCAAGCTAAACAAATGTGAATTCTGGCTCAAAGAAGTTTCATTCCTAAGCCACATTATTTCAAAAGAAGATATTGCGGTGGATCCTTCTAAGGTAGAAGCTGTCAAGAATTGGAGCCGGCCAACGACCGTATCAGAAGTATGATGTTTTCTGGGTCTAGCAGGTTATTATAGGAGATTCATTAAAGACTTCTCAAAAATTACAGTTCCGTTAACTAGACTGACGAGAAAAAAAATTCCTTTTGTCTGGTCAAAGGAATGTGAGGAGAGTTTCCAAACTCTTAAAAATCATCTTACTATAGCTCCTATTCTAACACTATCGATGGAAGGTGGTGGATTCGAAGTATACACGGATGTATCTAGCATTGGCTTAGGGTGTGTCCTCATGTAAAATGGAAGAGTAATATGTTATTCTTCAAGACAATTGATGCGTCACGAAGAAAATTATCCTGTACATGATTTGGAATTAGCAGCTGTTATTTTCACCTTGAAAATTTGGCGTCATTATCTCTATGGAGAAAAGTTTACGGTCTACTCGGACCACAAAAGCTTGAAATACTTATTTTCTCAAAAAGAGCTAAATATGAGGCAGAGAAGATGGTTGGAATATCTCAAGGATTTTGATTTTTCTATTCAATATCATCCTAGCAAGGTTAATGCTATTACGGATGCACTCAGTAGAAAACCAATGGGTATGCTATCAAGTCTTATGATTAGTATGACTAATCTTATTCCTCAATTTGCTCAGTTGAACTTAGATATTGACATGAAGGAAGAGGATTACTTCATGGCTAATATCCGAGCTTAACCTACCTTAATAGAGGATCTAGTCAAGTTGTAAAATGATGATCTCGTGTTACTAGAAATGAAGGCTAATATTGAAGAACGACCGAATTTCTCTATTACGGAGGATGAAAGATTGTTATTCAAGGGCCGAGTGTGTGTACCAGATCATGAGGATACGAAGAAATTGATTCTAGAAGAAGCACATAAATCCAGGTATACCATTCACCCAGGTAGAACAAAAATGTATCAGGATCTCAAAAGAAATTTCTGGTGGCCCAACATGAAGAGAGAAATAGCTGATTTTGTGTCTCGCTGTCTCACTTGTCAACAAGTAAAGGTAGAGCATTTTAGACCCGCAGGTAAACTGCATCCCTTGAATATTCCCGAATGGAAGTGGGAGAGTATATGGATGGATTTCATTATGGGGTTACCTAAGATAAGAGGTGGACACGATGGTATATGGGTAATCATAGACCGATTAACTAAATCTGCACATTTCATACCAATCAAAAGTCGATGGTCTGTGGATATCCTGGCAACATTATACATAAGGAAAATTGTTAAATTACATGGTGTCCCAGTCACTATTATATCTGATAGAGATCCTTGATTCACATCATAATTTTGGAAGGGTCTACAATAGTCACTAGGGACTATATTGAATTTCAGCACAGCCTTTCATCCACAAAATGATGGTCAGACAGAAAGAACGAATCATGTGGTAGAAGACATGCTCAGGGCTTGTGTTATTGATTTTGGAGGTAGTTGGCATGATCACTTGTCTCTGGTAGAATTTGCATATAACAACAGTTACCAGGCCAGCATACAAATGGCACCTTTTGAAGCTCTATATGGAAAAAGTTGTCGATTACCAATATGTTGGAGTGAAATAGGGGAATGACAATTCCTAGGCCCCGATATTATCAGAGATTCTACAGAGAAGATCAAGCTTATTCAAGAGAGAATAAAGATGACACAAGATAGGCAAAAGTCTTATGCTGATAATCGTAGACGCGACTTGGAATTTCAAGTAGGAGACCATGTGTATCTCAAGGTTTCTCCAGGTCGTGGTATTCGGAGATTTGGCATTAAGGGCAAACTAACTCCAAGGTTCATTGGTCCGTTTGAAATTCTCGAAAGGGTCAGTGAAGTGGCTTATAAACTGGCTTTACCTCCATAATGAGTAGGAGTTCATGACGTATTTCATGTCTCTATGCTAAATAAATATGTATATGATCTTGACCATATTATCACTTATGACAATCTGGAGATTCAGAAAGATATGACGTACGAGCAAATATCAATAAAGATTTTGGAACGAGAAGTGTGTCAACTAAGAAATAAAGTTATTCCTATGGTCAAGATTAAATGGAAGAAAACATGGTCATATAAAGTAACATAGGAAACCGAAGCAGCCATACAGAAAAGATTTTCAGAATTATTCAACTGTAAGTACACTCTCCATACCCATGTATTGAATTTGGGGACCAAATTCTTCTAAGTGGGGGAGGGTGTAGTGCCCCAGAATTTATTTAATAATTTTTGAGTTATATATAGAACTTTCTGAAATTTATAAGGGCTAAATAAACTAATAAAAAGATTATAGGATTAATGAGTCATTATAAGGCCCAATTATATTAAAATAATTAACCTAGCCTATTTAAATAAAATCCAAAAGGGTTTAAGAACCAAGCCCATTAAGTTTGGCCCATATTCTAAAACGTTATTTAGCCTATTTACGTATTTTAAGGATAAATACCATTTTTATGGATAATAATATGAATAATTAACATAAGAGTTTGATTGATGTTGAACTCTGTGCACGTTGGATGTATCGGTTTATCGTGCGACCGTCACAGCCATGTAACGCACTAGTCTTGATGCGTTACATTCTGTTAGTTCCGTGAAAGAAAGAACGAGTAGAAAGATTAGAACTTTGGGATCTTATCTACAAGAGATCGACTTGGGACAGTTTGTAACATTACTAAGGACTCTTAGGGCCACTTTGGTAACGGGTTAGGTTAGGGGCGGGTGACTTACCCGGGTTAGCCCACCCCACCCGTAACCCTAACCCGGGTGGATTAACTCATTCCACCTAATTTCTAGGAATGAGTTAATCCACTTTAACCCTATCCGACCCGAGTTAAGAAAAAAAATATCAAACAAGGAACAACCTATCCGACCCCGGTTAACTCACCCTAACCCAACTTAACCCGTTACCAAAGTGGCCCTTAGGGATTAGGTTCTGGCAATTTAAGGACTCTAGAATCGATGTAATCTTCAAAACCCTATAAATAGGACCTAGTTCTGAACTGAGCGACCCTTACTTTTGACTCGTGAAGAATGAAGGTAAGGAGATATAATTTCAGGTAAGTTCTTTAGAAGATTTTGTTTAGTATACTTTAGACTAATAGTTCTCCAAATTTTGTGCTAGGAGATCAAGCAACCAAGGAGATTGAAGCATCCAAAGTTGCTGGTTCGACGATAGAGTTGTGACCCCTCTATGTTGATGATGTTGACACTTGCTTTATTTCATTGGCAACACCATTGTTTTGATTGATTGGCAACTGCTTTTTATTTGATGAAATTGGTCTATCAGATTGACTATGTGTTCTTTGCATTTAATACACTGCTGTCTGCATTTCTTACTGTCGATTGAGTCTATACATCGTCCATTTTGGATAAAGTCCACACACCGCATTTCAATTGAATTGGTTAAGTGTGCACAGCGTCAACGCATCATGTTACAGCGTGAACGCACTTCATTGGATGTGTGTACACCGTCAACTCGCTAAGTGTGTATAGCGTCAACGCATGAAGTCTGTACATCAATCTTAATATCAAAGTCTGTACATCGTCCATCTTTGTTAGCGTCTCAGGCATTGGGCTAAGTCTGTACAGCATTCAATGTCTAGAGCTTCATGAAGTCTGTGCATCAGACTGTTACAGCAAGTATGTACATTGTCCGTCTTCCTTAGCGTCTTGATATTTGAAGTCTAGACATTGGTCTTCAAACTCAAAGTCTGCACATTATCTTCGAATCCAAAGTCTATACATCGGCCCTTCCCTTCGAAGTCTGTACAGCCCTTCAGCTTCTCAAGTCCATACATTGGCTTCGAGACTTTCAAGTCTATACACTGACGGCTGAACTGAGAACTCTATACATCGTCTGTCTGAACTAGAGTCTCATGGAGTCTATACACTGCACTGGTCTTCTAAAGTCTATACACTGAAGTCTTCGCATTCGTTTGCATTACATGAAGTCCATACAGTGGGTAAAGTCTGTACACTGTCTATGCTTCATGCAGCGTCAACTCAGTGCTTCATGCAGCGTCAACTCCTCAAGTATATACATTGCTTTCCTTCGTTTGAAGCCTTTACGTGCATTAAGTCTATACACTGCTTTCCTTCTTTGAAGCCTTTACATGCATTAACTCTATACACTGTATTCGTGTTTGCAAAGCATGTACAGAGTTTACACTTAAAACTTATGACTTCATTCTTGTTGCTGAAGGGAACAGAGTCAACGTTGGGAGTTTAAAGCGTCCACGCATCAGTTGACGAAGCCTTCACGATATCTTCCACTACGTCAACGCCACAAGCAAGCAGCGTCGACGCAGCAGTTGAAGAAGCATTCACCGTCACAGGCTATTCCACTGTGTTAATGCCATTGATTGACAGCGTCGATGTAGCAGCTAAAGAGACGAGGCTAATGGCTATTGGAATGCATCACTGCGTTAACGCCATTGAGTGACAGCGTCGACGCAGCAAGTCAAATTGCTGACATTGAGCACGTGAACAGAGAACTCTATACATCGGACTGAAGAAGCTAATGAGGGGCACGTGATCCCAGGTACCTGGCTCGTGATCTGAGAAGGACAAGGTATCCAGATGAGGACACGTGTACTGACACTCCATTGCATGCTGCCACGTGGTCCAAATTGCTGGGCGGGAAACGTGGAGAGCACACGCCTGCTGCTGTTGTAGCTATATAAACAAGTCTTCTTCCACAAAAGAAGACTGATCGAAAGAAAAGAAGAAAAAGTCTATACAGCAGTGAGCCTTCGATCCATAGAAAGAAAAGAGAGAAGAAGAAGATACAGAGAAGAAGAAGAAATAGAGGAAGAAGAAGAAAAAGAGAGAGGAAGAGATCGAGAGAGATTGAGTTGAGAGAGAGCTGATCGAGAGTGAGAGTGAGAGAGTTTGTATCTCAGTCTCGTGGTTCAAAACCAGAGCCGAGCTTTGCTCTTTAAGAGCTACATTGCTTTTCGGTTTTGCCTTTTCGTTTTGATTCTGTCTTTCATTTCTGATCATTGTTTCTTCAAGCTGTGCGTCAGCGGTCTTGCAGTGGTCGTCTCCACTAGACGGGCTAAGCTGTATTTCCCCAGCGGTTGCAGAGGATCAGATCCTCTGGCCGGCAAGCTGTAGTGCCCAGCGAAGCTGTGTATCAGCGGATTGTTTGGCCAAGCTGTAAAGCCCAGCAGACGCAAGCTGTGCTGCGCAGCAGGAAGCCATACTCGGTTGAGTGTGGGGTGGACGTAGGTCGTTGACCGAACCACCTAAAAATTGTGTGTGCAGTGTGTTTGTGTTTTTGTTTGATCTGTGTGCGATGGGAATTTCCTGTTTTAGCTTATTTGTTTACATCGCTTATGCTCATTGTGAGCGACGTCACGCGGTTCGGGGTGCGAAGAGGACGCGGAGCGCGCGGGCTCCTTCTTTTTGTTTGCTGCAACACAGAAATAAGAGAAAAGAGAAGGGGCCACCACGGGAGATTGTTCCGGCGGGGCGAGCGGGACAAATGTAATATAGCAAGATATGGGGGTTAAACGGCCATAGCGGGAAGTGACTCGTCGCGACCTCGGGGGGACGGGAATGGTGCAGAAATTAAATAGCAAGAATTGAAACGGCCATTGGGGAAGTGACTCGCCGCGGCCTCGAGAATATGAGCAGATAAGAATATAACAGAATATAAGGAGAATATACAGAGCAGGAATTTAAACGGCCATTGGGGAAGTGACTCGCCGCGGCCTCGAGAACATGAATAGATAAGAATATAATATATAAGAACGGGAATTTAAACAGCCATTGGGGAAGTGACTCGCCGCGGCCTCGAGAATATGAATAGATAAGAATATAACATATAAGAACGGGAATTTAAACGGCCATTGGAAAAGTGACTCGCCGCGGCCTCGAGAATATGAGCAGAATACAACAGAATATAAAGAGAGTATAAGAACGGGAATTTTAACGGCCATTGGGGAAGTGACTCGCCGCAGCCTCGAGAACAAGATGTGATCGCCAGGGGCCGAAAGACCCCAAAATAAAGAAAGTGATTGCGCCTACCTCAAGAGCGGGAGATGGCGGGTTGCTTCTTCCTCCCCCTTCGGCCGGCCGACGGAGAGGGCTTTCCTTGGGTACCCTTGCAAAACAACGACAAACAAGTAACGAGTGGATTATAAAGATGAAGGTGTAGTATACAAATCCTTACGATAAAAATAACGAAATGATGGCAAGACACACACCTGGTTGGTGTTGTCTTTTAAACCCCTCTCGGACTCGAGTAGGAGGAAAATGAGATGATGGATGCAAGATGTATATAAGAATAGGCGCCCTTATGAAGGGGGATAGATGATGCGAGATGATGAATGCAAAAGAACTAAGAAGAAAAGGAAAGGATTGGCTTATTGGATGTGCCGATGGTGAAATCCGGCGGAGCTCCGGCAGCGTAGGGATGGCGTGGAAGCGCGGTGGATGAAGATGACCTTCCACTCGCGAGCGTGGGCACCCGAGAAGCCGACAGAACCTCCACCTACAAAAGACCCCACGGGTTAGAAAATGACTCCGGTAGCCTCTGGGCTCCGGCAGCCTATCGGATCTCTTCGAAGCTCCCCTAGAACTGAGGGGGTGGGCCTCTATTTATAGGGCTCCGGAGGGTGGAGGCGTCCAGGACCCTGGACACCTCCATCAAGACCGAACTAATATTTTATTCTATTTTTATTTATTTTTCCAGAATATTTTTGTGGAGGCGTCCAGGGCCCCGGACGCCTCCAACAGGTCCACCGAACACCGCCGACGGCCGCACGCGGTTTGGCACAACACGTGGTTTTCTGAGCGGCGTCTCGTGATTTTGAAATGGGCGTGTCCAGCGGGCTGGACGTCTCCATAATTTAGATTTTTTCACACACGACAAACCGTCGTTCGGTGGGCGACGCCCGTGAGGGAGTTGATGGAGGCGTCCAGGGGCCTGGACGCCTCCATAAATATATTATTTTTTATTATTTTGTTTTGTTTTTATGCCAAAGCTGGCATTTTCATTTTTATACTTGTTTTTATGGAGGCGTCCAGGGGCCTGGACGCCTCCATTAATATATATTTTTTATTTATGTTTTGTCTTTTATGCCAACTGGCATTTTACATATTTTTTATATTAGTTTTTATGGAGGCGTCCAGGGTCCTGGACGCCTCCATTAATATATATTTTTTATTTATTTTTGGTCTTTGAAAAACAAATAAAATAAATTAAAAGAATGGGGGCGTCCAGGGGCCTGGACGCCCCCATTAAGACCCACCCGGGTCCTCAGTTCAGGCGTTGGCGGCTGCCCGGCAGAGACCCTTCTTGATTCCGGAACCTCCTGATCCGTCTGACTTGTGTTGATGCCGTTCGAATGCCGTGACGAGACGATTCCGGATGCCGAAAAAGGCAGAGGAAGACCCAAGAAAAGGAAGTATTTAAGAGATTCGAAATGCGTAAGCCGTCGCGGGGCGTTGTATAGTAATATGAGACTTTCTCAGGAGACGTCAAGAATGGCGTGTCTACAGCTGCCCCGCCTTGGCGTCTGCTTTGCAAGGGAGCGACACGTAGTGGAATGGTATCGAAGTGGAGTGAAATGAAGTGGGAGCGGACTGATAAGTGGATGCCAAGGTGTGATGAGACACGCTTTTGACGTTACTGTCTGGAATCTTTCTTGAAGTTTCAATGAGGTGACCTTGAAGAAGGTCTTTCAAATATTGACGATTGCTTGGACGAAGGTCAAATAAGGGAGGGTGAGATGTGCGCTCAGGCACGAAATAAAAAGAGACCAACTTCTCAGTGTGGAAGTACCTGGGTCATAAACCTGCAGGTTTCACCTTTGGGGAGCGGTTACCAGCCAACGTGGAAGTGCTGCGGCCAAGGTGGGTCAAGCAAGGTAAAAAGTAAAGGAATATCTGAGGGTCTATCCAAACAAGGGTCACTTTTGGAAGAGCAGCGTAGGGCCGTTTCAAGGAAACTCAGTTATTTCATTCGGAGTGGAATATCTCATATTTGTAGGAATTGAAACACAACGGCTTTCACAATCGAATCACTTGAATGATCTTCCACAATAAATCAAAGTCCTATATGAATGCATGCTGGGTTAAAATAAAAATTTAAAACAAACTAAAATAGAAAATAGCCAAGGATAATATTGTCAACTTGTTAAGAACGGGTCAGGATACCGATCCGGTGAGCCGACACTGGGCTGGGGCCCGTTTATCCGCGCACCAACTCACTGAATGGAACCGTCATCCCCATGCTATCACAAGTTAACGGCATATCCGTACAACCCAAATTCTTCCGGGATCATCACTATTTTTGTTGAAGGGGAACTCAAATCCCATATTTGTTCAGGCCGCAAGGTCCTTGACATGTTCTAGTAGCGTAGGTATCGTATACTATGATGCATGACATGGTGAGACCAACCATTAAAAGGTGGGACAGGAGACAGGACAAAGACGTCCGTTAGTAAAACCTGCATAGACTAGCAAAGGTTAGCAACATCAGAAAGTAGCAGAATCACAGCAGAATCGCACCACAGTACAAAGGAGATCCAGATAAAATCTTGACAATGACCACCGATGTGACATGTTCCGTCCTGTAGCGATCTTCCCTTCCTATAAGAACTCCCCTTAGGCTAGTTCATTCAAAAGCACCAAGGTGGGTTTTGGAAGCTCAGGAGAGGAAAGAGAGGAGAATCTAGAGATTTCCGGGATGGAAGGAGAGTCTTCCCGCGTTATGAAGAGGAGCAAGCCTAGCAGCGAGATCAGGCGACTCTCCGACCTCGAGGGTCATTTGAGTGGGACGATCATGTCGCATATGGTAAGCTGATTCATTTCAAATTTCTCCACGTGAACCTTCTTCTTACTTCCTTCCTTCCTTCTTCTTTCTTTTCTCTTCCAGCCATATCCACTCTTCCCAGGCCCGAGGAAGTTTTCCAAACTGTCATGGCTTTCAAAGCTAACTTCCAACATCTCCATCGGCATGAGGGCCATACTCTCGAAGTGGCATCTGCAGGGGCTCCTTATTCACGCCAAACACTATGAGAAGATTCGTATGGACTGGGCGGCTATGGGCGCACTAGTGGAGATCTAGCATCCCCAGACCCACACTTTTATCTTCCCGACCTTCGAGGTGACCATCCTCCTCGAGGAGGTGGAACTTCTGCTCGGATTGAAGAAATTCAAGAGTGACGGGAAGGTGAAGGCTATGCGGATGCTGACACGGGAGACTTCCGAAAGCGTCCTTGGAAGCTTCATGCCGCCCGACGCAGCCAGAAAGGTCCGTACTCAAAAGGGGATCGATCTCAAAAAGCTTGCGGAGTGGGTCATTGACGCCCTGAGAGGGTCACCAGACGATGACTATTTGCAGGGAATCATGAAGGGGTTCACCATTTTTCTGGCGGGTGCTCTCTTGTTTCCTTATACCGACAATATGGTGGAGGAAGACCAACTGAGTGCTATCTGCGGGATCTGGCGTGGAAAGAGGGTGGGACCCGCTGTCCTCGCCTACCTGTATAGTGGCCTTACTGCCTCGAGCATGGGTAAGCCTCCTTTTGGTTGCGCACTTGTCCTGAGTTGCTGGCTGGATTTGCATTTCAAGTTTGATCACCGTGAGGGAATGCCAACCGCTTCGAAGCTCTTCCAACAAAGCCCTCTTCATCACATAGCCGACGTGTTAGGCTTCGGTGGTATTGTAGTGAACCGCGTTCCGTAGCTGAAGAAACGTGAAGACTGGCGGTCTCACTTCCGCACCGTGACACAAGGCTTCTTTACTTGCGCACTGGCATGTTTGCTTTCACTTGATCTCCTCATGAGGCCTTCCCCCGAAGTTGATCTTCAACTGATCGGTGCGACCGAGTTTGTCCTTTATAACGCACATCGATGCTGTCTCCAGGTCGGCATTCCACGCCATTCGTTCCCACTATCGACTGGCATCGTTCCTTTGAAGAAGAGAGAGTTGGGTACTGAAGCGGATGCGAAGGAAGCGAAGGCCGTCAAAGCACCCTGGAAGACAAGTGTTGCTGGAAAGGCCTTAGCGCACGTGGGGGAAGAATGTGAGCTGTGGAGGGCTTATGTAACCGAACTGGGGAAGTTAAGGCCTAAGGCGCCTAAGCCCCTGATGTAGTTCACTCTGCTTTTCTGATGGAATAAAATCTGGCATTTGTATGTTTTGGACCCTCGTCCCCTTAATTATTATTTTTTGGTGATTTTTCTTTTTCTTTGTGTTTTTATTTTGTGCTTTGGATTATATACATTTATCTAAGATGCTTTTTTTATTATAAACATATATTATTTTTTTGAAAATTTTTTATCATGGGGGCGTCCACGGTTCTGGACGCCCCTAATTTTGATTTTTGAAATTTTTATTTTTTTTATTTTTGGGGGCGTCCAGGCGCCTGGACGCCCCTACTTTTTTTGAATTTTTTTTGAAAAAAATAAAAAGTATGGGGGCGTCCAGGCACCTGGACGCCCCAATGAAAGGTAAACCTATATATAGGTGGGGGGGCTCCCCCCCTACTCACTTACACTGTTCATCCTGACCGTCCAGCCACTCCAGACGACCCATTCTTAGTCCCAATGGAGCAGGGAGGCCCGAGTCAGGGTGGAGAGAAGCGGAAACGACGGGCTCGTCGTCCGAGGAGGCTGAGAGATGATGCCAAGGAGGCTGCAACAGAGGAGATTACTGCGGAGGAGGAGATGGAGGTGCCTCTTCTGGCCGCGGAGGCCGCTGCGGGCGCTGGCGACGTGGGAGAGGACGATCACGACCCGGTAAGCCCTTCGGAACTCTCACTCTGTGGTTCAATAGGCTAAACGGACGGGCGAGAGGCTGTGAGAGAAGGCCGGGGAGTGAGGGAAAGGAGGCGTCCATGGCCCTGGACGCCTCCACATTTTCTTTTTCTTTTTGTTTATTTGTTTATTTACGTAAATAATAAAACAGGATTTCAAAATAAGGAGGCATCCAGGACCTGGGACGCCTCCATAATAATATATATATTATTAATATATTTTTTTTGTTTTGGGTTTTTCTATAAAGAAAATAAGGAAAATAGAGAGGAAGCGTCCAACGTTGTGGACGCCTCCATAAAAATCCTAAAAAATTTTAAAGATAAGATAACATAAAATAAATAAGTAGAATATATAGTGTTATTGCTTAATATTATTCATGATGCTGATGTGTTCTTTGTTGGTTTTGTGGTCTGCAGGGCGAGATGAAGGGCCGGATCAGCTGGTCCCTAGTGGTGGCAGCATACCGTGGGCTGCCAGACTTTCAGAGGGCGCGTGTGGACGCCATGGGCTTTGGAGCCTTCCTCAGGATCGAGCCCTTTCGGCTCGACCTTCCTCTTATCCAGGCATTGAGAGAGCGGTGGCATGCACCGAGTCGGGTGTTTCTGATGCCCTGGGGGCACATGGTGCCGACACTAGAGGACGTGGCTCGGATCACTGGGCTACGGGTGGACGGAGAGGCAGTGAGTGGTGTCACCTACCCCGACTACCGAGAGAGTGCCCTGGACCTGCTGTGGTTAGAGACGAGCGTGACTGATAGAGATAGCAGGGTAGTTGGCCGAGTGGAGATTATGGAGGCGCTCGGATTCGTCGACCCGCGCCAGCGGGTTAGCGAGACTGGAGCGGAGTTTCTGGCACGACTGGAGGGAGATGCCCGTGCAGCTTTCACGCAGGACCCGAGCGAGCGGGAGCTGGTGGATCTAGACCTCCGGAGGTTTCTTTTCTTCTTCTTGGGCTGCCTTCTACTGGGGACGAAGGGGGATGGCATTCACTGTCGCTACCTCGGGATCCTGGCGGACCTTGACAGAGTGGGGCACTACGCGTGGGGGGCGGCTCTGCTTGCCCATTTGATTGCCGATCTCTCCCAGACTTCAGAGAGGGAGATGACAGTCAGTGGCTTCGCACCTTTTCTCCAGGTACATAATTTATTTATGCATTTAACCGTAGTTAAATATGCAATTACTCGTGCTAATGATGTATGATGGATGCAGGTGTGGAGTTATTACTACTTCCCTATGGGGAGGGCCAGGCAGGGGAATAGGAGAGTCGTTCCTCTAGCGCGACAGTGGAGGCCGGTCGTTGTAGCGGCACCACACAGCTACCAGCTGGCGTCACTTCGTCGGGAGCTGAGTGAGTATCCCGAGGCCATGGTATGATGCATATGATTTTTTTGTGTTTTTTATGCATGTGACTGAATGGTAACTATCATGATGTATGTATGGTGATGCAGGTGGTGTGGAGACCATACCTGGGCATGGGCGACGCTGGCCAGCCTTGGGTTGTAGCGGGTCTTCCTCGTTTCAGGCGGGACGTGTGGGTCCATTGCCTGAACGAGATCGAGCCGCTTCGGCTGAGGCTGGTTATGAGGACGTTGGGGCTAGCCCAGGAGTGGGTTGATGTAGATGAGCCGGCCCGCATCGGGCGGAAGACCAAGGGGAAGGCAAAGATTATGGACTGGCGCACGCGCTTCCCATCACAGTACCAGGACTGGCAGCAGGGCGGGGTCCAGTAGTGCCCCATGTACAGGACAGCACAGACTACATGAGACGGTACCGAGCTACGTACGGGGACGGCCTCTCCTTTGGTGGTATGGCAGGGGTAAGTGAAATGAAACTGCTTCACCCTTCTATATGTATATGCATATGGCACTAACTTATGTGCAATGCAGAATGCTCGTGACAACATGATTGCCGACCTGTGGGCCCAGCTGGCAAACGCCAGGCGGCAGTTAGTGGCCATCCGACAGGAGTTGGAGATCCTAGTGAGTCTATGCAATGCATTTTTTTTGTGACCTAGATTTTTGATGCTTAGCCTTTGACTGACGTTTGCCCCGTGTTTCAGCGGGCCCACCAGACAGCGGCAGTCGGGACGGCTGGTGGAGCGGGTTCCAGTTCGCGGGGCCGTCCTCCGGAGGTTTCTGCCCTCCAGGAGCAGCTGGCGTATGCGGTGGCTCGGGCTGAGGAGGCCGAGCGTGACCGCGAGGCTCGAGTGAGTGCTTGCTTGGCCCTGACCCTCTTCTAGATGCTTTCCTTCTATCACTGTTCTCTTACGGTGCATGCGTGCTTTGACAGGTGGCCGAGATTCGGGAGGCCCTGGCCCATGCTATTCGTGCTGAGCAGGAGCGCGATGCCTGGGTGGCAGAGCGTGACGCCCGGATTGCGGAGCTAGAGGAGGAGCGGCGACGGGAGGCTGAGGAGCTTCCTTGCGACGTAGTGGATCTGCGGATCGCCCTCGAGCTGTCGAGGAGAGAGGCGATGAGGGAGAGAGAGGAGAGGGAGAGGGATAGGGAGAGCGTGGAGAGAGAGAGGGATAGGGAGACCCTAGAGAGAGAGAGGGAGTACAGGATGGCAGAGCGACATCGAGATTGGGACGAGAGGAGAGCTCTGGTGGCCCTGGTGTCGGAGCTCCGGTTGAGTCTTGGCACGGCGGAGGGGAGACTTCGGGAGAGTGAGGAGCGGTATTAGAGGGCGAAGGAGCGCTGGAGCGCAACTTCGTCAGTCCGGTTCCTTTTCTGTGGGCAGCTTTCTAGTTTCTTCGCGAGGAGCATCGCCGCACCTTGGAGGCTGGCATGGTGCCACCTGGATAGGCGAGCACGGCTTCTCAGGGTTCGCAGAGGTCGCAGCGGCCCCCTAGGGATCCCCATCAGAGGAGGGAGGAGAGAGATGACCAGGAGGGCGGTGGTGAGAGTTAGAGTGTTGTTTGTACACCCCACCGTCCTCACTATATGATGTACTTTTGACTGTTTGTATGAAATGGATTTCATGTGGTTCCTTTTGTCGTGTGCCCTTTTCCTTCCTGCACTTTCTTTCACACCACGTTGTTCATTCTTCACGGGACTTTGCCCTGGACAGGAGGGAACTACTTTGCATGGAGGGTTTTTTGTTCCCTTTCTTTTGGGCGCGTCCAAGCGCGAGGACGCGTCTTAATCCTCAAATTCAAATTTAAAGCGATGGGTGGCCTTTCTTCTCCGTGCCTTACCCGCAAACGAGCCCGCCTTCCGCCGAAACTTGCTCGCCCGTCTTTGTCTTCTTCCCCTCGATCGATGGAGTTCGGCGGTCTGGACCACGGCGAAGGTGGAGAGGGACGCGGGACCCCTCGCCCAAGGAGGGACGCGCCAGAGCACGGAACGGCGTCTATGGAGGAGGAAGGGCCGCTTCGGGCCCCCGAGGGACCCGAGGGGCCCGATGTCGCGGAGGGAGGTGAACACGGTCTGGTAGGTCCTCTGATCTCTTCCTCTTTTGATCCACTTCGAGCCGCGCGAGGGGGGAAAGGGTTCGGCGAGTGTTGTACTCAAATGATGGACGCGTCCTAGACAGGGGACGCGTTCTTTTTGACTGATGTGGGACCCCTTTTGATGCAGGGTACGGCAAGAATCCCGGGTTTGGCCGATGAGTGGGCGAGTGCGGACGAGCCGAGCCGCGTCAGGAGGGAGAGTCGCGGCAAGGCGAGGCTCGAGGACTGGCACGTACGTCTCCCTGGACAGCAAGGGAGTGTATTGGTGCAGGACAGCGCCGACTTCCTGCGGCGGCAGAGAGAGAGTTATGCGGGGCTTCCCCAAGCTGGGGACACGCGTGGCATCGGCGGCTCGCGCGCCCAACTGTCAGAGGCTAGGCGGCAGCTGGCCGTCGCTCAACATGAGCTGTCGCTCCTGGTAAGTTACGTGCCGCACTTTTACCTTCAGATTTTGGAGTTTCACTGACGGCCGTTGTTTATTTTGTTCCAGCGTGCCCAGCAGACAGCGACGGCGGGGATGATTGGTGGCGCATCTTCCAGTTCCTCGGCCCCTTTTCTCGAGATTGCCTCCCTCCGGGAGCAACTTACCGATGCGGTGGCCCGCGCGACCCGGGCGGAAGAGGAGCGTGATGCCTGGGTGGCGACTGTAGCAGAGCTGCGACATCGCGGTGAGGAGAGACCTTCTCCAGACATCCTGGAGTTAAGGGTTCTTCTGCAGATGATGAGGAGAGAGGCAGAGAGAGAGAAAACGAGAGAAGGTCCGAGCGACAGCGGGATCAGACCGAGAGGAGGGCCTTGGAGGCCCAAGTGAGGGAGCTCCAACTGGGCCTTCAGGCCGTCGTGCAGAGGCTAGGAGGGATGGAGACGCGCTACGAGAGAGCGCGAGAGTTCGGGGAGCGACTGCGCCAGTCTGGTCGCTTTGCCGCTAGTGGCTTCTTTGCCACGCCAGGGGAGGAGCAGCGAGTCACTGCTGCGGAGCAGGCGCCAAGAGGCGAGGCAGGTGCTGCTGCACGAGGATCCCAGAGGCTTCTGAGGGACCCGCACCTCAGGGGAGAGGAGGGGAGCGCCCAGAGAGATGAGTGATGGTGAGGATCGGCGAGCTGGTGGACTCGCCTCCTCCTTATGTTTATGATGTTTTTGACAGCTCATGTAGAATTATGAAGGGAGTGATTTGATTTTCTGCTGCTTGTTTGTTCTCTTGTGCGTTCCTTCTTCCCTACACTTCTCCTCCTTTGCACTGTTCCCATGTGATGGGTCTGCCGAGACTCCGCCCCAAGCGGAGAATCGCGTCTTGTGACCATTTTCGACGGGAATCTGCCGTCGAAGTCAAAAATGACGGCCCTAGTCCCTTTTCCCGGATGTTGTGTCAAGTTTTGCGGACGTCCTCCAAAACATGATAGGGTATCCCTAGACAACATAGGGGGCTAGTTGTCATATCTTCGTCCAATCAATCACCCTGTGCGAGTGGTGAAGTGACACACGGGACCGCATGGCAGGTGCCTTATCGCGAGGGCTATCATTAACAGGTGATGGAGGCAATCTTGGCCTGCACTCCTTCCATTTCTATAAATTCGTGTCCCTTTTATCCTCCCAGGTATATCGAGAGCTAACTCGAGGAGCACAAGTTCTCACGGGAGAGGAGGAGTTCAAAATTCCGAGAGTTGGATGGAGGACGAATCTTCCCACTCCTCGAAGAGAAGCAGGTCCAGTGGTAGTAGTTCCAGGAGGCTTTCGGACCTCGAAGGGCACTTTAGCGAAAGGGCCCAATCACAACTCGTAAGCTGAGTTTTCCTGCCCTTTTCTCATTCTTTTTCTTCCTTTCTTTCTGACCAAACCTCCTCTCCATTCCCTGCATGCGTAGAGTGTGATGAAATCACAGATCTTATGGGAGTTGGTAGTGGCAGCATACCGAGGTCTCCCAGATTTTCAGAAGGCCAGGCTAGACGTGATGGGTTTTGGCACCTTTCTTCGGATCGAGCCGATCCAGCTCGACCTGGTCCTGATCCAAGCCTTGTGTGAGAGATGGGACCCAGTGAGTCGGGCATTCCTGATGCCCTGGGGGCACATGGTGCCCAGCTTGGAGGATGTGGTCCGGATCACAAGCCTGAAGGTGGAGGGCGAGGCAGTGACCGGGGTCACTTATGCGGATTACCGAGAAGGTGCCCAGAAGCTACTGGGTTTGGACCTAGATGGTCGGAAAAATAGGTCGGTAGCCAGGGCGTCCCTCATGGATGCATTAGGGCTCACCGACACTCGTCGGCGGGACGATGAATCCTCAGAAGAGTTCATGGAAAGGATGGAGATAGGATGCCGTGCCGTGTACTGCACAGATTTCGGCAACTGGGAAAGATGCAACATAGATTTGAGGAGATTTCTCCTCTTCCTTTTGGGGAGATTGGTACTGAGCTCGAAAGGGGACGGTATCCAATGTCGCTTCCTGGAGCTGCTATCAGACCTTGAAAGAGTAGGGTACTATGCCTGGGGAGCCGCCATGCTGGCACACTTGTTTGCAGGCCTGTTCCAAGAAGCGGATCGTGAGATGGCTGTGAGTGGTTTCACACCATTCATCCAGGTATTTTTGGTTTTGCTTGTTTTGTATTTTTTTTGTGTTTTTGCAAGGTACTGATGACCTGTGCCGAGCAGCTGTGGAGCTATTATTACCTCCCTATGGGGAGAGCTCGGCATTGGCGACCCGTGATGGTGCCGCTAGCCAGGCGGTGGGAACCCATCATGAGTGCGGCACCCCTAACCTACCAACTGATGGTGCTAAGGCGGGAGCTACAGGAGTTCCCTGCAGCGATGGTAAACTGGAGACCCTACTCAGACATGGTCGATGCCGACCAGCCGTGGGTTCTAGCAAGTCGTGCCCGGTTCGGACGGGAACTGTGGATGCACTGCCTGAATGAAATCGAGCCGCTTCGGCTACGATTAGTTATGAGGATTTTAGGACTGGCTCAAGAATGGGTGGATTCAGCTGCGCCACCTCGTGTCGGGAGAAAGACGCGGGGACCGGCGACCTGCATTGACTGGCGCGTGCGGTTCCCTGAACAGTATGAAGACTGGCAACGGGGTGGCACGATTGTAGAATCACAGGCACGGGATAGCGAGGACTACTTGCGTCTATATAAGACAAAGTACGCAGAGCGGCTCCAACCCCGGGGACTTGTGGAGGTAGGTTTCCCCTTTTCTCTTTTCTTCTTTCTCCTTTTCTTGGTTTTCTGGTGAAAATGCTGACTCGTAAGGCTGCAGGATGTCCGGGATGCCATGATAGCGAATTTACGAACTCGCTTGGCAGAGATGGAACAACAGTTGGGCGATGCCCGCGGAGCTACGAGCGCCTTGGTAGGTGTACAGTACGTTCCTAATTAAAACCCCAGATTCCAGATGTTGGCTGCTAATTCACGCGGTCGTAGCATGCCCAGATTGGCGCGGCTTCCCCAGCGATGGGAGTAGGTGGTGCCTCTTCCAGCTTGTGGATTCCCACCTCAGAACTTGACTTGCTTCATGAGCAACTTGCTCACGCCACGCAGCGTGCTGCGGAGGCAGAAGGGATGCTCTCTATACAGGTAAGAGTCTCAGTGTTGAGTTCTCCTTGTTTATGCCTTATCGCGTATCTGAGATGGTACACTCGGCAGGAAAAGGAGACGGAAGAAGCGCTTGCCCAAGCTGCGCAGAAGGAGGCTAGGATAGCAGAACTGGAGAGGGAACTGCGGCGTCATCCTGATGACGACTCCTCTAGGGATGCTGTGGAACTGAGGATCACTCTCCAGTTGGAGAGGGAAGACCGCGAGAGAGAACGTGCAGAGAAAGAAAGAGACGCAGAGAGAGAAAGAGCCAACAGATTGACTGAAAGGGAGGAACGAAGGGCCATGGAGGCCCAACTATTCGAACTCCGAATCAGCCTTGGTCTTGCTGAACAGTGGCTGAGAGATGGTGAGGAGCGCTACCGAAGAGCACGAGAGCGTGGCTTTCGTGTTGGTAGCTTCTCTGCTGCTTCCGTAGATCAACGCTGGGATGTGGGAATAGGAAGAGGAGTACAGAGCGGTAGGAGTACCGCTTTTCGTAGTTGGGTAGCACCTTTGAGAGTGTTTTGCCCGGAGAGTAGTGGGACGAGTAATGCAGAGAGAGAGGGCGGAACTTGATGTAATTTTTTTGGTTTTTGGAATAAAATACAAGGTTCGGTTTGTTTGTTTTTCACCTTTGCTTCTGTTGCCTGAATCCCTGCACACATCACTGAAACAAACAAATCAGAATTTCTGTTCTGACTTGGCCCCTTGCTCAATAAGCAAATGGTCACTGTGACTGTCCTTGATAACTGGTCAAGGGGCCAAGCCTTTATTAACGAAGGCAATGGAAAAATGTGGTGACGATAAATGCGACAGGCAAGCACACGAATGCAAGCGGTATTAAAGTGAGATGATGTACGCAAATGCGATCATGCAAAATTGATTTGTTTTCTTTTTATATTTGGCATTTTTTGTTTTATCATAAAAAGATTTTTTTTTTTGTTTGCAAATATGTACATTTTCTCTTTTTCCTTTTTTGTTGTTTTTATCATTTCAATTTTTTTGTTGCTAACGCCCGGCAAGCACCCACATGGCACCTAACCTACGTGAGAACAGGGGTTTCTTACTAACCTCCCGGGTATCCTAAGTGCACATCTAGGTTGATTTGGGCCTCTAGACCCCTCGAATGATGATCCCGCCGGCTAAGACTTACCCTGATGACAATACCGTCATGCCATGCTTAGGCTCCCAGTTGCTTCCGACCACAGGGATTCACCCAAAAGATGTTTGAGGTAAATGATTTGCCCGACCCGGGTCTATTTCCTCACAACTCTAGATGGTATATGATGGAACACCCTGGAACCCTAACGACCAACCGCGCGACGCTGACCCGGAATCAGACGCCGTCGCACCCATAGGTGACGCGCTTGCATTGGCCTAAGCCCGAGGTTAAACAAGAAGACATCAAGGTGGTAAACAGGGGTCTTGACCAGCCAGAAACACGGAGACTCCTTCGCAGCGATAGCTTTTGCTTTTCAAAGTAGGCAACCAAATGTGTATATTAAAATAAGGTCGCAGACCCTGGGCAGTTTTCACCTTTCAGAAACTCCATCGAACCTTCATCTTTAGAGGAAGAAGGAAGAGCGTGGGGGATAAACCTCCTGAGAGGATCGGCAAAGCCGTTAACCCGGCGAGCGAATAAGGGCCATTAACTCTTTCCTTTCGGACAACTTCGGACCAAATCTCGAGCATTTACATTCCATAGCCCCCCCTTTTGTGGATTCAGACTTTTGCTTTGAGGGGTTCCGTTTATCGCAACAGGCACGGTCACGACCAGGCTTTTCTCTTGATTTTGACTTTGTATTTCTTTTTGTGAGGGAGATATAGTCGTTTGACGTTTGTGGGCTCCCTTTTCGTATGCCTGCGGGGACACTGCCCTCTTCTCGTGCTCTGATCGATGCTCGAGGAAATGGATCCTACTCTTACCTTTGGGGTTTGAGTTTCGGTTTCTCATGCTCAGCGTTTTAAGGGCGCCGACTGTCTCATTTGGTCGAAGAGAAAAGAATAAAGATTACAGCTTCCGGAGATCTTCTGGGTGACGCTCCACCGTAGGTGATGCTACCGACTTTTTTTGAATAAAATACATAAGTGAGCATATGTTAGCTTCCTTCGAGCGAGCATAGGCCGACGTGGCCGGACAGGGATCTCCACGGTTCTGGCAAACCAAGACCCGGTGCCTACCAAGCCTTAATGGGCCCTATCCTAACATGAAGGTTAGATGCAGGAACTTAACTACATGGTGACTGCCAGGCATCGGCATTTTGAATTTTCCATATTTTTAGTGGTTTTCGGTATTTCTTTGTTTTTGATGTTTTTTATCTTTTCATCATTTTTTTTGTTTGTTTTGTGCTAAGGGTAGTATTTCTTAAGATAAAGCCCATTCCAAGGGTGGGATAACTCGGTCCCTTCGGCGTTGATTAGCTTGTAGGCGTTGCCAGGGTACACGGCTTGAATTACAAATGGTCCTTCCCAATTGGGTTGGAGCTTAGAACGCGGCCCTCCAGGTTTGACAAAAATTCTTTTTACGACCATCTCACCGACTTTGAATTTTCTCTCAACGACTTTCTTTTGGTAAAAGCGAGCGAGTCTATTTTGATACACACGCGCGTGTTCGGCAGCGGCCAGCCGCTTCTCATCCAAGAGTTCCAACTGGGCGAGGAGTGAATTACGACGATCGTCGAGGGGAAATTCCTCGTCCAATTGTACCCTGAGAGAAGGGATCAGAGTCTCGTACGGGACTACCGCTTCCATACCATAAGTAAGGGCAAATGGAGTCTGCCCGGTGGGGGTACGGATTGAAGTGCGATAGGCCCATAGGGCTTCGATAAGTTTTTCTGGCCAGTCTGAAAACTTACTAGACTCGCAGGTTTTTTTGATGATTTTGAGCAATGTTTTATTGGTGGCCTCCGCTTGGCCGTTACCTTGTGGGTAATAAGGCGATGAATGATGCAATGCAATTGCGTACCTTTTGCAGAGGTCCTGTAGGTCCTGAGAAATGAACTGTGGCCCATTGTCGGTGACGATCGTGCTTGGGACGCCGAATCTGGCGAGGATGTTCTTTATGATGAATTTGCAGACTGTTGACGCCTTGATTTCCGCGTAAGCTTCAGCTTCGGCCCATTTGGTGAAGTATTCCGTCGCAGTAAGGATGAAAGATTTCTGCTTGGTGAGGGAATTGGGATCACCTAGGGGACCAATGATGTCGAATGCCCACATGGAGAAAGGCCACGGGGAAGATATTGGATGAAGTGAGGAAGATGGTGAATGGATTTTATCGGCGTGAAGTTGACACTTGACACACCTACGGACATAGACAGCACAATCTTCTTCCATAGTGGGCCAATAAAAGCCTTGGCGAATGATCTTCTTGGCGAGCATCTGACTATTCACGTGGCCACCGCACACGCCCGAGTGCGTCTCCTCTACACATTTCCAAACCTCATCGTCACCAAGACATCTTAACAGAATACCAGTAAGGCTTCTCCTATAGAGTAGACCTCCAACCAATGTATATTTCTGAGCCACCCTTCTTATGGCTTTCTTGTCCTCTGTGGTGGCCCCTTCAGGATAAGACTGATCTTGGCAGTATTTGACAATTTCATAGAACCATGGTTTCTCTTCATCAGCCAGTTCTTCTTCGGCCTCTGCCAACATGATCTCCCTCTTCTCAAGGATATCTTCCTGCAGGATCTTTCTTGCTATCCTGTCTTTGATGTTTACGTAGGAAGCATCATCGATTGCAGGGGCGTGAAGTTTGTAGATGGAAATGGACTTAAACCATCTTCCTAGAGGGAACCTTATGGATGATGCCAATGAGGCGAGGGCATCGGCGAGAATATTCTGATGACGAGGGACATGAACAAAGATCAGTTTGGCGAACAGTTTGGCAAAGGCAGCAGTGAGTTCTTGGTATGGCTTGAGTTTGGGATCGCGAGTGCGATATTTAGTGAGCACCTGGCGAAGGATGAGTTGACTATCACCTACGACTCGCAACTCAGTGATACGAAAAGAATGAGCGAGTTCTAGGCCAGCTAGAAGAGCTTCATATTCGGCTATATTGTTGGTAACTGGAAATTTGAGCTGGTATGCCAATGGGAATGTGAGGCCTTCAGGTGACAGGAGGGCGACGCCGATTCCTCTCCCTTGAGAATTCAGAGCTCCATCAAAATATAGCGTCCACATTGGCTCATCTGATTGGTTGACGGACATTAGTTCCTCATCTGGAAACTCTGATTGGACGGGATCGAACTTGGGAAGAGGATGGTGAGCGAGATGCTCGGCTATGGCATAGCCTTTAATCGCCTTTTGCTGGATGTAGGTGATGTCGAACTGAGAGAGAAAACTTTGCCAGCGTGCTAGCCTATCCGTAAGGACGGCTTTCTCCAGAAGGAATTTGATAGGATTCATTCGAGCAATCAAGTGGACCTCATGAGCCAAGAAGTAGTGCTTCAATTTCTGCACTACCCAAACGAGGGCAGCACAGGTTTTCTCCATGACGGTGTACTTCTGCTCACAGGGATTGAGAAGTTTGGACAAGTAATAGGTTGCCCGTTCCTTGCCTTCTTCATCAGCTTGTGCGAGGACGGCTCCCACGGAGTCATCCAAGACTGAGACGTAAAGGATCAGAGGTTTTTCTGGTTTGGGTGGAATGAGAACGGGTGGACTAGCCAGATATTCCTTCAACCCTTCAAAAGCTTTCTGACATTTAGAATTCCAGTGGAATTCTACTCCTGGCTTGGTCAACTCGTAGAGAGGTCTACACCTTTGTGAATGTTGGGACACAAACCGACGAATAAACTGCAACCTCCCGATTAAACCTCGGACTTCCCTCAAATTCTTGGGAGGCGGCATATCCCTGATAGCCTTGGCTTTGTCGGGATCTATCTCGATCCCTCTTTTACTCACAATGAACCCCAGCAATTTACCCGACGACACACCAAACACACACTTTTTCGGGTTCATTTTCAATTGGAACTCCCTTGACCTCTGCAAGACCTTAGCCAAAACTTCTGGATGTTCCATCCTGGTCCTTGATTTTACCAATAAGTCATCCACATACACTTCCAGATATATGTGCATCATGTCATGAAATATGGCCATCATAGCTCTTTGGTAAGTAGCTCCAGCATTCTTTAACCCAAACGGCATGACCACGTAACAGTATGTTCCCCAAGGAGTAGTGAATGACGTCTTTTCCTGATCTTCTTCTGCCAAACGAATTTGATTGTATCCTGAAAATCCATCCATGAATGAGAGGGTTTCGTAGCCTGCCGTGTTATCGATCAATACATCAATGTGAGGCAAGGGAAAATCGTCCTTTGGACACGCGCGGTTAAGGTCCCGGAAGTCGATGCAAATCCTGACTTTCCCATCTTTCTTCATAACCGGGACAATGTTCGCCACCCATTGAGGATAAAGGACGACTCTAATGAACCTGGCTTTGTGGAGCTTATCGACCTCTTCTTTCATTTTCAAAGCCATCTGAGGGTGGAAACGCCTTAACCTTTGTTTTACCGAGACGGACCCTGGTTTTAGGGTTAAACGGTGTTCGACCAAGGTTGAATCTAGACCCGGCATATCCTCGTAGCTCCATGCAAACGTGTCCTTATATTCCTTGAGAACCTCAATTAATGCCTCTTCTTCAGAGGGTGGTAGGTTGTCACTTATGAGGATGATCCTAGGGTCTTCCTCAGTTCCCAAGTTGACTTCTTTGGTGGATTCTTCTACGGCGGTTGACGGCTCGTCGAATCTCCTCATTCCACTTGCGTATGCGCCCGCCGCATCCTCATATTCTTCACCCTCATCTTCAGTGGGGCATTCTTCATCCGTGATCTCGTAGACTCCATACCCTTCATCAAATGCACAGTCGCCCTCACATTCTATTTCCGGTAGCTGGATGGGATTTTCTAACAACTGGGGGATGGCAAGAAGGGCCTGACACCTGGCGGCCAAATCCAGAAGGAATCGATGAGGGATCTGCCTACCCTTGGATTTCTTCCTAGGTACTACCCTTGGCCTATCATTCCTAGATCGACTGACAATATTTACAGAAGAAGAGGAAGACGAAGGGATGGTGTAGAATGTACAGGAGAAGACCCCTCAGAGGAGGGGTAGAAAAGGTCGCTCATCGGACCTTGGACGGGTGGTCCGCAGGGCGGTACGCACCCGTGGGAGATGTAGGAGGTTTCCTCAACCAAGATGTGTTGTTGGGGAGTTTGAAAATTGACGTTTTTTTTTCGTTTTCATTTTTAATGACAAAGCAGTGAAAAGAGATTGGAGGAGAGAGAAAAGTGGTTATGGCTAGAGGATTGTGAGGCTCATAGAGCAGATCATGGTTGAAGACCTGGCGCGGGTTGAAAAGCCCGCGTAGGTATGTAAACAGAGAAGGGGATCTGGGAAGATCATCAGACAATTGTCTGGCCCAGGAAGAAGATATCAGCAAAGGCTGAGACGAGTGGATGGAGAAGATGGCGGCTAAGGAGCCGTCGACGGCAATGTTGAGGACGGATGAAGATCCGTCGATGACAGGGTCCTTCTGGCGAGGACGAGGATAGTTTGGAACCTTGGCAAGAGTGGTAATGTTCTCTGGTATTCCGGAGATCAATGGCGGTCCTTCAAGTTGCGGAGACGAGAACATCCTTTCCAGTGCAACGGAAATGTCCCGTATGTCGAACCATTTGTTCCACTCGCATTCCGGATCTTTGATCTTGCCTCTTTTGGTGATCCTCAGACATTTTTCAGCCAAATATACAGCATGTGATCCCCCATATGCTTCTCGTGGGTGATCTCCCATCTGAACAACGGGCCCTCTGTTGAAGTGGTTTGATAGAGTCCATGTGAGGGGCTTCCAATCCGCCTTGAACGGTCCTTTGAAGCCTAGGCCAAACCTGCGGTTCGGCCTAATTTCCTTTGGCGGTTTGAGCCTACCCTGTAACTGTGCGCCCAGACCTTTACCCTGTTGGTAGCCGATGTTCCTCATAATCTCCCACCCTTTGGAGTGAAAAGGGAGACATGATGTTGCGGTTGTCCTGACCGGCTCCTTTGGTGCTAGTGGAACGTGAGATGAATCACGTACATCCAGTAGTGACAATATGGGCCGATGAGACGGCCAAACAGAGGGCAGAGAGGTGTTGATAGCATCCACTGTGTGAAGGACAGGTGTACTGACCACTTTAATAATTCTCCCATTGTAAGGAAACTTCATGCACTGATGGTTGGTGGAAGGCACAGCGTCCATGGCTTCGATGTAAGGGCGACCCAGTATAGCCTTGAATGTGGGGTCCATGTCGAGGACATGGAATTCCGTGGGAATTGACATGGGGCCTAGTTCTGCCTTCAGAATAATCATCCCCTGCGGCGGCCTTTTGCTATTGTCATAGGCCGTGACCGTGATCGAGGAAGGTCTTATTTGTTCCTCGTCGATCCCACACAACTGAAGAGTGCTCATGGAGATCACATTTATGGACGCACCCGTGTCCACAAGACACGGGTTTATGGATACCCCATTGATTTTTATTGAAATGCACAATGCATATTTCGAGCTTCCTTGGGAGCGAGCTCGTAGTTGTGGAACATGATGGCCGGTTGTGTGTCTGTTGGGGTCAGGACGGTCGAAATCTTCTCCACGGGGAGGTCCTCATTAACCATGACTTTTTGAAGATATTCCATCAAGGCCGTCTGGTGGGATGTGGATCTTTGAAGTAGCTCCAGGATGGAGATCCGAGCAGGTGTCTTGTCCAAGTGTTTCAATAGATCATACTGTGTTCCAGGGATAGCTCTTTCTGGTTGTTCTCCATCATCCTTCTCTGGCTGAGACTGCTCAGGATTCTGACTGTTGTGGGGGAAAACCCTGTGGAAAATCCTTCCACTCCGGAGCACCATTGCCTGCGGCTTTTGTACCTCTGTGGGGGTAGCAGTGGGTTTTAACAGGGATTTGAGGGGTAGTGGTGGAGGAATGGTTGATGAAGCAGGGGTGATGACGGGAGCAGGGATTCTGATGAGGGGTTTGTTAGGTGGAGGCATGGTGGAGGTAGAGGGGATATCGCGCGGATTATGAAGGATAAGGGGTCTGGAAGGTGGAGGTGGAGACGAAGTAGAAGTGGGTAGGGCTTGAAGCGGGCAATGATTTTGAGGTGGGTGATGGGTAATGAGTGGTTTTGAAGGCATTAGTGGTGATACGGTGGAGAAAGACGGGGTTATGTATGGTTGACGGATGATAAGGGGTTTAGAAGGCGTAGGGGTAAATGTGGTAGAGGTGGATGGTAAAGTGGGGGAGTGAGAGAAGATGAGAGGGTGTGAAGGCGTAGTGGAGAGTGTCGGTTGATAGGAGATCGGGGTACGGATGAGAGGGCGTAATGGTAGTGGAAATGGTGAAGGCGATACTGACGCGGGTTGATGAGAGAGAGGTGCTACCCGGGCAAGGCGAGGGGGTTGCATGACGATGGGGTTGGAGGAAGAAAGAATAGAGGTACTTTCCTGGTGCCACACCTGCTCTCTCCCGACTTCCGGGAAGGAGGAGATGGGGTTAACCTGATGATTGGGCTGTTGGTGCTCCGGTAGTGGATTCTGGATTATGCCCATGTTGGGCTGTTGTTGTGGGGCCTGCTGAGGCTGCTGTTGTTGTTGTGGTTGCTGCTGCTGCTGCTGTTGTAACTGCTGCTGTGGCCTCTGAGGAGGTCTCCTAGCCTTGAGAGCGGTGACGTATCGTCTCATTTCATCCCAATCTATTTGATGTTCATCATTCATATCATGGATGTAATCTTTGAAATGGAAGCAGTAATCTACTGTGTGTCCTGGCTGCCTGTGGTAGACGCAGTATTTAGAGGTATCAACATTCGGGGGCCACACGGGCCTTTCTCTGGGTAGGGCGAGTTGGTTTGATGCCATGAGGGCATTAAAAATGTCTGCTAAGGTTTCTGGCAATGGTGGATAGTAGGCTCTCTTGGGACCGAGCGGCCTCCTTTGTTGCTGTTGGGGACCATAGTTCCCCGGGGGTGGAACTTGGTTGTACTGAAGCGGTGGTTGTTGTTGCTGAGGTTGTGGTTGTTGTTGCTGGGGTTGGCGTAATGGAGGCATATTATCCTGGGGTGGATTATTTTGGGGTGGAGGACGAAGAGGGAAAGGACCTGGTTGGAGGGGAAGTCGGGGCATTTGTGGAGGCCTTGGGTTGACCGCATAGTTGGCATTGTTGACCGCACCCACTTGCTCATTTGTCACGACCCCTTCTGTGGCTCCGCCCGGGACACCAGCGCCTGTCTTTCTGACCACTTTGGGCTTCGACGACTCAAACATGTTCATAATGGGGGAGTCTTTTAACTGGGTTTGGATGTATCGGGCCCTTTCATAGAGTTCCTCCATTGTAGTAAGTTTATTCATGGCCAGGACGTGTCTGAACTGTGGGGTTGCATTAGACACAATCATCTTCACTTGTTCGGGCTCAGAGAGGGTATCCCTTATTCTTTCCGCCAGAGACCTCCATCTATCAGCATAGCGGACAAAATCCTCGTCGGGCTTCATCTTTTCGGCCACTAGGTCGGTAATGGAGAGTGAGGGACCGACCCTATCCCTATATTTCTGCAAGAACCTTCTCTGGACTATTTCAAAATTCTCGGCCTCGCGGGGCTCCAAAGAATAGAACCACTCTAGCGCGGGACCATCCAATGATCTCCGAAAGAGGTATGCCAGGGACCTCTGATCGTTTTGCCAATAGGAGGACTCATACATGAAATCCTTGAGGTGAATGAAGGGGTTGCCGGTACCATTGTATCTGCGGTACGTGGGCATTTCGGAGGGAGGAAGATGAATGACGGGAAGGATTGGCAAAGCAACCTCCGGGGTGGCTTTCACGTCCACCATCCTTCTCAGATTTTGAAACTGCTCGTCCATGCGATTGAACCTATTGAGGAGCGATTGGGCGAGCTCCTCTGGAGGTGAAGGTGGCACTTGCCACTGGGGGAGAAACTGTCTCCCGGAGACTTGAGGGGGGAACCCGGAATGAGAGGGAGCTGTCGGACCGCCGACAGTTGGCCCTGGCTGAAGCGGTGTGTGGGGAACAACGGGAGTTTGAGATTGTGACGGGAACTGGAATGAGGGTGGTTGTTGGCTCGCTTGTCCTTGAAGCGAGGGAGACTGGATGGCTTGCGCCAATGAAGGAGATGGAATGGCCTGCACGGACTCTTGGAGAGGTGCGATGGCCGAGTTGATTCCTGGGGCGTGGGGGAAACAGATTTCCCTTTTAGAATGGCCTGGAAGGCCCGGAGCTGTTCAGAGGTAAGCTCCGTGTTGGCGAGGACGCCCAGTAAGGAAGAGATATCCTGCGGTGGGGATGTGTCCCCGGCAATAACCTGCACCTCATGCGAGGGCTCATGAGAAGGACCCGAGTCCATAGCATAGACTCGCGGGTCGGCTGACAAACCACGACTAGGGTGGTTCTCCTCAAAAGACTCGTGAGCCATGCTCACAGTTTTCCCAGAACGCAAAAACATACACTAGCAAGCAGGTAGCAGAGATTATCAAACAAGTGGATGCCTTTACGCCTTTTTTTGTGTTTTGATTTTGATGATTTTTTTTGTGTTTTTAGCGAGATCCGAAGTTCACACAAAATAGGGACCCTAGTTTATTTTTGTTTCACCGCCGTGTCAGCTAGGGTCTCTCGTCTCACCACGAATGAAATGACTAACTCCGGGGAACTTCAATGGTACAACCAGCCCAGTGAACGAAGAGGAGATTCTTCGATGTCGGGGACTTACGGAGGTCCCAGTGGAGGAGATTCTAGTCCGTTGAGAGGAATTCTCAAACGGAGAGTCCTTCCTTCACCGGGAAAGGGTGATCCTCAAAAAAATGAAAAAAGGATAGAAAAGAGGGATGGATGCATGCAATGAAATGCTGACAGAGATATGGAGTGGGAAAACAACAGAAATAACAGACATATAATAAACAAACAACCAATCACAACTGACAGTGCTGCCGTGAGCACAACGGGGGCGCGCGCGGGCGCCAAGGTGGAGAGGCACGGATGGTGCCAAACTTGCAAGGGTAGCCGAAAGGAAGCAGTAGAGGTCCCACCGTGATCGCCAATCTGTGAGCGACGTCACGCGGTTCGGGGTGCGAAGAGGACGCGGAGCGCGCGGGCTCCTTCTTTTTGTTTGCTGCAACACAGAAATAAGAGAAAAGAGAAGGGGCCACCACGGGAGATTGCTCCGGCGGGGCGAGCGGGACAAATGTAATATAGCAAGATATGGGGGTTAAACGGCCATAGCGGGAAGTGACTCGCCGCGACCTCGGGGGGACGGGAATGGTGCAGAAATTAAATAGCAAGAATTGAAACGGCCATTGGGGAAGTGACTCGCCGCGGCCTCGAGAATATGAGCAGATAAGAATATAACAGAATATAAGGAGAATATAAAGAGCGGGAATTTAAACGGCCATTGGGGAAGTGACTCGCCGCGGCCTCGAGAACATGAATAGATAAGAATATAATATATAAGAACGGGAATTTAAACGGCCATTGGGGAAGTGACTCGCCGCGGCCTCGAGAATATGAATAGATAAGAATATAACATATAAGAACGGGAATTTAAACGGCCATTGGGGAAGTGACTCGCCGCGGCCTCGAGAATATGAGCAGAATACAACAGAATATAAAGAGAGTATAAGAACGGGAATTTAAACGGCCATTGGGGAAGTGACTCGCCGCGGCCTCGAGAACAAGATGTGATCGCCAGGGGCCGAAAGACCCCAAAATAAAGAAAGTGATCGCGCCTACCTCAAGAGCGGGAGATGGCGGGTTGCTTCTTCCTCCCCCTTCGGCCGGCCGACGGAGAGGGCTTTCCTTGGGTACCCTTGCAAAACAACGACAAACAAGTAACGAGTGGATTAGAAAGATGAAGGTGTAGTATTCAAATCCTTGCGATAAAAATAACGAAATGATGGCAAGACACACACCTGGTTGGTGTTGTCTTTTAAACCCCTCTCGGACTCGAGTAGGAGGAAAATGAGATGATGGATGCAAGAAGTATATAAGAAGAGGCGCCCTTATGAAGGGGGATAGATGATGCGAGATGATGAATGTAAAAGAACTAAGAAGAAAAGGAAAGGATTGGCTTATTGGATGTGCCGATGGTGAAATCCGGCGGAGCTCCGGCAGCGTAGGGATGGCGTGGAAGCGCGGTGGATGAAGACGACCTTCCTCTCGCGAGCGTGGGCACCCGAGAAGCCGGCAGAACCTCCACCTACAAAAGACCCCACGGGTTAGAAAATGACTCCGGTAGCCTCTGGGCTCCGGCAGCCTATCGGATCTCTTCGAAGCTCCCCAGAACTGAGGGGGTGGGCCTCTATTTATAGGGCTCCGGAGGGTGGAGGCGTCCAGGACCCTGGACACCTCCATCAGGACCGAACTAATATTTTATTCTATTTTTATTTATTTTTTCGGAATATTTTTGTGGAGGCGTCCAGGGCCCCGGACGCCTCCAACAGGTCCACCGAACACCGCCGACGGCCGCACGCGGTTTGGCACAACGCGTGGTTTTGTGAGCGGCGCCTCGTGATTTTGAAATGGGCGCGTCCAGCGGGCTGGACGTCTCCATAATTTGGATTTTTTCACACACGACAAACCGTCGTTCGGTGGGCGGCGCCCGTGAGGGAGTTGATGGAGGCGTCCAGGTCCTGGACGCCTCCATAAATATATTATTTTTTATTATTTTGTTTTGTTTTTATGCCAAAGCTGGCATTTTAATTTTTATACTTGTTTTTATGGAGGCGTCCAGGGGCCTGGACGCCTCCATTAATATATATTTTTTATTTATGTTTTGTCTTTTATGCTAACTGGCATTTTACATATTTTTTTATATTAGTTTTTATGGAGGCGTCTAGGGTCCTGGACGCCTCCATTAATATATATTTTTTATTTATTTTTGGGCTTTGAAAAACAAATAAAATAAATTAAAAGAATGGGGGCGTCCAGGGGCCTGGACGCCCCCATTAAGACCCACCCGGGTCCTCAGTTCAGGCGTTGGCGGCCGCCCGGCAGACACCCTTCTTGATTCCGGAACCTCCTGATGCGTCTGACTTGTGTTGATGCCGTCCGAATGCCGTGACGAGACGATTCCGGATGCCGGAAAAGGCAGAAGAAGACCCAAGAAAAGGAAGTATTTAAGAGATTCGAAATGCGTAAGCCGTTGCGGGGCGTTGTATAGTAATATGAGACTTTCTCGGGAGATGTCAGGAATGGCGTGTCTGCAGCAGTGAGCCTTCGACCCACAGAGAGAGAAGAGAGAAGAAGAAGATACAGAGAAGAAGAAGAAGAAATAGAGAAGAAGGAGAAAAGTGAGAGAGTGAGGTGAGAGAGAGCTGATCGAGAGTGAGAGTGAGAGTGTTTGTATCTCAGTCTCGTGGTTCAAAACCGGAGCTGAGCTTTGCTCTTTAAGAGCTACATTGCTTTTGGGTTTTTATTTTTCGTTTTGATTCTGTCTTTCATTTCCGAATGCTGTTTCTTCAAGCTGTGTGTCAGCGGTCTTGCAATGGTGGTCTCCACTGGACGGGTTAAGCTGTATTTCCCCAGCGGTTGCAGAGGATCAGATCCTCTGGTCGGCAAGCTGTAGTGCCCAGCGAAGCTGCGTATCAGTGGGTTGTTTGGCCAAGCTGTAAAGCCCAGCGGACGCAAGCTGTGCTGCGCAGCAGGAAGCCATACTCGGTTGAGTGTGGGGTGGACGTAGGTCGTTGCCCGAACCACCTAAAAATTGTGTGTGCAGTGTGTTTGTGCTTTTGTGTGATCTGTGTGCGATGGGAATTTCTTGCTTAGCTTGTTTGATTGCATCGTTTATGCTCATGACTAGCTTTCTACCTTTTGCTTAGCACTTTTCATTTAGCTTTATTGATGTCTGCCTAAATTCCGCTCTAGAACTTACAATAGTTTTAAATTAGGCAAGTTGATCTATTCACCCCCCTCTAGATCCACACTTAGTGGAGATAGACTGCGTCCATCTAACCCAACACTTGGTATCAGAGCCTAACTCTTCTGCAGGGACTCATCGCCCGAAGAGAATAGGCAGAGATGGATGCTCGAGGGATGACTGCCGAAGGTCACTCAACAACGAAGCCTCCATTCTTTGATGGATCAAACTACGCATACTGGAAGAACCGTATGCAAGTGTTCCTCAGGGCTAAGGATTACGAGATCTGGAAGATTGTCAGCGAGGGACCTTATGAGCTGTCCCTGAATGAAGATGTATGGACCAAGGAGGAGATCAGAAGGTCCACGCTGAATTGGAGCGCTATTAATGCTATCCAGTACGCTCTGCATCCTACAGAATTCTCCCGTGTGTCTTCTTGCAAATCAGCTAAGGAGATGTGGGATGCGCTGGAAGTAATTCATGAAGGTACATCTCAAGTAAGAGAGCAGAAGGCCAATCTTCTTGTATCTAAGTATGAAGCCTTCAAGATGAAGCAGAACGAGTCCATTAGCGAAATGTACGCTCGGCTGACTGTCATAACCAATGGCCTAAGAGGTTTTGGGAAACCTCAGGCAGAGTATGATGTAGTGAGGAAAATTCTGCGCTCCCTAACTCCCAATTGGCACACCAAAGCAACAGTGATGGAGGAGTCAAGGGACTTGCGTAATACTAAAGCTGATGAGCTGATTGGCTCACTAATGGCATATGAGATAAACATGCCAAGGACAGATGAAGCCGAGAGGAAGAAGAAGCCGATAGCGCTAAAGGCTAGTTCCAACAAATCAAAAAAATCCAGCTCCAGCAGCTCTTCATCATCAGAGGAGAGCCTGAATGAAGAGAAGATGTGACTCGATCTGAGATAGCCATGATGACTAGAGAGTTCAGGCGATTTCTCAGAAAGGGAGCAGGACGGTTTCGGCCAGAAGAAATACAGTGGTGGCCGAAAGGATAAAAGGTATAAATCTAAACCTGCAAAGAAAAATGAAGCTAATGTCTGTTATCAATGCAGGAAACCAGGGCATCTGAAAATTGACTGTCCAGACAATCAGAAACATAAGGACAGGTCAAAGAAGAAAATCAAGAAGGGAAGAGCTATGATCACCACATGGAGTGATGAAGATGAAGGCTCTTTCAGCAGCAGCTCAGATAGTGAAGCCAAATCTGAACAAGCCCATTTGCCTTATGGCAACAAGCTCCGAAGATAGAGAGGAAGGATACAGATGAGGTAATCACTAGATTTGAAAACTTCACAATTGCTGATTGGGTAGATGCTTATCATGACATAGCTGATAGAGCTGATGATATTAGAAAAGAGAATAGGCATCTTAGAAGAATAATCAACTCCATGCAAAATGATAAAAACTTATCTGATAAATGTGCATGTTTGGAATCTGAGATTGATGAATTGAAACTCATATGCTCTGAAGAAGATGAAATCAAAAATGAGTTAAAAGCTTCTAAGGAAGAGAATCCAAGGCTTGAAAATGAAATTGATGAATGGAAGCTGAAGATTCAGAAATGTGAAAGTGAAGTCAAAATTATCTCTGAAAAATATGAAGCTGTCCTCAATGTCAACAATGAGCTGAAAAATGCTATTGATGAACTTCAGAAAGACAATGAGATATAATGAAAACCATTGAGAAAATGACCCAAGGAACATATAACTTAAATGCTTTGTTAGGGTCAAAGGTTAATTTCAGAAAAGAGGGCCTAGGTTTAATTCTAGTGCAACAAAAACATTCGGAATGAAAACAATTTATTTGTTGCTCAAAAGGAAAAGGGACCTCTAATTAGCATGAACTCAACAAATTTAATGAACAAAACTGCTAATCTGAAAAAGACCAGTGCTGAGGAAAAGGGTAAACAAAAACACAGTGAGCCTAGTAGAGCTAGCACATCTAAGCAGAATCCTAGGGCTCAGACTAAGGTTAGGGGTCAACCTACACAGTCAGGTAAACCCCAGGTCAAGGTAACCCAGTCTCCATCAACACCTCCACCTCTTAAGAAGACCCAATACAAACCTGTGTATAGGTCAGCAGGGTTCAAAGTACAGGGGAGACAAAGTGATGCTAGGAGTCAACCAAATTATCTTCATCAACCCAGAGCTTAGACCCACTACAATGCACAGCCAACCTACTTCAATAGGTCAGATTGGTGTAGAACTCAGGTAGGTTTACAGGTCTTGCACACCAGGGTGCTCAATATCAAAGACCTTACAGTAGAAATTGGGTAAATGGGTATGGTTACTGGACATCTAGAAATCAATATTTTCATAGCCAGCCCAGGAACTACCATGGCCAAAATTTTGTGACATACCCTGGCCAAGGCACTGGCACAAAAATAACAACACTGTCAATAATCATGCTACTGCCAATAAGAAAAAGAACAATAAAAGAAAAGGAACAACAACAGAAGAAAATCTGTAGGATCCACTGAACAAAATTCATTTAAACAAATGTGGATTCTGAAACATTTGCTTTCCTGCTTTGCTTCTAGCTCATTTACATTGGAGCCCAATCAGTCTTGGGTTCCAAACTTCTCTACCTAATTGTGTATGCAGGTATGCCTGGCAGCCAAGAACAACTTGTGGTATAAGGATAGCGGCTGCTCTAGGCATATGACAGGAGATAAGGCCAAATTTTACATACTGACTGAGAAAGTAGAAGGCCTTGTCACTTTTGGAAGCAACACAAAGGGTAGGATTATCAGATCAGGTAAGGTAGGTAAGTGTTCTACCTACTGTATTGATGATGTTATGTTGGTTGAAGGGCTAGCCTATAATCTACTTAGCATCAGCCAGTTATGTGATAAAGGTTACAATGTTCTATTTAATTCTCAATGCTGCAAGGTTTTTGAACCTGATTCTGATATTGTCAAATTTTCTGGAAAGAGAATAAATAATACTTACATGATAAATTTAGATGAAATTCAACACACTAACCTTTGCCTTACTGCCAGTAGAGAAGACATAGCATTTTTATGGCATCGTAGGTTAGGTCATGCTAGCTACACTGCTTTGCACAAATTAAATAAGCATGGCATGGTTAGAGGACTTCCTGAAGTCTCATTCAAGAAAGAAAATAAAATCTGTGACGCATGTACTCAATCAAAGATAACTAGAAAGTCATTCAAGTCTAGAACTGAAAATCTGTCTTCCAAACCCTGTGAGCTGATACATATGGACCTTTTTGGGCCAACTAGATCTGTCAGCCTATCAGGGAGAAGGTACGGGTTTGTCATGGTAGATGACTTTTCTAGGTATACTTGGGTTTACTTCTTATCTAATAAGAGTGATGCTTTCTCAGAATTTCATGAGTTTTATGTTAAAACAAATCAGAAAATTGAAAACATTTTGTCTGATCATGGAGGTGAGTTTGAAAACTCACAATTTGATGAATTCTGCAGGTCAAATGGAATCAACCACAGGTATTCCTCACCAAGGACACCTGAGCAGAATGGAGTTGTGGAGAGAAGGAATAGAACCCTAGTGGAAATGGGTCGTACACTCCTTGTCAAAGGTGGTCTACCAAGGAAATTTTGGGCTGAAGCAGTGAACACTGCCTGTTATGTAATTAACAGAGCCATGGTAAAACCTTCTACCCAGCAAACACCATATGAGATATTAAAAGGTAAGAAACCTTTATTGCTCACTTCAAGGTTTTTGGTTGTAAATGTTTCATTCACATAAATGATAAAAAGGACCTTGATAAATTTGAACCTAAAGGAGAACCAGGAATTTTTCTTGGCTATTCTGAAAACACCCGAGCATACAGAGTGTACAATCTGAACTCTAAAACTATTGAAGAATCTCCACACATAGTTTTTGATGAATCTTGGCAAATTCTAATGTTGGTCAATGCAGGAATGAAACCAATGGTGAAATTCTGAAGGAAGGAGATCCTGCAGACAAATCCGAGATGAAGAAGAACATAAAGAGCTTAATGAAGAGGAGCCTACAGTTCAGGGGGAGGTAAATCAAGTTCATGATACTCCAATTATAAATATTAGATATCTCAAGGATCATCCTGTAGATAATGTTATTGGAAATCTGCATGACCCCCCTAGGACTAGAGGCCACTTAAGAATTCAACATGAACTGAATGCTTATGCCTTTGTATCAAACATAGAACCCAAGTCCATTGACTGTGCTCTCCAAGATGTGCATTGGATTAATGCCATGCATGAGGAGCTCAATCAGTTTGACAGGAATAAGGTGTGGCATTTGGTTCCACCTCCTGATCATGAAATAGTCATAGGGACTAAATGGGTATTTAGAAACAAAACTGATGAAGCGGGGAATGTTATTAAAATAAAGCCAGACTTGTAGCTCAAGGGTACAATCAAGAATTTTGAATAGACTTTGAAGAGTCTTTTGCCCCTATAGCTAGGTTAGAAGCAATAAGAATTTTATTGGCTTATGCATGTTCCCTAGGAATAAACCTTCAGCAGATGGATGTGAAATCTGCTTTTCTAAATGGGGAAATTAATGAGGATGTATATGTGAGACAGCCTCCTGGGTTTGAATGTTTAGATTTCCCTAATCATGTTTACAAGCTCAATAAAGCTCTTTATGGTTTAAAGCAAGCTCCTAGAGCTTGGTATGACAGGTTGAGCAAATTCCTCACCAACAAGAACTTCACAAGAGGTATAGTTGATCAACATTATTTACCATGGTAAGCCGCCCAGATATTCTTATCATTCAGATTTATGTGGATGACATTGTGTTTGGGTCAACTAACCCCAAATTGTGTGAGGAATTCTCTCAAATAATGACTGATGAGTTTGAAATGAGCTCAATGGGTGAGCTCAAACTATTTCTTGGACTGCAGGTTACACAAACAGAAGATGGCATTTTCATCTCTCAGTCCAAGTATGTAAAGAACTTATTGAAGAAGTACAAAATGGACAACCTCAAGGAAATAGCTACTCCAATGGGTACATCAACCAGTTGGATGAAGATTCTAAAGGTAAACCTGTGGACCAAAGGCTATACAGAGGTATGATCGGATCTCTTCTCTATCTTACAGCATCTAGGCCTGACATACAATTTGCTGTGTGTTTATGCTCTAGATTTCAGGCCAGTCCTAAAGAAAATCACTTTAAAGCTGTAAAAAGGATTTTTAGGTATTTACTAGGCACCCTAGAACTAGGTCTCTGGTATCCTGCTAAGTGTGAGTTAGAGCTTCTAGCCTACACTGATGCAGATTATGCTGGGTGTCGACTAGATAGAAAAAGCACTAGTGGCTACTGTCAATTTCTTGGTGGCTGTCTAGTGTCTTGGGCATCTAAGAAGCAACACACTATAGCATTATCCACAGCTGAAGCTGAGTATGTTGCAGCATGTAATTGTGCAGCCCAAGTACTTTGGATTAAGCACCAAATGGCTGATTATCAGATAAATCTGGGATGCATTCCACTTTTATGTGATAATACTAGTGCTATATGCCTTGCTAAAAATCATGTTCACCATTCTAGGACTAAGCATATAGAGATAAAACATCATTTTCTTAGAGATGCTATAAATAAAAAGGAGATTGAAATGAATTTCATATAAACTAAAAAATAAACTGCTTATATTTTTACTAAGCCTCTTGGGAATGAAAATTTAAGTTTCTTAGAAGAGAACTTGGCTTATGTAAATTTCAGCATAATGAATGATGGTTGAAATCGCTGTGAATAAAATCTCTGATGTGGACTTGTTTTTTGATTGCTTGGATAAATCATGTGGATGTGAATGTGGATGTAGAACTGTCCTACATTGCATATATTCAGGGGGAGCTTGTCGAGTCTTTGCAACTCTTTGCATATCATTCATTCATGACCTATGCATAAGCTCTCTCTCTCAATTAATTCTTGCCATGTTGCATGCATATAGACAGGGGGAGTATTGTTAGAAATTCAGAGTGGTTTCAACCTTCTTGAAGTCATTCAACCTTTAACTTTGAATACTTGTCTTTGACATTATGGCAATCTGTTGGTCAGTTCTGATTTCTAAGCAGTAGAAAATGGACTCTTCATTTATAAGAATTTGATTTGTTCAAAGACTGATGTAATGGTTTAAATCTTATAATGATTGGAGCTTAAAGATTGCAATCAGTATATAAGTAAGTTGAAAATGATAAAACTCTCAACCTCTTTCTTATTTTATGTCAGACAAAGCTAATCATATCCGAAATATGAAAACTCATTAGAAATCATGTTAGAGAAGTTAAGTATGTGTATTGTTCTTAAACAAGTCATTCTGAAACATAAAAAAGACAGCTAAGAAAGATATTGAAAAACATTGAAAATCATTGAAAATATATATATCGGCAGAGCAATGACTGGTAAATCACTGAGAAACTGGTGATCCATCATAGAATGGACAACACTCATGTCATGAAGTGTTATCAGCTATCTCTGTTTAAAATGTTCAAACAGCAGGCTGGTTTCAACTGAGTACCTGGGGTAACTAGCGTCTAATAAACGTGTACCCTCATACAAAAAGGTATAACTTAGTTCTGTTGAATTTGATCATAGGCAGAATGGTCCATCTTGTTGAGTATCTAGGGTATTGGCGTCTTATAAACGTATACCCTTACGCAGAATACTTATGGTACCTGAATGCTCAAAATGACCTAATACTGGTAATGCTGCTCCTTCAAAAGAAAAGTTCATGAGTGTCAATTTGAGCAGTTTATAAATTCATATGACTGAAGACTCTATGCTTT